>RJVU01049641.1:1785274-1927959 GCA_003731715.1 Anabarilius grahami
TTTTCTCCATATAGTGGACTTCACTGGGGTTCAACGGGTTGAAGGTCCAAATGTCAGTTTCAGTGCAGCTTCAAAGAGCTCTACATGATCCCAGACGAGGAATAAGAGTCTCATCTAGAGAAACCATCGGCTATTTTCTAAAAATAAAAAAAAATTATATGCTTTTTAACCACAAATGCTCATCTTGCACTGCTCTGTGATGCGCCACGCATGACGTAATCATGTTGGAAAGGTCACGCCTTTACAAAAAAAGGTAAAACAATGATGTTGGATGATTTTGAAGTTGGAGGAGAAAATAAAATGGATTTTTTTGTCCTACTGCGGTACTTCTGTCTACGTCACGCTTGACCTTTCCAACGTGATTACGTAATGCGTGGCGCATCACAGAGCAGTGCAAAACGAGCATTTGTGGTTAAAAAGTATATAATTGGTATTTTCTTTAAAAAATTGCCGATGGTTTCTCTCGATAAGACTCTTATTCCTCGTCTGGGATCATGTAGAGCTCTTTGAAGCTGCACTGAAACTGACATTTGGACCTTCAACCCGTTGAACCCCAGTGAAGTCCACTATATGGAGAATAATCCTGGAATGTTTTCCTCAAAAACCTTCATTTCTTTTCGACTGAAGACAGAAGGACATGAACATCCTGGATGACATGGGGGTGAGTAAATTATCAGGAAATTTTCATTCTGAACTGAACTAATCCTTTAAAGTCACTATGAAATCAATATGGATGATTCTATTTTTTATGGAATTTTTTATGGAGTATTATAAATTATTAATGGGTGCACATCATTATTGTGTTAAATTCATGTTTCTAATAATCTTGAATCAGAATATCTTCTCCTCCCTCTTGCAGCATCTCTTCTCTTCTCTGATGATGAGGGCGGGGCAACCTGTCACTCACATGAGATCCACCAATAGCAAACCACAACCATCCAATCAATTCCCCACATACAAAATCAAGCCCCGCCCCACATTTGTTCTTGTTTGAGAAGCGTTTCTACTCAGATATACGGCAAAATAGGGAAGAAAAGACTAGTGAAACCTCCCTTTAATCCCTTTAATGTTTGCTATGATACTGTTTTATTTGTAATAGTCTTTCAAAACTGTGGAAACAAATGATTACATTTAAACAGTTACTGTAAAATAACAACATTCTACCATGTATCCAAAAAGTTGGAAAGAAAACACTGAATATTTGTTCAGTCAGTGGTAAGGTTGTGTGATACAGTAATCAGTTTAAATCAGGAAGGAGTGTTCAGTTGAGAAACAGTGTTGGTCATGCTTGATAAAGCTCAGTCATCAGTTCATGTTCATTTAAAGAGTATTGAGCCAGAAAATTAATTTAGCATGTAAATATGATTAGTTTTTAACATGGCAGAATGGCAGAATACATTATAATTTGGGGTATTTTAAACCTGGTGACAAACTAAAGTCAATACAGATATAAAGTACATAGCTGATCTGCTAATTTCACACATAGTTTTAACAAACATACAGAAACATTATTTTATGTTCGTAGAGTAACATTTATTATATTTGATTTTTGCTGTTTGGTTTTTTACAAATCTTTCTTTAAGGTTAACAAGTCTACTTGTCTTGTCACAGACTTTCTATATTAACTTATTTGCAAAGAATCCAGAGTTGAAGTGAACTATATAGGCGACTGCACACCTCCATAACAGAGATATTGATTCAGCAAAATGCCACTGAAACTAGTTTTGGATAAAACAATACGAGCAAAGAATGATTTTATCTCTGATATCTTGCAAGGGCCAAGAAACCTTTTGGAAGTATGAAGTGTGTGTGATGTGTTATGCTGAAGTTCAAGTGTAGAATTATTAATTTATCAGCCCATGTGTGTGGGAATGTGGCCATTTTTGGTTAAAAAGGATCCAAAATCAATTGCTGCAGGTGATGGATCATTTATAGCCTTTTCTCACAGCAGCTGCAATGATTAAGCGTATCATTTTGATGGCGGATTGTATGGTATGACAAATTAACGTTAGAGATTTGACTAATCTACAGGTAACGCTATACACTAAATACACATAGTCAAGCAATGCTGATGTTGTTAACATGAACAATTTGGGAAAAAGTATGACATTAATAATAATTTTCATGGTTTGATGTGATCTGAGGTAAGCGATCATTAGATTTAATCACCATTGGCAGCGCAATTTTTTTTTTTTTTTTAGTTGGTCAGAACAACAGCTTTCCTGTTGCTCAGTGGTTAGAGCATGGCACTAGAAATGCCAAGGTCATGGGTTCGATCCCAGGGATTGCACATACTCAGATACAAATGTATAGTATATAAAAGCGTCTGCCAAATGCGTAAATGTAAATGTAAATGTAGAACAAAAGCGGCAGATTTGTTACTTGTTCAGATGACATTTTCCGGTGAAAATTCTTATTTTGGTCATACTTCCAAGACTACAATCTGTGATTAGTAGTACGAAGTACAGTATCCACTCCGATGTGGAAACATTAGATTCATTCGCACTGATGCACAACCCACGTAAAGATGATAATTCCACAAATAACTGCAATTGCAGGTTTTGAACAGAGATGGCGACAAAGAAGCAAAACTTACGGACTGCGGATTTAAATAAATGCTTTGTTTATAAAGAGTAGGATGTTTTTAAGCTCAGAAAATGGAAGGATGTTTACAAAGACCTCTAATGTGTCAAAAGATCAAGGCATTTGATTTCTCATAATGTCCCCTTTAAAGGGTTAGTTCACGCAAAAATGAAATTTCTGTCATTAATCATTCACCCTCATGTCGTTCCACACCCGTAAGACTTTCGTTCATCTCCGGAAGAGACGAGATTGTTGAATAAAGTCATTATTTTTGTTTTGTTTTTGCGCACAAAAAGTATTCTCGTCTCTTCATGACATTAAGGTTGATCCACTGCAGTCACATGACTGTTTTAACGATGTCTTTAGTACCTTTCTGGACCTTGAAAGGGTTTGATTATATTGCTGTCTATATATCTCTCGGATTTCATCAAAAATATCTTAATTTGTGTTCTGAAGATGAACGAAGGTCTTACGGGTGTGGAACGACATGAGGACAGAAATTAAATTTTTGCGTGAACCCTTTAAGATATATACATATATATAAACACACACACACTCACACACACTTATTCCCTGCTCTTGGTCTATATTTGTCCCAAATATACAGCTATAAGCCATTAAAAGCACTTTTTTTTTCTTCTTTTTTTTAAACTAACACTTTCTGTATTTTGCATGTTTAATATAATGATGTCTTTGTCCTCATTTTGGCAGCTGAGTAGAAATCAGTTTCAGTTTTAAATGCATACTTTATGCATACGTTTCACAGCTCACATGCTGCATTCTTGTAACAAATCCAAAACAAACCTATTTCTGCTTTACAATGCCTTTATATTTATTAATTTAGCATATATATATATATTTAGAAGACTGGTTGTCTACTTCTCAAAGCCTTACTTACAATTAAATATGGCATTTGCCCTTCAGCTGCTGTCCTGATTGAGCATTTACTTCTATTGCTGGTACTGTAGTCTCAAACGCAGCGCAGTGATGTACAGATGTGCATAAATGCAGGTGTTCTCATATATTTCTCGTCTCCATGTGCTGCAGAGTGAGTGCCCAGCCAATGCCCAGTGTGCTTTATGTGTAGGGTTTCCATGGTGATCTATTTTTAACCACAGTGAAAAAGCTAGGCATTAAAATATGCAATATTGTTGGCCCTCTCACTCTCTCCCGCTTTTAAAAGGGTAATTTTTGAATATCATATCAACTGCATAAGCATATGCAAATATGTCTCCCGAAAGTGAAAACGTGTAAAAATTCCATCACAGTTTCAGCTGCATGCTGTATAAATAGCAAAGATAAGATTTGTGATAAGATGTTTTTGAGAGAGCTAACATTCACACTAAGTGCAAAAATCAATTTTTCATCACTTTAACGCACACTTATTCCCTGCTCTCGGTCTATATTTGTCCCACATATACGACGCTTCATGATGAGTGTGTGCGTGTCCTGGTTTTAGACACTAATTAATATGATATTCAGTGGTCTCATAAGTCCCAAGAGCATGTCGATTCACACTTGTTCAGTGAGTAATGAGGTCAACTTCTGTAGTGCTCGCTTCATTCCTTCATTCTTCCTTAAATCTTAATTTCATCATTTCATAAAACACTGTAAGCACATCATGGCTGACAAACTCATCAGAGTGCTTTAAAGTGCACACTCTTTAGATTTAGAGGCGAAAGGTCCATTCGATGTTCTAGTATACTGAAGTCAGATGGTGCGGAGTGTGAGAAACATTTCTTTTGTTATTCTGTGAACTTGTTCCTCTCTCTTCTGACATAATAGTACACTTTAACATGAATGTAATGTTTTTGGACACTTAATTGCATGTTATTTATAATTAAATATTGAAACAAAAAAATCCTGCACACTATCCTAACTTGCAAAAAGTATCACAATTTAATCAGCAATGTTTACAAACATTGACACAATTTGGAAATCTTTTAAATGAATATGTATTATATATTTATGTGTATTATATTATATATTTATATTAAATGCAATTAGTTGAACTTTGTTGTGATTTTTTGACCCACTTAATCCTCTGGTGCTCATTTTTGAACGAAAACTTTTAAATGTAGTTTTTTTTTTTCTTACTTTACCAGAATGATGGAATGGTACGAAACTTGGTAAAGGTTTTTGTAATTATTTTCTTCAAAAAGGTTAAATAAATAGTCTTGTGCTCTCAGTTAAATATGAGCGCATTGGACATGAATTGGAAACTAATTTCATCTAGTGGAAGCGTTTGGGACTGCGCCCAAACTAAATCTGACTGAAAGCTCATTTTTTGAGATATCAACTTCAAAAGGTCAAAAAGTGAATAAATGCATTATAACTACTGCATATATATAATTTAGTATCATAAAATCCCCTAAAAAAACATACACTCTAAAAAATGCTGTGTTAAAAACAACCCAAGTTGGGTTGAAAATGGACAAACCCAGCGATTGGGTTACATTTACATTTACATTTATGCATTTGGCAGACGCTTTTACCCAAAGCGACTTACATTGCATTATACTATACATTTTGTATCTGAGTATGTGCAATCTCTGGGATCGAACCCATGACCTTGGCATTGCTAGTGCCATGCTCTAACCACTGAGCTACAGGAAAGCTACTGTATTAACCCAGCGGCTGGGTTAAATGTTTGCCCAACCTGCTGGGTAGTTTTATTTAACCCAAATATTGTTTAAAAATTACTGTATTTCTTGCTTAAAATGAACCCAAAATATGTTGGAAATTAACATTTATTAATATGTTTAATAAACAAACATTTCTTAATACTTTCTTTGAATAATATTTAAACAATAAACATTTATTAAATTGCTTATTAATAAATGCTCATCTTTTTGATTATTATTGTTGCCTCTAGTAATTATGAGTCTGATTTTTCATTTCCAACCTATTTTGGGTTCATTTTAAGCCAGACATATAGTAATTTGTAAACAATTGTTGGGTTAAATAAAACTACCCAGCAGGTTGGGCAAACATTTAACCCAACTGCTGGGTCAAAACAACCCAATCGCTGGGTTTGTCCATTTTCAACCCAACTTGGGTTGTTTTTAACCCAGCATTTTTTAGATTGTAATATTAACTAAAAAACATGATAAAACTAAAATATACTACATTCTTTTCATTGAAATTAATACAAAAAAAAAAAATCTGTCATTTTTGACTACTTTAGTAGGACTTAAGTACATCTTTATATTTAATTTGATCATTCCTTATATTATCTTTGGAATATGGTTAAAGTATACTTCTGTATAATGTAAAAACATTAAAGTATAATGTACTGACACACATTTATGGTAAACTAAAATATTTCTTTTGAAACTTGTATGCCATGTATGACATGCACTTACTTTAGGGTTAGGAATAGGGTTTGGTTTAGGGTTATTTGCTTGTAGTTATTTAAGTACATGTAACATATGTATAACAAAGACACAAAGTGTTACCAAACATAGTCACAAAAGCGTTCTCTCTTTAAGTACACTTAAGTGGCCTTTGATTGTATTAATATCATAGTATCTGCAAGTACAGTTATACATTTAAAATTGTAAGTAAGTGCACTTTCAGTACAATTAAGGGCACTTGAGATCTCTGCTGCAGCTTTAAATGTTCTGATATGTGGAACATGCATAAGCACAGATGGGAATTACCAGCATGTGAGCATCATGTTGCTCTGGTGCTTTATACACTCCAGTTCTACTGTACACCATAACAACATATTTTTTGCCACTGCTTAATATCAATCAAGACAAGCTATAAATAGAGCCATAAATGCTGAACGCGATTGACAGACTTACATGCTGTTTTATGTTCGCAGGCTTCCTCAGAGTCTAATAACCGAGAGCTCTGAAAGGCGCGAGGCAACTTAATGAATCCATATTTGTGTTGCGCACATGCAAGACTGCAGTGATTTATTTCTTTTCCCTGTCGTTTTTATCACTGCAACACGATTCAGCCGTTTGCTGACACCTGCTAATGACTGTGTTTATGATTTGCAGTCTAAACCACATGAAACATTAACATATTTATATCTCCGCATGCTGTCTTCCTGTTCCCTTTAATAAACCTTTAAGCCACGTGACGACAAGCGTGATCGTGTGCTCTGAACTCTGGCTTTGCTGAAGTCGCACATACAGTATGTGCGCATCTCAGCGGTTGCGGTCCGTGTCGATCAAGGGAACCGGGCTTGCGTTCATGGCCAGCGGCTAATGATGAAAGCGACGCTGAGCCACGTTTGATTCTGCGCGGGTGGGATCGATGCTGAGAGATCCCCTCCACACACACACACACACTCAATTAAGACGGAATGGTTAATGAGTTTATTTTTAGCCCAGTGTGCTATTTGCAACCTGTGCATTCTTCCCCAGCGCGAGGAATAGTTTTGTGGCCGCCTTCCCTTCCTCGTTGCTCTCTCTTCCCTCGTGAAGCTCAGTCTCACACGGTTCCTCAGTCTCGGGGCCGCTCTGGTTTCGTGTTCCCATGGAAGCAGCCACCATCTTATTTCTCACTGCTTTAGCTCGTATCGACTTTGATGGTACTTTTTGGTGTCTGCTGAAGAGTGTGTTTCCTCCGAGTGAGGAGGCATCATCGCCTGAAAGTTATGCAGAAAATCTCAAGGTCAAATATAAATTTATGAACAATTGAGTATATTATTGTCAGTACTTTTGTCATCGTTTGGTGCCGTTCACACAGAACACAATCTTGTATTCAAAAACAGTTTGGGATCAGTGTTATTTTTTGTTAATATTTTGAGTTAGCTTTATATTTTTAAAGCAGTCATGAACTGTGTTGTTTTATTGTTTTATAATGTTTCCTGGGTGCGCTTTATGCTTTTTTTACATCAAAAATTGCCATAATTTAGAAATAAAAGGCATTTTTCCTACCCTGATTTCAGCCCTCTGATTTGAGCACTCTGTTTTAAGGGGCGTGTCTCTGTGAGACTTCAGTGTAAACGCCCACTGCTGTGATTGGCTGACATCTTTCCATTTGAAATAGTCAAGTTTTACTCTCTCTTTTAGCACTTTTTTTTACTATTACAGCTCTCAAGGTTTACTAATCATGAAAAGTGTTGATTATAGCATTACATTTAGATCGTGGCATGAAAGGTTGCAGTGATGAACATGTAGTCGATCACAGACATGTTGTTGAGCTCATGAAAGCAGCGATCTTGTCAATTTCTGCACCCTAACGAATGCTTTCATCATCTCTAACAGTGCAAACGCCATAAAACTAAGAGATTTGTTGAATGAAACGGGAGTTTTGGTGCGAGTCCAGAGCTCGGTCACTGATAAACTCGCGCTGTTTGATTGACAGCTCCAGCGACTGTAAAGGGAGCGTTCTTCTTTATATAATTTAATCACAGTTTAAATAACAGATTATTTTCATCCTACTAAGAGAAACAAGGTGAAGTTGAGTGTTTAGTCACTGGTTTGATTTACTGACACACAGACAAAGATCATGTGACTGTACATGAATCAGATCAGGCATTAGAATTAACACAGTTACTGACATGTTGTCGCATTACCGTCGAGTCCATATTGTAAAAGTCTGTTTGCAAAGCTTGTACTGAAATGCGATTGATTTACCAAAGAATCCACAGTGAAATGTATTGAATACAAATAAATAAAGCTCAACTGAGACATTCACATTGTCGAAAATATATAACCATATTCCTGCATTAAGATCCTTTGAAAGGGAATGTTATTTTAGTCCTGTATCGCTCCTCTCTCCAGTGGGCGGGGCTAACGCTGCAATGATGAAGTAGGCGTTGATTTATTCTGAGGAGGCGGAGTTTCACCTGTCTAGATAGGCACATTCCAGGATCAGTCATTCGCTGGGTCTGGTGTCAATAATAGCATTTTCCTTCAGGTCAGTACTATGTTCATAATAAAACATCTGTTTAAACATCCGCTGATATCTTGTCCTTTTAACAGTTAAGGGGTTTTCCCGTGACTGACAGCGCTAGTCAAAGCATTTGTCAGTTGCATCTTTTTCCGTGTTCACAACAATTCAGTCTTTTCAATGTAAAAGTCTTCGCTATACTGACTGACACACTCATAAAGACAGTCTTTGCCGCCATCTAATGGCGTAATAATGTAACTTCTGTTGCTGTTCACAGTCAGGGACTATTTTTTATGGCGGAAGGAAGGCTTTTAGTGAAAGTTAACTTCATGAAAGTTGCATTCTGGCTTTAATATTTGTATTGTTTGGTAACCATTTTATAAAAGCAATAAGGTACTCGAGGCTAGTGCCGTATCGTGAATAAGTCACGGCTGAAGGGTGTTGTTAGGCACGACGCAAAGCGGAGTAACCCCTTCAGCCGTGACTTATTCACAATACCTCTCCTACCTTATTGCTTACTTATATAGTTTTTATAAAATGGTGTCATTTAAACAGCCCCTCAATTTTAGTTTTACTTAATGATACTAACCCTGGGTGGGATTCAGGAATTTCAAGACATGGTTATAAATATTTAACTACTTTTAACGTGACACAGAATCATAAAATTGCAGCACTCATGGTACAAGATACTGATGAAATAGCAAGACTTTGCAGTGGAAACCTGTCCTGTGTAACATGCTTTATCATTACTGCTTGTTTCATGTATTTGTAGTGTTTTGAACTACAGCAACACTATAAACATTTTTTTTGTAGTATAATGCTGTTTTCCAGTAACAAGCTACAAGTTTTTAAAGAAATTAATACTTTTCTTCCACAAGGACTCAATAAATTCATCAAAAGTGACACTACATTTATAGTCAGTGTTATTCATTAACAAGTTACGTAATTTATGTTATCAGATTACTTTTTTCAAGTAACTAGTAAAGTAACACATTACTTTTAAATTTGCAAAAAAATACCTGAGTTACTTTTTAAAGTAAGTAAGACAAGTTACTTTGTTTTCCCATGTATTGACTGACAGCTCTCCTGTCCTCATGTTGAGAGGAATTGTGAGTAATTACACTCTAAAAAATGCTGGGTTAAAAACAACCCAAGTTGGGTTGAAAATGGATAAAACCCAGCGATTGGGTTGTTTTAACCCAGTGGCTGGGTTAAATGTTTGCCCAACCTGCTGGGTAGTTTTATTTAACCCAAATATTGTTTAAAAATTACTGTATTTCTTGCTTAAAATGAACCCAAAATATGTTGGAAATTAACATTTATTAATATGTTTAATAAACAAACATCTATTAATACTTTTTTGAATAATATTTAAACAATAAACATTTATTAAATTGCTTATTAATAAATGCTCATCTTTTTGATTATTATTGTTGCCTCTAGTAATTATGAGTCTGATTTTTAATTTCCAACCTATTTTGGGTTCATTTTAAGCCAGACATATAGTAATTTGTAAACAACTTTTGGGTTCAATAAAACTACCCAGCAGGTTGGGCAAACATTTAACCCAACTGCTGGGTCAAAACAACCCAATCGCTGGGTTTGTCCATTTTCAACCCAACTTGGGTTGTTTTTAACCCAGCATTTTTTAGAGTGTACAGAGGTGTTGTGTGTGAACATGATGGATATTGTAGTTCTAGATTAAATGTGAGCATTTACTCATCTCACTTGCACAAAAATAGATTCAATATTCCTCAAAATTAATAAAAATAATGTAATGAAAGGCAAACGTGCCATAATTGGAAGCTAATGCTTCTGTTAATCAGTTTGTATTGTATCTAACAAGTTCTTTAATTGCTTTTTTGCTCGTTGCATGTAGCTTGGCAAACTTTAGTTTCAGAGCAGCTTCCCAGCACTTGTTTTTGAGTTGATGCGCAGGAGAAATTAAATACACGCGTGTCGCCAGCACGGTTGATCTTCAAAAGAGCAGCGCTCAGTAATGAGACTCGCTCTGGCCGAACAGTGCTAATGGTAACACAAGCGGTCACAAAGAGAGGGCAGCAGCTGGTGAATGTGGGCCAGAATCAGCGCAGCACAGCTGGATCCACAAACGAACGCCGCAAATCCTGGAAAACAAGACTTGGCCCGATCACGTTTGCCCAGCTGCCACTGCCAGCTCTGTACGTGCTCCAAGAGTGTGGAGTCATGGCATGTGTTTGACCGGCGTGTTGATAAACCGGAGCCTGATCAGTGTGCCTCCATGACAGCGCTAGATCATTGCCATCTTACGTGGGGCTCCTGTCTTCACAAACCATCATACATACAAGAAAAAGTCTTAATGTACACACCTGAGTTTAGCTGAACCGATACTAGCCTATGTATACAGGGATTTGTCAATTTCACTGATTAGTGGACTAGTTGTTCAAGCAGCTGACTAGTGTATTATGCAGTGTAGTTCTGCAATTCTGTAGCTCTCGGTGTAGATGTGGTGTGAGTGCAGAAAGGCTTTACGTAAGTGTGTCGAACAGCCTGTGCTGTGAGTCAGCAGGGTAATTGGAGACTGTGGGTGACATGAGGGCCCAATCTTACTCTGAGAGATGGATTGCTCATTTTCCATTTGTGGGCACGGGATGTAAAGCCTTTTTCTGCTGGAGCGAAGAGAAACGTTACATTGCTCAACTGATGCTGGGGACCGAGACGCTCCATAGCGATCTGTTAATATTCACACTCTTCTCAAAAGATGCAGGACTGATGCGGCCGACTTCGGCACTCGGTTCCACACAAAAAATACTCAGCCAAAGTTATTAGTTTTTCTCAAATTGTAGTTATGGTTTAGTTCAAACTAAAGACCTGCACTCCTGCGGGACCGACGCAACAGATTGAGGCGGGGGACAAGATTTGACGGGAGAGTAAGCTGCCCATAACTGCTGGTCTAGGATCAGTTTTTTTTCATAATAATAGGATATTGCCGAAACAGATTTGGCGAGCAATCCATGTTTGCGCTCTGTGGATCGTCAAAGGTTTCTATTTACAATGTGTTTCTACAGGGTTGAGCAATGAAGTGAATCACTGACGTATCTGTTGATCTCTTGAACGCAGTGGCCAATCAGAAGTCAAAACGCTGGAGTTTTTGTTCAGTTCTGCAAATCCTCTCGTTATAACAAACAAAGTGAAGCCACAATGTGAATAAATGATTCATTGAGCAGTTGTAGGCCACTTCATTGATTATAATGGAATTTTGTGAGATCTCAATGACCTAAAATGAGTGATAGCATTAGGGAGCGATCTTTGCACGCTTTCTGCCCTACCAAATCATGTATGCAGTAGCCTCTGCTTGCTTTTCTGTTCAAATTAACAATGGTTTTTGAATGTAGATGCTTTATTTACAAATAATTAAATAATTTCTTGTGAGTATTTACGCTGGGATGTGTAGGATGTGGGTAGGCGACACATAACTTGAAACTATTTCATGGAAATTTCATAGACGTTTTGAAAACAATTTTATGTATACTTTTACCTGCGGACTTTTGCAGGTGGGAGCGGGACAAAACATGAATGTTGCAAGTGGGAACGAGAGAAGGTAACATATATTCCTTGGAGGCAGGCCTGAAAAATCAGTCCCACGCAGGTCTCTAGTTTTCCCTCTTCGGACACTGTTGGTAAATTTTCACACTGTTGACCAGGAGTGACACACAAGCCTTGCCGTTTCAGAGATGCTCTGACCCGGTCGTCTTGCCACAACAATTTGGCCCTTGTCAAAGTCGCTCAGATCTTTATTCCTGCCCATTTCTCATGCATCCAACATGCTGGTTACAAGAACTGATTGTTTGCTAACCATCTAATCTATCCAGACCTTAATATGTGGGCTTGTTAGGGCTTGATATTGTCATCACTTGTGAGTGGTCAATGTTATATCAGTATATAACTAAAAGCTAAATTAATTATAATATGAAAGAAGAATTAAGTATTATTTGCTTTAGACAAACTGAACAAAACAGGCTTAAACCATACTTTTCATTTAGACCAATATAAAAATGCACTTTAAATAACTGACACTGTCGTTTTACTTTTTTTCAGTGTAGAGACAATCAGATATTTGATAATTTTCTTTACATAGTAAGTCTCGCACATTAAAAAGTGTATAACATGTATGACGAGTTCCTCGTGAAAATTTGATTTAGTCAGAATCAATTGAAGAACATGTTTTATTGGGTTGTGTAGTGAGCTCATTTCAAATATGTTGTCTGGATTGTTAGAAAACCCTAGTTTGGCTTGCCATGTGATCCAAGTAATCATGTGACTCCTTATATTAAGATGACTCCTGCACTGAGCATTGTTAACTAGGCTTTGAGAAAGGTCACATGTGACCGAAACGTTCGCCACTTTTTCATTAAAGCAGTGGTTTTATCTTGCAATTGATGGTTCCCCTTCATTGTTAGAGTGTGTGGGCTTTTCTGAAGTGTTTCCGTAGTTAGAATCAATTGACCATCAATAGAAATAAATGCATTTTGCCCTCAGAATGGTGTAGTTACGGTGTCGAGCATCAGGTGCTAACCTGAACAACTGGTGACGTATCAAACAGTTCAAATGCCTGGTTGCCTTCTGACCTCATGTGAATGTCAAACTGCTGTATATGAAGAAACACTTCTATGACACCATCCCTCATGTTGCCACACTTTAAAAACATGACATTTCAAAGTTGCAAAATCAGTCTTTTTACATAAAAAGTTCACATTTAATTGAATGTGTTGCCATTTCTTTGTACTTATTTGTGAAATGTACTGAATGAAAGTTGTAAATCCTACACCGTTTATTGAGTTGAGCTGTAAGTAATATCGTGCTGTTTTTGTTTTTTCTCTTGCAGGTCTGGCTGGAGATGCCACAGATCTAGATAAAAGAAAAGAAGTCTTCGGGCAAAATCTTATACCTCCAAAGAAGCCAAAAACTTTTTTACAGTTAGTGTGGGAAGCATTACAAGATGTGACCCTCATTATCCTCGAAATTGCAGCCATGATCTCTCTGGGTCTGTCCTTTTATCAGCCGCCTGGAGAGGGCAGCGAGTGTGAGTATCTGTCCGTCATTACGCCTTTCTCTTTTGGCTTTCAGCAGTATATGCCTGACTTCCCTTTGAAGTGAGCTGTTGTTTCCTGATCCTGTGTCATATATTTCTCGTATTTTACAGCAAATGATCTGCTGATGTAACAAATGTAACCAAGGCACTCAGGTTATTGTTAAAAACAGTTTTTGAGTCTCTATAAACCCTTTGGCTTTCCCCTCTTTGTCATCCAGTCGTCCGGCGCTGGTTAAAGGGAAAGTTCAAAACCTCGTCGTTCCAAACCTGCATGACTCTCTTTGTTCTGTTGAACACAAAAGAAGATGTTCTAATAAAAATGTCTGTTTTTCTTCCAAACAGTGGAAGTTTTGTACCCTTTTGATTTCATTTGAAAAAAAAATTATCTTTGATTATATAAAAAATCATACAGGTTTGGAACGACCTAAGAGTGAGGAAATTATCATTTTTATTTAGGCTGTACTGCCACCTTAATGTTAAGATTAGTTAATATTAACTGTTTTGAACAGATGATGTACTGTAGGCAATGCAGCCTTTTTAAAGTCTTGTCAGCAGTGAACAGAGAAAAGAAATGGTTTAAAGGTCAAGTGTGTATTTTTTTCAGTGTTAAATAGCTTCTCATTTGATGTGATGTGGAAATATAAAACACTGGCATTTATTTTCATCTGTACAGATGAATTAATTTCAGAAGGATTTCCAGTCTGAGATCAAATCCTGCTGAAGTTTGAAGTAACAGTACTATAAATACACTACCGTTCACAAGTTTGGGATCGGTAAGATTTTTAATGTTTTTAAAAAAAGTTTCGTCTGCTCACCAAGGCTGTATTTATTTAATTAAAAATACAGTAAAAACAGTAATATTGTGAAATATTATAACAATTTAAAATAACTGTTTCTGTTTGAATATATTTTACAAAGTAATTTATTCCTGTGATCAAAGCTGAATTTTCAGCATCATTACTCCAGTCTTCAGTGTCACATGATCCTTCAGAAATCATTCTAATATGCTGATCTGCTGCTCAAGAAACATTTATGATTATTATCAATGTTGAAAACAGTTGTGTTTTTTTCAGGATTTCTTGATGAATAGAAAGTTCAAAAGAACAGCATTCTGAAATACAAAGCTTTTGTAACATTATACACTACCGTTCACAAGTTTGGGGTCAGTAATAATTTTAATTTTATTATTTTTTTAAGAAATTAATAATTTTATTCAGCAAGGATGCATTAAATCGATCAAAAGTGACAGTAAAGAAGATTATATTTCAAATAAACGCTGTTCTTCTGAACTTTCTATTCATCAGAGAATCCTGAAAAAAATATTGTACACATTAAATGTTTATTGAGCAGCAGATCATCATATTAGAATGATTTCCGAAGGATCATGTGACACTAAAGACTGGAGTAATGATGCTGAAAATTCAGCTTTGCCAAAACAAGAATAAATTGCATTTTAAAATATTTTCAAACAGAAAACAGTTATTTTAAATTGTAATAATATTTCACAATATTTCTGTTTTTACTGTATTTTTAATTAAATATATGCAGCCTTGGTGAGCAGACGGAACTTCTTTTAAAAACATTAAAAATCTTCCCAATCCCAAACTTTTGAACTGTGTATGTAGAGTTACATACAAACCAAATCTATTGGTTCGCGCTCGAACTGCACAAGATCTAACTAAGATCTCTAACTGATGCCAAGGTGGTGTTTAATGGATGTCAGTTTCCAAACATTCCTTCTGGCCACAAATCTGGTGCTCATTGCATCTTATTCTGTCCAATAATCAGAAAAAGAGCATTTGACTGACATGTAAAGTGACCAACTGCAGTTAGTTTAGTTTTGACATGCTGTTTAGAAGCAGAGTTACTTCAACATAAGAGCAACTATCAACACTAACCACAGTCTTCACTTTCAATACTACATCTCTCTCTTTTCATATTTTTTTTTTAGCATTTCACATCATTCAAACTTCTTTTTGTCTTGAGGTTTTGATGAAAAATGTGTTTGTTCATCTTTCTTTATAATAAATTACTTTTTGCATTGGTGTTTTGCATTTTGCATGCAGTGACACTCAGAAATTGAGTGGCTGAAGTGTGCAAATACCCTTTTAGGCCACTATGTGTATAAGTTTTTATACCATTAGCTGGAATGTGTGCATTAAAACCGTTTAATACACAGGTAGTTCCAGTCAGTTTAATCACCTTTCTATTAGTAAAATAGCTTGACGACTGAATCACTACATTATATTGGTCAGCAACATCGCTGTTTTTGAAGTAATTAAACTCGCAGCTTCACTATTAGTAGAGACACGCTGCACAGACACAGGTAACTCACGCTCTCTCTCTAGATAATTCAAATAAATGCTATGATTCATTCATGCAAATAAATTTAATCTTACAAGCACTACTTTATCTCTGTGTCTGACTAACGAGCCATAACTGACTAAATGAAGCGTAATTTTTACTCTTCCTCTCAAATATTGAGCTGCAAACATCAATAACAACTTTAACTGGTAAATGATCATGGTATAAGCGGGATAATCCATGGCTAGCTGTGCATTAAACCACTTCAATGCACTGCACTTCATGTCAGGCAGTTCTTTGCCTCCATGTCGAGCATTAAAATCGTTTTAATGCACAGCTAGCCATGGATTATCCCTTACATATTGATCACGGAATGAAATATCCAAACTTTTTCTTTACTGGACCTCACAAACTCCATCAGCAGTCTTCTTCAGCTCAGTGTTTGTCTCATAGTAAAGTGAGCATGACTCTGCATTCAGAGCGAGGGAATCCAGTGAAGGAAGGAGTTAATGAAGTGAGCACTGGAAGAATAACCTTTAGGTGAAGGCCATACATCAAACCAGCAGGCCATAAAACGTGCAATGAAGACAAAACCATTAAAGCAGCGTAAAGAAGCTAAAAGAATGCTGAGCAAGTATTATCAATCACGATAATGCTCACGGATTCAATTACTCCAGGAATGGAAAATGATCTTTTATTCCAATGCATTCAGAGCGATGAAGCAGTCCAGATCTGAGCGAAGAATAGCTCTTTAACTCTTGCATCGCTGTGTTGGGAAAGTGTAAGATACTCATCACCTTCAAGTAGTTCAAACTGCTCCTCTAAAATGCATTACAAAATATTTTTTAGCTTGTATTATGATTCTATGATTATAGGAATCTATCTAGCACAATATCATGAAACTTAAATTAATATGCAGTTAGGATCTGCTTTATAAAAAAAACTATGTAGTTAACTAAGGTCTGTAGCTTAATTACTTTCTAAGTAGCCTCCCCCACATGTTTTTTTCATAAACATTAATATGCAAATTGCATGTTAATATGCGTATTACACCTGCAGTGGACTTTCTAACAGTGCAGAGGCAGAGAAAAGCGTCTCGACACTTCGGCTCCACCGGCGTCCACCCTGCCATTACATCTGAGATTTGTGACACTTCTCCTTGTTTTAATGGAGAATGGTGCTGTCTGTGTCTCTTAAGGAAGATGAATTGTGCTGCTGGTCTGTGTGTCCAGACATCTCTGCCGTTCAGATTGAATTATGCCCTCACAGATTTTCTGCCTGCAGCTCCCACATGCAAGATAAGCACAGGCTCCATACAGATCAATACAGGGAAAATCTCACTTTTCACCCAAAGCAGGAGAGCTGGGCAACAGCACAGACCATTAAAAGAAGGATTTGTAGCTTGAAATACATCATGAAGGTCATTTATTTACATACTGCATCATTTACTCACCCTCAGGTGGTTTTCTGAGTTTTTCATGCAGTTGTTTTCCTTTAAACAACAGTTTGGAAAGGGAAACATATGAAAGGTAGTCCATAAAACACAATCATGTTTTTAATATGTCTACTTTTGTATTCCATGAGAAAACACAGCAAACAACTTTGGAATGACAATAGTGTGTATAAATAATAAGAGAATCCTTTTTATTTATTTAAGTGAGTTTATGCTAAAAACAAGAACAAAACTCTGCCGGTGGGGTCAGAAAAAATAAACTTAATTCGAAGGAAAAACAAGAAGTGAAATGTAAAAATGCACATTTGTCCAAATTTGGCAAAATTTGCATGAAATAGGCAATAAGCAGGAATAATGTGGCTCCTGCAGAATGGGCAGTTTTGGTGAAGTGTCAGGAGAGTGTTGCGGCACTAGTGCGTCTGCTCTGGTGTCACGAGCTGTTATCTAACGCCTGCTGTCTGCACTTCAGCACCGCGGACAGCTCCCAACACACTCGCTGACATTTTGCACCCAGAATGAAGTGGTTTACTGCAGAGGAGCTAAATCAAATGAAGAGATCTAGAGCCCTATCCCTGCGCCACAGCCTTGAAATGGGAGATCAGTAGGGTCCATAATGCACGGCCTAAAATAGACATTTGAGAACCACCAACACTGGATTTTTGGAGTATTCATTAGTGGGTGGGAGTGCATTTAAAGGGACAGTTCACAGAATAAGTTGTAATTCTGTCATCAATTCCACACCATTATTGTCATTACATGTTGTATTACATGTTACTCTATGGAACACAAAAGGAGATGCTTGGCAGAATATCTCAGCTGCTCTGCTTAGAAACTGGGGATCAGAAAATCTCACGTGATCACACTTTGCTGAACATGTTTTTATTATAGTTAAGTAAAATTAAAACTATTAAAACATTTCTGAAAAAAAGCTGAAATAAAATTAACTTAAACTAAACAAAAATAGAAATCTTGCCTTGGCAATAAACATAAATAAGTTGAAGTTGAAGCACTAGAATTATTAACTGGACATTAATAAAAACTAAAATGTACTAAAACTGAAATAAAATAAATTGAACCTAAGTAACAAAATAAAGAAACAAAAAGGCTAATAAAATGAAAAAGGAACATAAAATTATTAAAAACAAATCAAACTAAAATTAACACAAAAACTAAAAATGTAAAAAAATAAAAAAAGCTAATTCAAAATATGAATGAAACGACAATAAAATTAAAATACAAACTAAAATAACAATGTGTTGCATATAAGAAACAAAAAGTCATTGTTACGTTTTAGTCCGGATGATGATGAGCAGAGGTGAAGAAGATCAATTATAAGTCCTTTTAAAACAAAGTAAACTCAGGTAATCAAGAACATAAACGAAACAGCATGTGGAACAGACAAAGGACTGAATGAAATGAGGAACTTAAATACACAGGGTGAATGAAGTCAATGACAAGCAGGTAACAACTAAATCAAAAACCATGAGAACAAATGAAAAGGAAACGGAACAAAGGAAAACAGGTACCTGAGTGAAACAAACTAAAAATGAAAGTGAAAACAAGCCAGACTCCCCCCAGGAAGGTGCAACCTTGCTCCATTACAGTTCAATTGAGTGAGGGAGGGTGAGGGCTCTGGAGGTGGATGAGGAGCTGGTGTAGAGCTCGAAACAGGCAGGGATGCTTCCAGGGTGGAGTAGATGGTAGGAGGAGCCAAGGAGGAGCAGATGGTGAAAGGGCCAATGAAGGAGTGGACAGTGGAATGATCCATGGAGGAGCGAACAGTGGAATGATCCATGAAGGAGCGAACAGTGGAAGGATCCATGGAGGAGCGGACAGTGGAATGATCCATGGAGGAGCAGAAAGTGGAAGGATCCATGGAGGAGCGGACAGTGGAAGGATCTATGGAGGAGCAGACAGTGGAAGGATCTATGGAGGAGCGGACAGTGGAAGGATCCATGGAGGAGCGGACAGTGGAAGGATCCATGAAGGAGCGAACAGTGGAAGGATCCATGGAGGAGCGGACAGTGGAATGATCCATGGAGGAGCGGAAAGTGGAAGGATCCATGGAGGAGCGGACAGTGGAAGGATCTATGGAGGAGCAGACAGTGGAAGGATCTATGGAGGAGCGGACAGTGGAAGGATCCATGGAGGAGCGGACAGTGGAAGGATCCATGAAGGAGCGGACAGTGGAAGGATCAATGGAGGAGCAGACAGTGGAAGGATCCATGAAGGAGTGGACAATGGAAGGATCAATGGAGGAGCAGACAGTGGAAGGATCAATGGAGGAGTGGACAGTGGAAGGATCCATGAAGGAGCGGACAGTGGAAGGATCAATGGAGGAGCAGACAGTGGAAGGATCCATGAAGGAGTGGACAATGGAAGGATCGATGGAGGAGCAGACAGTGGAAGGATCCATGAAGGAGTGGACAATGGAAGGATCCATGGAGGAGCAGATCCATGGAGGAGCAGACAGTGGAAGGATCCATGGAGGAGCAGACAGCCGACAAGAGTCCAGAGCGACCCAGGAGGCAGCCAGGATGAAGGTGGCCCATGGTGGAACTGATGGAGGGTGTATGAGGTGATGCAGGGAGATGGTGAGGCACAGGCGAAGTCTGATGGACCGAGAGACCTAGGCGGAGTCCCAGCGACAAGCGGCCGAGGTGGAGCCAGGGGGCGGGAGGACTGAGGTGACGTCAGTGTAAGTGAGGACTGCAGTGGAGTCTGAGGGATGGAGGAGCCCAACAGAGCCGTAGGGGTGTGGAAAGATGGAGCGCAGCAGAGAGCCCGGAAGTTTGAGGTGATGGTAGAGCGACGACTGACCAAGGTGGAGCCGATGGGACGAGGGAGCCCGGTGGAGCCAAAGTGATGATGGTCTCAGGTGGAGCCGAGGGGGTGAGGGAGCCAGGGTAGAGCCGACTGGTCGACGGTCCGAGGTGGAGGTGAGGGCTCAGAGGGTAAATGAACTCAATGACAAACAGATGGCAACTAATTAATCAAAAACCATGGTAACAGATGAAGAGTGGGAAAACGGCACAAAGGAAAACTGGTAACTGAAACAAACAAAAAGTCCATGAAACGGAAACAAACCAGACTGTCCATGACAGTCATATAGGTTGGACATATTTTTCATTTTTGGGTGAAAAATGTATTTAATGTAAAATACTGTATATCTGTTTCATTAATCTTCAGATCATAAGAGGTTTAGCATAACAGAATAACAGAATTAGTTTATGTTGATATTTGTGTGCATTTTACATACAGATTACACACTGCTAACTCAGAATATTATGAAGGACCAAACAAATAAGGTAAATGTTTTTTTAAATAGTTATTTTATTTATATAACTTATTTAGGTGGGGGACACAACATGTCCATGAAATTTGTTTTCAATCAAGTTATTTATGGATTTAAGTTGACATTGCATTATTAGTGCTGCAACTGGTGACCTTGTCTTTTAAACTTTTCGCTTTTTGTCTTCTCTGTTCATTTGGAAATAATAGTAAAAAAAAAATTACTAGCCATTAAAGCTTAGTGGTTTGGTCAATCAGAGAAGAGAGACCAGTTTTATGATTTTTGGGGGCAAACCATTCAGAAGTTATAAGCAAAAAGAGCCATTTTTCATATCTCCTGACCAGTAGGTGGTGCTATGCCGCAACTCTGCATGTTGCCTCAGGTCACGCTTGTGATATCATGCACCAATATTCATCTCAATACGCTAAAGCGTTGCGAAGATATTGCCTAACATCCAATTTGGCAAGCTCTTCGTCAAATTCGTTTGCACGTTTTTCGAGAACGGTTGGGTTTATCAAAAAGCTTTTATTAACTTTTTGCCAGCATGGTCTGAAGATGATCTGAGCCCATTTTGATGAAAAATTTACAAACTGTCTCTAAATTGTAGGTTTTTCGGGAAATTCAAAATGGCAGAAAACATTTCATCATGACGGAAAATGGAATACAATCAAATCATCTTGAGCAAAGGAATCAGAGAAAAAACTAATTTTCCTGAATAAAATGTATTTTTTTGTGTCCTGGTGCATTCAGCAGTGGCTGTGTCATTGGACAGTGTGTCCATTTGAACTAATTCTGCAAATAAACAGCTCACCAGAAACCATGATGTTCCTGTGCTTACAGTCACTGCCAGCATGTGCTATTTTATCCTGCACAGCTGGAGCAGGACNATGTTGCCTCAGGTCACGCTTGTGATGTCATGCACCAATATTCATCTCAATACGCTAAAGCGTTGCGAAGATATTGCCTAACATCCAATTTGGCAAGCTCTTCGTGAAATTCGTTTGCACGTTTTTCGAGAACGGTCGGGTTTATCAAAAAGCTTTTATTAACTTTTTGCCAGCATGGTCTGAAGATGATCTGAGCCCATTTTGATGAAAAATTTACAAACTGTCTCTAAATTGTAGGTTTTTCGGGAAATGGAATACAATCAAATCATCTTGAGCAAAGGAATCAGAGAAAAAACTAATTTTCCTGAATAAAATGTATTTTTTTGTGTCCTGGTGCATTCAGCAGTGGCTGTGTCATTGGACAGTGTGTCCATTTGAACTAATTCTGCAAATAAACAGCTCACCAGAAACCATGATGTTCCTGTGCTTACAGTCACTGCCAGCATGTGCTATTTTATCCTGCACAGCTGGAGCAGGACTGGCCCGTTACTGTAGATGGAGCCCCAGTGGAGTTACTGCATCGCCCCTGAGGAAACCCTCAGACTAGATCAGAAATCACTGGAAATAATTAGCCAACGGATGTCTGAATGTGTGGACATGATAACAGATTGATTTTCAACACATTTCTGTCAGTGTGTGTTTTATAGTTATTTAGCAGTACATACGTTACACAATTATTGCGTTTGTGTAATATTCTGTATGAAGTGTCACGTTTAAGTGATATTTTTTTGAAAATGTTTTTTTTGTGATGAGTAGGTTTAGGGGTAGGGGAGAGAATATGCAGTTTGTACAGTCAAAAATCATTACATCTATGGAACGTCCCCATAAAACGTATAGTGTGTGTTTTCACCAGCATTCTTAAATGTTGATTTGCTCTTTCTGCAGCCTGCGGGACAGCGAATTCGGGTGCGGAGGACGAGGGGGAAGCAGAGGCCGGTTGGATCGAGGGGGCTGCTATCTTACTCTCAGTGGTCTGTGTTGTTCTGGTCACGGCCTTCAACGACTGGAGCAAAGAGAAACAGTTCAGGGGTTTACAGAGCCGCATCGAACAGGAGCAGAAATTCCAGGTGGTGCGTGGAGGACAGGTCATCCAGCTCCCTGTGTCAGATATTCTCGTTGGCGATATTGCACAAATCAAGTATGGTATGTGTCCCCAAGCTTATTTTCTTTTTAACACTTATACCCCTTGTATTTATAATTGGATGTCACAGGCTGATCGGTCCTTTACATGCAGTCTGCAAGCAAACACATCATTTACTACATGCCACATGGCCTCTTCTGATTCTGCAGCCAATAAGTTTGCATGCTTAAATTTTAAATAGTCAGATTCAGTATTTTTTGTAAGATGGTCCTGCAGAGTTCCTCTGAACCCCTCCTCTTCCCCAGCTCCACCTGCCTAGAAGTTTATACCCATTCATGCAGCAGCAGTATGTCTTACATGCTCACAGCAGTGTGTCTGTGTATCTGTTGGCAGGAGTAAGTCTACATACATGCTCCAAAGCATCAGCATCAGCAGCTACATAGCAGATATAGTCCACCAAGACCAAATACATTAGGGTCATTGTGTGTCAAATCAAACAAATTTTGGAAAATTGCGTGGCTCATATTTGCTTATTATTTTTTTTATTTTTTTTATGAAGAAAGACAAACATAAATAGTAATGAAAGCCAAAATATTAAATGTCATGGATGAATATTTATTGAATAATCCACTATTTCGTAGAGGAGAGTCAGAGAAATGTCAAAAAACTTTACTTGAGATTTGGAGCCAAATTACAGGGGGATAAAAATGACATTAGAAAGATGGCAGCATTATTACTTTATTTTTACACAGAGATTGGTATGTATATTTGTTAAATCTGTTGACTTTAGCAGTCTTTTTATATTATATGCCAACGGCAACAGTTCAGTTAGTTGTTGGTTTGTTCTTCAGACTTTGCTCTTTCAATACAGTTTGTACCAGCTGTATGCAAAGTCAAACACATTTGGTTTTCCAGCATTGAATATGGGTAAAATTCAATTTGTACATAGAGCCACATTGAGATCTCCATATCTCTGGGAATAAACCATATAGGTCCTTAAAAATGAACATACCAAAAGAAAAGTTTGTTAAGAACCAGAGTCTAAAAGGATTTTGAAACATATTTAATACTTTTTGAGTTACAGTCACACAAACACTGGAAAAATAATATTTTTGGGACTCAGACATGTATGCTCTATACAATGATTTTGATAGAGGGAAACGCAATAGTAGTTTTAACATTATGTGTTCTTCAGAAATTGTTCTTTAAAAGAAAAAAAGTATCAGCTGTATGCAAAGTGAGCCACATTTGTGTACAATTTAACAGTTTACTCATGGAGCCACATTGAGATCCCCATATCTCTGGGATTGAACCATATAGATCATTAAAAATGAAGATACAAAAAGAAAATTTTGTTAAGAGCCAGAATCTAAAAACATATTGAGATATATTTATTACTTTTTGAGTTACAGGCATGCCAGTTTTGAAAACAAAACAAACAAAAAAAAAACCTTCTGCCCATTTTTGAACTGTCTCCATTGGCATATGATGCAAAAGGACTGCTAAAGACAACAGAATTTACTAAAAAACCTACCAATCTCTGTGTAAAAATAAAATAATGATGCTGCCATCTTTCTAAAGTCATTTTCTGCCCCCTGTAATTTGGCTTTAAATTTTAGGTGAAAATCCTCTACAAAATACATGGGGTCAGGGTGATTCTTCAATTAGTNAAAGACAACAGAATTTACTAAAAAACCTACCAATCTCTGTAAAAATAAAATAATGATGCTGCCATCTTTCTAAAGTCATTTTCTGCCCCCTGTAATTTGGCTTTAAATTTTAGGTGAAAATCCTCTACAAAATACATGGGGTCAGGGTGATTCTTCAATTAGTGGAACTTTTCTGTCTTCTAGGATAATTTTAAAGAAAAATAAAAGATTAATTCTAGATTATTAAGGACCGATTAGGAGCATCTTTGATATTTTTATTGTTTCTCTCTAATTACTTTTGTTCACTCGAGTTTGGAGGATAAATATGGATGTTGTGCTTGTCCATTATACAGACTTTTTAACTTCCCCAATATAATAAATTTATTAAAGTGTTAAAATTAGGGAATTTTATTTTACACTTTGTAATATTGCAAATTATTTGGTATTTGATACCAACTATTTGAAATATTTGGCATTTGTAAATAGTGTTTGTGGACAAATAAATGTGTTTTTTTTTTTACAGTTTATAATGTAATAAGTAATAAATAATAAGTTTGACTTTGAATATTTTGAGAAGTTGACATTTCCCACAGTGTGAGATGCTAAACTCCATCTAAAACTATTTGAAACGGTATTGAGTTCATTTATAACTATCATTCATGTAACTTTTATGAACTCATATTATTTAAGAGACAACAGTACATGGAATATATATATATATATATACTACATGTAATATTTCACATTATAGAATCATTTAAAATGAATTATTTGAGACATAAAGGTAAAGAAAACTGGTGTAAAAACATTCTAAGAAATGCTGATCAGTTACATAATCTACAATATATATGTTATCCTTAAATTGTGTTTAAAATATAATTATAAATGTATAATATGCATTAACATAGATTAAATTGAGTTTTTCAAGATTTGCAATGGAAGGTTCACCCATATATAATCTGAAATCTATTAATTAAGTGGAGCGTTATCAAGAGAGCTTTAAAGCATGACCGGACATCATTGCTGTGCAATGAAGCAAGACTGATCTGTGTCATTAATTTACAGTTTGATTATGAGAGTTGGTCAAGCTGATCAACACTTTCTAGTCTGGAGATTTTATCAGACTAAAGGGCTGTGCTGGTTCTGCAGTGTTGGAAAGGTTCTGGTTGTTATTTCGGATCTCCTGAACAAGTGGGAGGCAGATAATGTAGCTGTTGACAGTGACGGAGCGATCCTGTGGGTGAGAGCGTTTGGCAGGCTGGAAGAGGGGTTCCATCTCCTTGACTAGTACAGCAGTGGTTAGAAGTCCCAGGCTTACCGTTATTTTTGAATATGTGTGGGAGTTGATATGATGCATTGCAAAGATGAAAAATGAAAGCAAAATTATCTCTGAACAAAAATACCTTTTTTGATATATATAAAACAACAGAAGGGCCAAATACCGAACCCTGTGGAACACCTACAATATAGTGTTGCCTATTGTTGCACAACGTACTGCCAGCCTTGTCATTTTGATATTGAGTCAGTTAGGGCTGTAAACTCAGAAAAACTGGAGAGAGATTCTGTTGTGAAATGCTTGACAAGTGGCATCTTAGAGGATCAACTTTGGAATTCTTTGGAGACAGCAATATTGATCCCGACTTCTTGTTTGGAGAAACTGAAGGGATTATTGGAAGGAACACAAAAGCACTAAGAAGAGCTTTGGAGATTAGATTCTGAAATATGCTCCATTGCTGAGTGGCTGCCTGTGTTCAGAAACAGTTTTGTCCCTTTTGTGCTCTTGACCGTTGGATTTAACGAATTAAGCTGAAGACACAGTTGTGCTTGCTATAAGTCACTTTAAATATCATGTTTTTTTAAAACATATCGCACCATGAGTGCTGAACCTTTAAGATAGCTCCTCTTTTATTTTGTGCTGTTGCTTTTGTGTGGTTTGGTGAGGGGTTTTTTTTCTTATTAATTCTACTAAATGCACATGTTAAATTGACAGCCCTTAATGTGTTCAGGTGACCTGCTCCCAGCTGACGGGGTCTTGATACAAGGCAACGATCTGAAGATTGATGAGAGTTCTCTGACGGGAGAATCCGACCACGTGCGCAAATCTGCAGATAAAGACCCCATGCTTCTCTCTGGTGAATCCCTCTTTACTAACATATTTTACTTTCACAGCGTTCATTTTGTTGTGCTCTTTTGCACATAATGCATATTGAAGTTCTTAAATGTTATATTATTTACTTATTTTCCCATCATGCTGTAGCTCAGTGGTTAGAGCATGGCACTAGCAATGCCAAGGTCATGGGTTCGATCCCAGGGATTGCACACACTCAGATACAAATGTATGGTAAAATGCAATGTGAGTCGCTTTGGATAAAAGCGTCTGCCAAATGCATAAATGTAAATGTAAAGGACAAAAAAGGCACTTCTTTGGTGTCATAGTTTTTAAGGAATTTAACATTTTTTTATTTAATATTTCAATCATGTGGTAACAATGTTGTGTGAAAAATGTGGGCCACAGTTAAAACAGTTTTTTGGTAATTAAAGTTGCAGTGTGTAAATTTTAGCGCCATCTAGCGGTGAGGTTGGGAACCTCTCCCTTTCGAAGCCAAACTGGGGTGTGTTTCCCGAAAGCATCGTTGGTGAACCATGGTCGTAAGTCCCATTGAACTCCATTGGTAACGAAGGAACTTGCGACCATAGTTCGCTTCGGGAAACGCGCCCCTGGTCTCCTAAGAAAGACGTACTGTACCTGTGGGAACGTTTTCGCGAGTCGCCAAAATACGTATCAATGCGTACATATCACTGCAGTTTCCAACAGAAATGAACACTAGAGGCAGTAAAACAGCAAGCGCTTTTAATTGTTTTCATACACGGTTACGATTACAGGGTCAGATTATGGATTATTAAAGACTTGTTTTCACGTTTTCTTGCACAATATTATATGACTTCAAAACGCTTTTTTACCAGAGTGCACGATTTGTAAACGAATATATTTTGGACTTTGCATTGCTTAACCAGCTCCATATGTTTCGCTTTTCTGACATAACAAGCTTGCTCGGTAGCTCAGCTGATACAGAGTTGTATGTAAGACGAGGAAGCCCTGGGTACGAATCCCGTGAAAAGCGAGTCACGGTAAAAGAGCTCAAAGAGAGATCTAAACAAGCTGAAACAGCGTCACATTTGCTTTTGTTAACACTATCGGGTAGGTTTAGGTGTAGAGTTGGTGGTCCATTATTTCAAAACGCAATGTCAAATCAGAACTTCAGTGATTCGTATAAAAACCAACGGCATAAAAACGTACCATATTCACGTTTATCTGTTCCGGCAAAAAAAATGAACACGCTTTTAGCGCCACTCAGAGGACATTTCTCATTGAAACTGCAGCGATATGTACGTATTGGTACATATTTTGTGACTCACGAAAACGTTCCCAAAGGTGCGTTTTTCTAATGAGACTGGGTTGTTCGAAGCACATATAGAAGCTACGGTGGCCAACACAGGACAAAGATGTTGTCGTCTTAAGCCTTTTTCCACTGCACACATCTGCGGCGCATTACGGCTGTGACACGGCTACCGGAGCTGATCGCGCTCGTCACTTCGCTTCACTAAAGATAGTAGCCTCGCCTATTTTTGACGGACGCCGTGTCAAAGCCGTGCAGTAATATAAAATAAAAGATCAAAAACCTGTCAATTTCAAAATAAACACCCAGTGCAGACTCATGTGGGATAGCAAAAACCCAATAATTAACAGAATTAAACTGGACAAAACAAACATTTAACCTACCCATTTTAGAACACGAAAAAATCGAGAAAAACAACGTAGGACAGGTCCGTGATCACAAATCATGTGGTCTCGCGAATCCTGTCACTTCGCTCCTAAAATGCTCCTGGTGTAAGTTGGCACCGCCTAGAGGACGGAACATAACCTCGCCAGAGCCGTGACGCGCCGCAGACGTGTGCAGTGTAAACAAGGCTTTAGACAGCAGAGAGTAACCAGTCAAGCAAACGTGCTCTGTAGAGCAGTTTGTCCGTTTAGGGCTACTGTAGAAACATGGCGGTGCAAAATTGTGAATTTGATGTAAGGGAACCCGCGGTGTATGTAGATTCAAATGGCTCATTTTAAAGGTAATAAAAACATAATGGTTCATTATGTAAGGTCTTTATACACCACTGAAAACATAGTTATGTATATTATATTGCATTTCTGTCGATACATCCTCCTAAATATTACGAACTGGACCTTTAAATAACAAATTAGGTAATTAATTAACAAAAACACTTACATAATAACTTAACTTACCCTATTCAGTGGCGACTACATAATTTATTGTCGTGCACTCTTTTAAGAGAACACTTTTAATGCACTTTAATTTAATTCTACAATTTTATATTGAAAAGGACAATAATGACAAACTAGTGCAGTTGTCTGTTCGGTGCTGAGAACATAAACTCTTTTAATTGCTTTCAGGTTATCACTTCTCTGTGTTTATTGTTCACAAGAGTACAGTCAGGTGTGTGTGAGGGATCGGTGTTGTCAGACAGGAGTCATGTATGAGATCACACATTGTGTCATTTGTGCTGAGGTCAGAGCGTCAGACCTGCTATTACTTACAGTTTCTCCATGACTTACTGCACTGTTAACTGAATCTCCAGGCACCCATGTGATGGAGGGCTCGGGTCGGATGGTGGTCATGGCTGTCGGGGTGAACTCTCAGACCGGGATCATCTTCACTTTGCTCGGTGCTGGCGGAGAGGAGGAGGAGAAAAAGGAGAAGAAAGGTATGTAACTAAAGCTCAGCCTGGCAAAAATTCAGCAGAGCTGCCCAGAAGATCCCCGTACACTTCTGTACGGGGATCTACATTTGATATTGTTATAGCAGTTATTATCATATAAACCGTATTCTTATATCGGCAGATCTTTGATTGTAAACCTCAAAAACAGGACACTGAGCGAAAAGAACATTATAAAGCATACTAAAAGCGAAAACACAGTTTATAGTTGATAAGAGTTTCATCCTGTTTTTCATGCAACATTTAAAGTCAAAAGTAAATGTACATTACACTTCGGAATAATTAAGATTTAACCCTAACCCAAAGTATTAAAGTCCCCCTGTAGAAAATAAACTCATCTTTGATCACCAAAATGACATATTTAAACTTTTTTTTCTGTGAAAATAATTTCTTCATGCCTTAAAATAGCTTGAATGTAACTCTTGCCTCATTTAGTATACGCGGTACCATAAATATGCAAATGAGCCCCGCCTCCACTCAATCACACCAGCTCAGCGATCCACTCGGTCAACTTTATTGTAGTAAACGGCAATGGCAAATTGAAACACTGGTTTAATATAGCCATATATGTTTGAACCAGAAACTAATTCAGAAGAAGTGAAAGAGTGAATTATACAGGCTCGATGTATCAGAATGGTAATGGGTTTTATGTATCGTTCTCTGCGGCATCGGACACATAACGGTAACTAATATGATTAGCCTTTTACTTGACTACGATATAAAACAGCTAAAAATATACCAGGATAACCTGGCTTCTCTTGAGACTCCCCTGCTTTGCAGCATAGTTAACAAACCATGTTTTTCAGTCTGTCTTTGGTTCACGGCAGTTAGTTCACTTTCAAATTAAAATTTCCTGATAATTTACTCACCCCCATGTCATCCAAGATGTTCATATCTTTCTTTCTTCAGTCATAAAGAAATTAAGTTTTTTGATGAAAACATTCCAGGATTTTTCTCCATATAGTGGACTTCAGTGGCCTCCAGACAGTTGAAGGTCAAAATGTCAGTTTCAGTGCAGCTTCAAAGAGCTCTACACGATCCCAGACGAGGATTAAGAGTCTTATCTAGAGAAACCATCGCTCATTTTCTAAAAAAAAATTAAAAATTATATACGTTTTAACCATAAATGCTGATCTTCAACTAGCTCTCTTCTTCTTCTCTATTTGAATTCCGGCAGTGTAGACACTGCTAAGTGTATTACTGCCCTCCACAGGTCAAAGTTTGAACTACTTGTTATATACTTGCACTAGCATATTGTATATGACAACTTTGACCTGTGGAGCGCAGTAATACACTTAGCAGTGTCTACACTGCTGGAATTCTAATAGAGAAGAAGAAGAAGAGAGCTAGTTCATGATGAGCATTTATGGTTAAAACGTATATAATTTATTTATTTATTTTAGAAAATAAGCAATGTTTTTTTCTAGATAAGACCCTTATTTCTCGTCTGGGATCGTGTAGAACGTTTTGAAGCTGCAATGAAACTGTAATTTTGACCTTCAACCGTTTGGGCTCCATTAAAGTCCACTATATGGAGAAAAATCCTGGAATGTTTTCATCAAAAAACTTAATTTCTTTTCGACTAAAAGAAAGAAAGACATGAACATCTTGGATGACATGAGGGGTGAGTAAATTATAAGGAAATTATAATTTGAAAGTGAACTAATTCTTTAAACAATCAGCAATGGTGCTGACTGATGAATTTGCTCATGGTTCATCTTGAAGCACATTAAAAACACCACATAGACACATAAACAACATTAAACACTTGATTTTTACCACAGGGGGTCTTTAAACTGTGCGTAACTCATCCCACAGGTTTGATATCTGAAATCGAGGAGCGGTGTGTGCTGTTACGTTTGGTCTCCAGCAGCACCCTGCCAATCACCCACATGCTGATGAGTTTTGCACAGCAAATAAAGTTTCATGACAAAAAAAATGTGCAGCTCATTTTCCCTCAATCAGAGATTCAGCTTTTGGCTAGAACGTGCACGGTTGTTTTCCCAGTTTTGTGTGCGCACAGCGGCTACTTCAAGTGCTTTTTCTGGTTGGGTAGTATGTGCTGCCCACAGCGTTTGTCAGCATAAGGCCTTATGTGTTTGTTATTCTGCAAACTGCCACACAGGTCAGGCTCTGGAGGACGGCCATCAGCTGGCAGGTAGAGTATGCATCTCTGTACCCGAGGATATCCGCAGTAACGGTCATTTATTACCACACTAAACCTGCTCTTCCCTCCCGAACCCTGCTTTAGCAACCGTGATCTTTCACTTAAAAAGAAGCTCTTTTTAAGTATTCAAAGAAATGCATTTCATCCCACATAGATGACGATATGGGGGTTGTGATGGACGGCTGATTCCCGGATAGATTGATATCAGATTGATCACGGTTTCGTAGTCTCGTAGTCTGATACCCTACAGCTTGTAGACTGTTGTGATTGAAGCACTTGGATTTGATTTCGAAGCATGTTTTTACTTTAATTTTTTGAATCACCTGTTCATATTTACTTACCGTAATTGGTAGTGCAATTGGATTTAAATGACAGACATCTGTCAAAGCTAGCTATTTGTGCCATTGATCATCGTGTCGTTTTGTGCCTCGACTTTTTGTCTGCCATATTATGTGTAACCTGTCTTATGTTGCAGTGTTTTTTCCCATTGATGTCATTCTTTCAGTTGACAGCAGTGTATTGAGAGAATACTAATCGTGATAACCATGCTACTTTTGTTCATTATTACCGGCTAGACTGCTCCCATCCCTCCTCACACCCCATCGCGACTATAGCTACCGATGGTGCGGCAAGCGCAAATGCCCCTGGTAATACCAGCCTAGTCAATGGTAGGTTGAGCAGACCTCCGCTGTCCGTCACTCACTGGCTCCGCCTCTCCTTCTCCAGTTGTCTTGATCTTCCTTTCCTGTCCTCTCAGTGCATGACACCTCTGATCGCCAACTCCTTTCCCTCTTCTACCCTTCCTATTCTTTTATTTTTATGTGTGCCAACAGAAGTTACACAATGTGGATCGTCCCATTGGTTGAAATAAACCGGAACTTAAGCATAAGCTAAATAAGAACTTCGAAAAGAAAATCATGACTTATTGTGTAGTCTTTGGGTGGTGGAATACAATTTATGATACAAGGGTAAATTTGAATATGATATTATGTGAAATATAATTTAAATTTGTGGTTTAAAACATGTTATTTGTTTGATAAATTGTAGCACGCATATACTACTGTTCATTGTTTCTTTTTTTTCTAAAGAAATTAATACTTTTTTTCAACAAGGACACATTAAATTGGTCAAAAGTGACAGTAAAGACATTTATTATATTATAAAAGATTTCTATTTCAAATAAATGCTGTTCTTTTGGCCTTTCTATTCATCAAAAAGGTCCTGAAAAATATAATGTATCAACTATTTTCAACACTGATAATAATCATAAATGTTTCTTGAGCATCAAATCTTCATATTAGAATGATTTCTGAAGGATCATGTGACACTGAAGACTGGAGTAATGATGCTGAAAATTCAGCTTTGATCACAGGAATAAATTACACTTTACTATATATTCACATAGAAAATACTTATTTTAAATTGTAATAACATTTCACTGTTTTTACTGTATTATTGGTCAAATAAATGCAAAGTTAATGTAAAACGCAAGTTAATTCATTTGTTGGTAATATTTTGTAAATATAACCTATAACCTAAATTCCACCATACAATGAATGCAAATGACTTTCCTTAAAAGCAAAGCAAAGCAAACGATAGGAAATTAATTTTATTTTATTTTATTTTATTTTATTTTATTTTATTTTATTTTATTTATTATTTTATTTTATTATGAAACCAGTTCTTGACTCCAAACCCTAGACTGATTTCCTGAAAATTTCACCCGTATTTAAGACAAAAGTACCATATAGTTCCCACACTACAGTACTTTGAATGTTTTGGCTCTTTCCGTTCCTCCTGTTCTTTTAACCAACCCTCTGCAGTGGTGAAGTGGCTTTCCTCCCGTGCCGTTGCATGGCTGTTCTGTAGCAGTTCTCCTTCCTGCATGTCCAGTAGAGTTGTGCTGTTTCTCTTGTCCTCATTGTGTTGAGTGTTTCTCTTCCATTTATCCTCCATGGAATATCTTCTGAACAACTACTTCCCAATTCTTCCTCTATGACAAATCATAGTGACAAACCAAGATAAGAGTGTAAGATGATTTATACATATTAGATATTCCATGGCACTCCTGTCAAAATGACATGAAAACACACAACAGAACATCCATTTATGTTGGAACAAACACACATACTGCATACACTTCAAATACCAACACACACATGCAAGTAATCAAGATTTATTTATACAACATTTATATGGATGGTAGCTTTTGCTGCATCTGATATTGATGCGCATTTACCAAAGCCATAATACATCTCAAAACTTCATTATGAAACAACTCTATGTTATGTATGTGGCTCACAATGATGTTGATAAATTACTCATTCTCTGTCTTCCTTTTTAATTTGATTTCACTGTAATGTCCATGTGATGAATGTTTTATCGTCTGCTTTCTGTTATTTTTGTCCTGTGTCTGTGGATGCCTTCATCTTAGGTAAAATGCAGGATGGAAATATGGAGAACAACCAGACCAAAGGTAACCTGCTTTCACTTTACCGCTGGTTTGAGCGCTCACCATGATTTTATTCCTCCGTTCCTTTCGAGGCGGTTCAGATGTCAGCTCGTCTGTTTGTGCCGCTTCTCATGTGTGCGTCAGGGTCTCTTGATAACCTCACACTTCCTGTCCTTGTCGAATTCTCGAATCATTTTAATGATGAACTGTATATTTCACTGAGTTTTTAGCAGTCTGTAGTCTAATGGTTTTCTGTGGTTACTCACGCTTTTGCAGACATCGACAAAAATATCCAGAGGTTTTCAAATAAAAGTGAAAGTTCAATATTGAAATATTGACAACAGAAATGTATTTGCTAGCAGCTGCCTCATATTTTGCAAATGACTTTAAATGTATTTATAAATACATTTATTAAAACATTTGTTATTAAGTTTTGTTCACATGATAGAGTCTGGCTATGGCATTGTTGTGTGTTCAGTATTGAACTCAGTCACCTGTGGGGATCCCATCAAGTTTTGAATATATGCAAAAGGTTTTATGTTTTAGTAGATAGATTGATAATACATATCAGTGCCAATCCAAACATGAAAAATAGTACTCATAAACTTTATGTATGAGTAACTGTGACTATGAACTTAATATGAATGCATTTAGACAATAGATGCTACATATATTTTGTTTAGTTTAACAAGGATATAATTGGCTGTGGAGGCATTACTGGTTTGTACAGTTGCGCTGACTGGGGTTGCATCAGACGGTGGCAAAAATTACACAAGAAACATTAAGTAGTGTAAAACTGTGTCTTTTGTCTTAAAGGAAAACTTCATCCAAAAGTAAAAATAAGCAGGCCATTATTTCATGACATCTTTTACTCACCCTTGTGTCATTTCAAACCTGTTTGACTTTCTTTCTTCTGCAGAACACAAAAGATGTGATATTGTGAAGAATGTGTCGGTCGCTCTTTTCCATTCAGTTACAATGTACTGTATGAGGCATTCAAGCTTCAAAAAGCATACAGAAGCAGTATAAAGGTATCCTAAAGGCATAAAAATTGTACGTAATTCTTAAAACCTTGTAAAGTCATACGAGTCTGCTTCTCACACAAAGCATCACATGACTTCAGAAATATTGTGAAGTCATATTCACGACTGTTATGATACTTTTATTGATGCTTTCCCAGCTAACAAAAATATGTTCTAAGAACGTTTCCATTAAGTTGTGAAAACATTATTTCTGAATGTTCTCTGAACGTTCAAAACATCCAGATAAACATACATGAGCAGTATCATACGACACAAGTAGCCATGCGTTATCGTTAAGGTTGCAGGTAATCACAGCGTGCTGATATACAGCCATATCGCACGGCTATACAACAGTTCGACGGCACAAGTGTGTAAATAAATAATAATCAACAACGGATTGTCTTTAAAAACCCTCTTTTGTGAGGAGCTACTTTCTTCCGCCATGGATTAAAATCTCAAGTTGACAGTTTAACAGTTGAGCCCAAGCCTCCGTTACTAATTCTAAAACGTCACTTTAGAACTAGTAACGAAGGAACGTTGAGTCGCTTCATTGAAACTCATTGTAATATGTAGAGTATTATGAGAGAGAGAGAGAGATCGCCTGAGCGAGTGTTTTACCTGCATCTAGCTGATATTCTTCAGGTCAATCTTATATTCATGATCACAAAATCAGTTTAAATATCCGCTGAGGAAAGTGATACCTTTGTCTTTGTCCTTTTAACATTTAAGATGATTTCCCATGACAGCGCTGCATTTGTCAGTTGCTTCTCGTAAGATGTTGTTTAAAGTAAAAACAACATCCTTGTTTCCTTGTTTCAGTCCATTTCAATATAAAAGTCTTTGCGACTGACTGACTTACTCATAAAGACAATCTTTTCCGCCATCTCAAGGCGAATTAATGTAACTTTCACTGAAGCCGAAATTACTAATGGACTCTTTCTCAATACCAAAAAATACAGCATATTATTTATATAAAATATTTATTGAACAATAATATTTAAATTAACAACAATAGCCATTATAACAGTATAACAAGTAAAATAGGAAATAAACACAAGCAAACAGTTCAGCCAAACGTCCAAAAGCAGCGCTCTAGTTAGTACAGGATTTAATTTCAATGTAAATATTAAGTTATGAAACTTAATATAGCCTTTAAGCCAAATCTATTAGCTCTGGAACAAGTAATATATTAATAAGGCCAAAGAATGCCTGTTTGATATACCCAAAATGAATTATACCTCATGTTTAAACACTATCTACATAAGAGCCAGCGGCAAATTCCAGAAGGACTGGCCGAGATGAAGCTGTTCTCTGCGGGTACATGAGCTCTGAACGGTTGCTGACGGCCTGGAGCTCACATCTCCGAAAGAGTCTAAACAAATTTTCGAATAGGCGCTATGTTTACATATAAATCACATATCTGATGTGTAAACAACTATATTCTCAACTAAAAACTACATTCCGTTACAAAATAACAGTATTATCTGTAAAAAAATATTGTGGGTTTGACACTTTCTCCGTTTGTGTTCTACAGCAGAAAGAAAGTCATACAGGTTTGAAGCAAAATGAAGGTGAATGTTAACAGACCTTATATTTTTGGGTGAACTCTCCCTTTAAACAAGACTTCAAGATGTTTTGTCCCATATAACTTGACACCCAGCTTCTGTCATCAGATCCCATGAAAAGGTTTTGCAGTAGAGCAGACGTCTCTCAACCATGTAATGTTACCAGGATTGCGGTTTAATTGAGTTCCTGGATAAATGTAAAATTCATTCACCGCCTCATGATTCCTACTCAAAATAACTTATTAAGCTGGTGGTTTGCTGATTTTGTTGCCTAAAGTAATTGAAGATTAATGGTCTTCTTGAAATGTTGACTTCTGTTGGAATTTTAAGTGCACCTGGTGGCTAGTAGCACATAACGGTCATTCTGTCATTATATTTAGTGGCCAACATGTCTGAGTTACTATTTATATACAAACAAACACAAATAAACCCAACAGTAGAGTTCAAACTCTGGTTTATTCTTATTTTGTGATTCCCTCACAACAAGGTCCAGCATTAGTAGGTCAGACGGCCCATAACCAACATGTGCGTTCCTGTGATCGTTACAGTGAAAAAGCAGGATGGTGCTGCGGCAATGGAGATGCAGCCCTTGAAGAGCGCGGAGGGTGGAGAAACCGATGAAAAAGAGAAGAAGAAAGCCAATGTCTCCAAGAAAGAGAAGTCCGTTCTGCAAGGAAAACTGACAAAGCTGGCTGTGCAAATCGGCAAAGCAGGTGCTACGTGTTTTTAGGTTGTTTGGAGGATTGTGTTTTGTATTTTGCAGTGTTTTATTATACCGGTGGAGAACTAATGCAGTGTTTGATGCGATCTGCTCCTCAGGTTTGGTGATGTCTGCCATTACAGTCATCATCCTGGTGCTTTACTTTGCGATCGATAACTTTGTGCTTCAGAAGAGGCCGTGGCTGCCGGAGTGCACTCCGGTCTACATTCAGTATTTTGTCAAGTTCTTCATCATTGGTGTTACAGTCCTGGTGGTAGCTGTTCCTGAAGGCCTTCCTCTGGCTGTTACCATCTCTCTGGCCTACTCTGTGAAGGTACACTTGTTCAACATGAAGAATGCACCATATTCAGATCTAGTTTAATACTTTGACATCAAATGAACCTAATGACCTGATTACCCAGAGAGCAATTTTGGGCATCATAGGCACACTTTTAATACCAACACAGTTTCAGAGTACATGCTGTTCACATCCATTATTCGTCAAATATTGGATGATTCAGCTGTGGGCGCCATCTTCTGGTCATGCGATTCTCACAGTGCATTATGGGTATTCTCTAGCTGTTGAGCATACATTGGTTGTACACTCGTTTTTGCGGTGCATTATGGGATTGAATGAGTGCACTCGATAACGTCCACTATGGTTTCGGACTCCACTACAAATGGCTGTCCCTTCAAATAGTGGCCTATTTAAGGGTACAGGGGGCGATTTCAGACACAGTCTGAGAGATTTTTCATAAATCTCATTTCCGCTTGCCTCCAGGAGACTCCCACGTTCTTTGGATCCTGTGCATGCTCTTTTTTAAAGTTGAAATGAAAACGTATTTTATAGTGAATATAAAAAATCCTATACAATCCTATAAAAAATCCATGCATTTTTATTTTATTTTATTTTTTTAAGTTTGATCTCATAATTTGTAATCAAAATGGCATAACTTGATCTTCCAGTGAATTGGCAGTCTTCATTAAGAGTGCAATGGTAAAAAACCCAATCAATAACCAATGGTTCAAAGCAACTGTGAGCAATATGCTGTGTTCATGCCATGTTGAAATTACCATAATTTCATGTTTTGTGAATTTACATTAATGTCAAACTCATTATTACAAAGGGGAAACACTGAATTTCATGAAAACGTTCTCACTTGATCTTTGTGGTGTTGCATAAAAACAACCAAAATGGCATACAGTGTACAGTGCATCACAGTTTTTAGACATAAAAACACACTTCCACAAGATGTTATGTTATCTAATTATCTGTATCAGTCATGTGGTTTCGCAAATATGACTAATACTTTTTTTTTTTGTCTGTGCTGATAGAAAATGATGAAGGATAACAATTTGGTACGCCATCTGGACGCTTGCGAGACCATGGGCAATGCCACAGCTATCTGCTCAGACAAGACTGGGACGCTGACCACCAACCGAATGACAGCAGTGCAATGCTTTGTGGCTGATGTCCATTACAAAGAGATACCAGATCCCAGCTCCATCCACGCCAAAACTCTGGAAACACTGGTCAACGCTATATCCCTCAACAGCGCCTACACTACTAAAATACTGGTGAGAAATAAAACCCTATTAGATATTTGGCTAACCCCAGTGTTATTTCAGCTGCAACTGCTTTGCAACAATATAGACTTTAATGTTAATAATTTATAAACACAAGCTGTTACTTACAGTATATACACTGCCTAGCCCCCCAAAATTTGCACACTCTTATATTTTGTTGGACCGCATTTAGCTTTTCCTTATGCAACATCACAACATTTATTACCATCAAGAGTTGCATTCATTTTTGGCAGAGATCTTGTATTTAAAATGAGTCAAACCATCAGTCCTAGACTCTTAAGTATTTCTTATTTAAATCCAAATGGGGACTTTACATTATACATTAAAGCCACAAGCTAGCACAAGGTCAGCAGAAATGTATGAAACATCACCCTCATGTCAGTCAAACACTCTAAAACCCTGTTCACACCAAGAACAATAACTATAAAGATAACTAACGATAACTATATTAGCGAAAACACCAGCAGCCGATATCACCCTGTTTATTCTAAGCATGCTGTAGTTTTGTCGTCTGCTGCTTTAAATGCTAGGATGGATTCTGATTGGCTGTCAATGTTTTTAATCTATCATCAGCTGAAAAAAAAAATCGTTCTGAAAGTGATTCCAATGATATCATTTATTATTACAATGATATCATATTTGTTTATCGTTATATTTTTCACACTAAGAAAAAATGGTTCTTGTAAGAACTGATCACTGAAAGGTTCTTTGGGGGAACCAAAAATGCTTCTTCTAAAACATAATCCTCCTTCTATGGCAAAAGTGTACTGTATGTATTCCAAATAAGGAATATGCCCACAAATGTTCAGTGTTGTAATAGTGTAATAGAGAGAATGTTTGCTTCAAATAAACTGAAAACACTGAAGGTGTCCTACAGATGAAATCCTAGTTTATAGGAATTAGGACTGTGTTTACATTAGACCTTTTCATGTGTGCGTTTCCATATGTGCTGTATGTTCTTTGACAATCAAGAACGCTGCAGAATAATCGCTGTGTATTTTGGAGCGCCAGATTGGGTTGGTTTCCAAAAAAGAACAGTCTGCAAGGAAACAGTTGAGACCATAGTCACAACATTTGAGTTCCTCTTGGTTCTGGGAGCTAGAATCAGATCTGTTCTGTATCTCGCTTTAAGATGCCTAGGAGCTAAAAGCAGGCCTTGTGAACGCCCCCTCTCAGCAGACTAGCACACCGTACAGAACCCGTCCCTGGAGACCAGGACTAAGAGCTTTCATAACCATACAAAGCAAGACTCGGATAAGCATATCATTTCACACAGACTGAAATGAGCAGAACTCTTTATCCCTGGAGAGATCCACCAAGCTACAATGTTTAACTGCTACATTATGTAATTAACGGATGACCTTCTCCTCACCCAAGACCTTAGAAACTGCTTCAGCAAACTTTCCGAAGTCTTCTTCCCAACTCAACCTGCTAAAAATTCTGGTCACCAGCATGGGGTTGCGGGTGGACCAGCTAAACCAGCTCAGTTTTTCTTGAGAACATGACTGTGCTAGACCATCAGCTCTAACCAACATAAACTAGCCTGGACCAACATGGAATTCATGCTGGTTTTTTCAGCAGGGCAGACATTCTAGATTTACGTTTAACCCTTGTTCTGTGTTGAAAACCACCTAATTTGGTGTTCCCGATCAAAAAATCACCAGCCTTTTAAATAGCTTGTAAATCTCTCGTTATGCTACATTATCATCAAATATTGGGTTCAATCTTTTTGTCAACTTGTTTTCTTTCAGTCAGCACAGGTTTTTTATTTGTTTTTGGAACTGTTAGATCGAAGGCCTCATCTGAGCACATGCACCTCAGTTTTTGAGTGAATAAAGTTCACTCAAACTTATTCACCTGAAAATAATGGAGGTGCATAAACTTAGATCAATGAGGTCTATGATCAATCAGTTCCAAAAAGAAATACAAAACCTGTAATTATTGCAAGAAAATAAAAAGATTGAATCCAATATTTGGAAACAACATAGCATAACGAGAGATTTATAAGCAGTTTTTTGTAAGCCAGTCATTTTTGAACAGGAACACAAAGCAAGGGGAAAGGTTGTTATGCCCTGTGTGAGTAAAGTCAGTAAGTTTTAGTCCAATGTGAAAACATTAACTAGCATTGTCTGGAAAAAGAAAATCCTTTCCGGGCCAAATGACTGGAACACAACCAGAGGGTTAAGGGAATTTCATGCTATCAGGCGCAACGGCTGCCCACCTAATTTGAAGCAGCTGTGCAGTGTTAAATTAAACTTTTACCTGTAGCTACTTGATACAGATTTAGCATTCATAATTTAGAGTGGTTATGTACCGTGTCTCACCGGTATGACCGATCGATGGTATGCAGCCACGAAAGAGTTAGTGGAATCCTGAAATCGGAGTAGGACACATGGTACAGGTGATGCTGTTGGCATGTACACTGATACTTCAGCCGGTAGTCTGAGCTCTGCGGAGACTTCCTGTCGCACTGATCTCAGGTTGCTTCTACCACCTGCTCCGTCAGACCTTCTGGCCCTCTGATTGGAGAGGTCAGGTCTGACACTGATGTCATGTTCCCGGGCTCCCATCAATTCTTGATTGGAAGTCCGAATGCGGCCGTGTGTGTGTGTTTCAGGACTGTTCTGTAGGTCACTGGCTCTGGTGTGTTTTTGTAAACTCTGGATTCTTATTTACACCAAAGACAGATGCAGTTGGCCCATCTTTTTCAAAGGCGTGTTTGAGCACAAAGTATCAGTTAGGGGTTTACATGTTCTTGCATGTGTTTAATTCATGCTCGATGTGATTTTAATTGGCTTCTGCCTTGGAATCTGGGAACAGGTCCATTACCTTTAACAAAGTGGTGAACGTTCATTCAGTGACTCCTCACAGGCACTCATCTAGATGATGAACGACTCTATGAATAAGATTCCATTCAGATGCCTGTTACCTGCAATAAAAAGGTACACATGAATATCCTTCAGTACTGTGATAAGACATGCTGCTGGATCAACATTGTGACAATGTTCAAGTTCAGGGAAGAAGGAGGCTAAAACCAGCAAACCATCAACGTAACTTTAATGACAAAATAAACGGAAGTAAGCGGCAGCCCCTCATGGACGATTACCGCATATAAATATAATAAAACAACAGTCTTCCACTGTCATCACTCCTCCTTTTATCTTTCCGGAGCTCCACCGTAGGACTCAACAGGAATCAATTCACATTTATTTGTGTAGCGCTTTCACAATCCATATCATTTAGCCCAGGATTGGCTCCCCACTGAAGCTAAGCAGGGTTGAGCCTGGTCAGTACCTGGATGGGAGACCTCCTGGGAAAACTAGGTTGCTGCTTGAAGTTGATGGTTAAGTTGGTGTTGGTGAGGCCAGCAGGGGGTGCTCAACCTGTGATCTGTGTGGGTCCTATTGCTCCATTATAGTGATGGGGACACAACAATTTAACAAGCACCATCCTTCGGATGAGACTTTAAACCGAGATCCTGACTCCCTGTGATCATTAAAAATCCCATTGCATCTGAAATCTGACTTTCAGCTGACTTGTTGCCTCGCTGCCCTATGACTTGACAGGCATTGTTTGTGCATGAAAGTTCCTCCCTAAACTGATTTCAGCTTTTGAGGCAGCATAACAGTTTAATGATCTACAACAAAATACAGAGAGCTTTGGCCATAACTTTGTGAATATTTAATTATTGCAATACTAATTTCTTGCTAGAAATGACATAAAAAGTTGGTAAAAAAAAGTACATTTACACACAAACTGACATCCAACTGCAACTTATTTTATTTTTAGCTCTGACACAGAATGAAATGCACAGGATTGTGGAATATCATAGGCAGTGAAGGGTACATCTATGCTGTGTCAAACTTTGCTCAGATGAAGGTATCTAAGTAGACAGCATGCGACAAGATCATTGAATTTGCACATGCCTTTTTGCTTTCCTACCTCCGTATTTTGCCTGCGAAGTGAAGCATTTTTCAGCTTTCAAATGCAACTTTAGGTTAGGTTTAGATTTTTCAAGTGTATTTCAGGTGTATTTGGGTTTTTTTAAGAGTTGCTCATCATGCAGAACCTGATTTCGCCAAGTACAACATGTTCCTGGATCAACATCTTTGTGGATCCTGGAGTAACATTCTCTTCAACCAATCAGATTTGAGAGGCAATGTCTAGTTTAGGCTTACAACCAGGTTTAGGTGCTTCTACATCAATGTTATTCACCCACCATTTCCCAATGATTTTAGGGATAACTTCTGAGAACGGTGAGGTTTAAGGATAGGGATAGAGTTAGGACTTTATTTCCGGACAGGAATGTTGTTCCAGGATCAACAAAATATGTTGACCTAGAAACTCGTCTAACTCTGCAAAATCAGGACGTGCTGCCCCTCCCAGGTGTATATCGTCATGATATTTCCAATCTGATACCATCGCTGAACCATGTTATTTTTTTTCTGTGTTATGCTTAGACAAAATGTCTCCTACTAGTCATATGCTGGAAAAAAACACTGCCCTTTGAAGCTCCTTTGTAAAATTAAACGCTATTTTGGGAGCAGTTTTTTCATCTCGCCCATGACAAGGTGAAATATCTTGCTGTCTCGTGTTTGATAAGTTGTGACTCATTTTGGGCAAAGTCGTTTGTCCGGCTGCAGCCGCTCCATGTGGCTCAGGGACTCTGCCAAAGCCTCTCTGCGATGCCTCGGCCTGCCACTCATTCATTTAAGCCAATCAGCTTTGGCAAAGCGCTCCCCTCACGGCCTGAGGCAGGGGCTGTCACTGTCAGTGCAGGTAACGCTGTGAAATCAAAGAGGTGCTATAAAAATGACCTTCTAGGGGACACCAGAGGGCCTCCGCGGCCCCTGCAGTGAGAAGAAGAATAGAGCGAGAGCCCGTGTGGAGCGCAGGAGCCGAATAGGTCCGTAAAGAGGAAGTAGTGCTGCCAGTGCATGTTTTGCCATATGCCGTGGTTCGTAGGAGTGCATGCTAACCAGGGAGAAGACAGCTGTTCACGAGAGCGTTGCTTGCCAGCGCCTCTCGGAAGGGTGCTATGAAATCCGCATCAAACGCATGAGCAGTTTTGAATGACCCAGGTGAGCAAATATGAGATACTTAAAGGTGTCATATCATACATTTTTAATGTAATTTTTCACCTTTAGGCACACTTAGTAAAGTTAGTGAAGTTCTTGTGGCAAAAACATAATTTAGCTTCAGTCATAATGTAGATTTTCACAACCATTTTCCACCCTCTGTTTACCTTGGGAATGAAACAGTCCAGTTTTTACTTACCCAATTAGCCAATGATGTGTAAACAAGTCAGTCACATGACAATGCATTCACATGTCTGATGCCAGAAAGTTGTAATACCCTAAATCAAAAACTCTTCTTCAATGCTTAAATTGCTAAATTTCTCAGTTCTCATTTACAGCTTACAAAAAACGCCTCTGAGCCGTCTTGTGTTTGCTACATTACAGTGTAGCCAGTCTTAGAAGAAAAGGTTCTAGAACCTTATAGAACCTTAAAGGGTTCCATCAGGCATTTCATATGTAGAACCGTTTAGGGGTTTCCATCATGGGATCACTCCATGGATTTAGTTTTAATTCATTCATATAAAATTAATTAATGAAATAATTCATTTTTCTATTTTGATTACATTTTCTGAACAACTTGTAAACATACTTTATCACTTGAACAAATCTAAATCCCCTAATCCCATTTAACATGAAAGTGTTGTGCAATCATTTTAAACTTTTTGGCATAAAGGGTTCTTTAAAATGAGTCAAGAACCCTAGAGTTCTATATAGAACCACACTTTAAGGGTGTGCAGAGATCCATGCTGGATCTCATCAAGCCTGGATATTAAAAATTGTGGAAAAGTAAATCAGTAAAGTTAATTCACAAACATGGTCTCTATGGGCATTCCATCATTTCTTTTCATCAATAAACAGATAATAAAATTGAATTGCCTGAAGTAATTCTAGCAGGTTATTATTTGCAGAATTAATTTAGACATGTTTGATCAAACAGCTTTCAATTTTTACTGTATGAAACTTTGGTTTATTTGTTTTTGAGGCATTTTCAGGCATTTATATGTAAGAGATACTATTGGCTTGACTAGACGATCCAGATCAATGAGGCTTGAGGAAGATGATCGATGAAATATCATTTAATAAGCTCTAGGAACTCAACAAAGGGACTTTTACGCCGGACTGCTTCCCTTCATCCTGAGTCCCTCCATCAGTGCCGACTTTGAACAATGTAAGGCTGAACACCGTTACTGACAATCCTCATTTTGGCTGCGTGAGATTCTCCAGCTTTGTTGTTGTTGAGCAACCGAAGCGTGAGCTGTTAAAGCTCAGCCCTCTTCTGAAAAGGGGGCGGGAGCAGCATCTTATTTGCATTTAAAGGGACACACACAAAAACGGTGTGTTTTTGCTCACACCCAAATAGGGGCAAATTTGACAAGCTATAATAAATTATCTGTGGGGTATTTTGAGCTGAAACTTCACAGACACATTCTTGGGAAACCAGAGACTTATATTACATCTTGTGAAAAGGAGCATAATAGGTCCTCTTTAACACAAGACAATAACTGAAGAAAGTGAAGTGCTTAAATACACAGGATGATGAACATAATATACAACAGGTGAGCACTAATCAGTTAAACAATGAAACAATGAATAACTACGACAACCATGTAAACAGGAATTAAACACACTGGAACTGAACACAGGCAAAATAAGACAAAAGAATATACAAATAAAAGTCCATGGACACACATAGAAAATCTGTTTAATTTTTAATCTGTTTAAAGAAGGCAGTTTTCATTTGAAAGACATTTGGATCACATGTAGAGGTTTTTGAAGAACAGTAAAGTGACTTTGTCAGTGCAAACGGCTCCTTGTTATAAATGTACTGTAAGTAACTTTGGACGCAATGCACGATTCAACCACATAATGCATTTTTGTAGTGTAAAGGAGGTTATAAATATAGGTAAGAAAAAAAAAACACAATTCAGCATGCAAATGCATGAAAAGATTAATTTCAGTATGTATGCACACCTAAGAATGAATTCTACAAATCAAAGCTTGAATGGAGTCTGTATGTAAAGCGGTTCCTGTTGAAGTTTAATACTTTGTGTGTGAGATTCATTACAAATCTAAACCAGAATGACTGAGGAAAATTAATACAGAGCTGCTGGGCAAAACTCTGTAAAAAAAAAAAAATTAAAATCATCTGTTCTGGACCCAAGCTGTTGATATGGCTGTGATGAATTGAAAATAAACTTTATAAACTACCTCAGCAAACTTGCAGCAGGTATCTGAATTCTCTCTGGCTTTCTATCGTTCCAGCCTGCAGATAAGGATGGAGGTCTCCCCAAACAAGTGGGCAACAAAACCGAGTGTGGCCTGCTGGGACTGGTCCTTGACCTGAAACGAGACTACCAGACCGTTCGGAACCAGATCCCAGAGGAGAAACTCTACAAGGTGTACACGTTCAACTCTGTGCGGAAGTCAATGAGCACCGTCATCAAGCTTCCAGACGGCAACTTCAGAATGTACAGCAAAGGAGCGTCAGAAATCGTCCTTAAAAAGTGAGCGCCTTTCATCAGCTCTCTGATGGCTAGCTACAATTTTTCATAAAAGCATTTCAATAGCAAATGGAGGGACATTATGTTGAATTACTATAGCTTCATGTGCCTGGAATCATTTAGATATGCTCTTTGCAGAATTACGTAATGAGGACACGTCCTTAGAAATAGCTGTAATGAAAGGAATGTGCATATCGACTTCATGTGAATGTGTGACTTTGGTGTGTTCGTTTCAGGTGTTCTTACATTCTGAACGAGGTGGGCGAACCTCGCGTTTTCAGGCCGAGGGACAGGGACGAGATGGTGAAGAAAGTGATCGAACCCATGGCCTGCAGTGGACTCAGAACCATCTGTGTGGCCTACCGGGACTTTTCCGGAAACCCTGAGCCCAACTGGGATGATGAAAACAACATCTTGACCGAGCTGACTGCAGTATGTGTTGTTGGAATTGAGGATCCTGTCAGACCTGAGGTAAGAACTTTCTTCACGTTTGATCGTGGCATATTAAATGATTTTTATTTGAAATGTTTTGCATTTTATGCATGAGAACACGCCTGTGATGTGACCTCTGCCTCTAAGGATGTGCAAAGCCATATATTTTCAAAATTGACTCAGTAGATTACTTAATCGACTTCTTGACATAATGAAGCTTGTACTATATAATTAGTATAGTTTCAGCATCTTCTGACCCTCATCAGACACGTTCCTTAGCTTAAGACTCATTTTTGCATTCAAAACAATGGCTAGATGAAAAGCAACAGGGTTCTCATGGTGTTTTTAGTCTTAAAGGGTTAGTTCACCCGAAAACACAAATTAAGATATTTTTTGATGAAATCCGATGGCTCGGTGAGGCCTGCATTCACAGCAATGCCATTCAAACTCTCAAGATCCATAAAGGTACTAAAAACATATTTAAATCAGTTCATGTGAGTTCAGTGGTTCAACCTTAATATTATAAAGCGACAAGAATACTTTTTGTGCGCCAAAAAAACAAATAACGACTTTTCAACAATATCTAGGAGATTTCAAAACACTGCTTCATGAAGTTTTTGAGCTTTATGAATCTTTTGTTTCGAATCAGTGATTGGGATCTCCTAAAATGGCTAAACTGCTGAAATCACATGACTTTGGCGCTCCGATCCACTGATTCGATTCGTAAAGCTCTTCTCAGTTTTGGGTAAACTAACCCACTTAACCCTGAAAACCTGTCATATGAAATAATAGTCAGAAAAAAAAAAATGTATTGACCTTTATTGAACCTTTAGAGAAAATATAAAAGAAAATAAAACTGCAAAAGTACGGTGACCAGAAGGGGACATGTTCAGTTCACTTAGTTTTGTCATGGGAATGTGATAAATCGTGGCCTCAAGATCATTTTGTCGAGGTAACGACATTCTTATGTCGTGCCCAAACGATGTGAAGTCATGACATCGAGATCCTATGTTGAGAGAACGAAATCTTTTTCTCGTGGCCACAAGTTAAATGCGTGAACAACCTGCGCCACCATAGCAACCTGGAATTATCAGAAATATAATGATACTTTTAATTAAGAAAAAGCACATAAATAAGAAATGAATACAGTTGCATGAAAAAGTATGGGAACCACTTGCAGAATCTGTGAAAATGTGAATATTTTTAACAAAATAAGAGAGATCATACAAAATGCATGTTATTTTTTATTTAGTACTGTCCTGAGTAAGATAATTTACATTAAACATAACAAAAATAGCTGAAATTTATTAAAATAACCCTGTTCAAAAGTTTGTGAACCCTTGATTCTCAATACTGTGTGTGGATACCTGGATGATCCACGACTGTTTGTGTGTTTTGTGATGTTGTTCATGAGTCTCTTGTTTGTTCTGAGCAGTTAAACTGAACTCTGTTCTTCAGAAAAATCTTCTGGGTCCTTCAGATTCTTTGGTTTTCAAGGATTTGTTGCATATTTGAACCTTTTCCAGCAGTGACTGAATGATTTTGAGATCCGTCTTTTCACACTGAGGACAATTGAGGGACTCAAACTCAACTATTAAAAAAGATTCAAACATTCACTGATGCTCCAGAAGGAAACACAATGCTTTAAGAGCCGGGGGTGAAAACTTTTGAATTTGAAGATCAAGGTAAATTGTACTAATTTGTCTTCAGGGAAACATGCATCTTTTGTTGCTTCCGAAGGGAAGTACTAAATATATATATATAAAAAAAAAAAAGATATTTCAACAAAATATGAAAAAGTTGGACATCTTCATCCTGTTCAAAAGTTTTCACCTTGTAAAATATCTTACTCAGGACAGTACTAAATACATTTTTTTTCAAATTTTCACAGATTCTGCAAATGGTTCCCATACTTTTTCATGCAACTGTATATATAAATATAAGTCATATAAATACATACAAATAATATGACTTAGATGATTAAAATGCTTAGTTTTATGATCAAAGCTTTGCAGTTTTAAATCAAATAATGCAATGCAATACAATGCTGATTGAGAGGTGATCAAATAAACCTTCATCAAAAGCTTGATGATCATATTTGATACTCGTGATTTTTTGAGTTCAGTAAGTGTTCATCTTGAAATATTACAAACAATAGTAATAGTAAGGACACGCACTGATAAACACACAGCAGCTCACGTCATATGTTGCATTTGAACGGTAAACTTGACCCAGATGTATAAAAGCGATAATGGTTCTGGATGATAAGGTGTTTTGGTCTTGCACTTGCAGAAACAATGTCTAGTCTATGTGCTTTGAGGTTTCAGGAAAATATTGGGAATTGGTGGAGATTTTGCATCAGATGCGATTTGAGATCATATCCTGAAACGATCGTACATCTTCACTATACTGCTGCATTATTCAACCTCCTCTTTTTATCCCGCTGTGTCTTTGCTCTCGTTTTCCGTCTCTACAGCCACGCTCAGTAATTGTCAGTTTGTTGAAGGCTTCTTAGGGAAAATAACATCTGCGGTAAAACAGAATGAATGAAGGAACATTGATGAATTTTGACTGCAAAATTAACCCTCTGTTATCTGCTCTGGATTTTGAAAACTGAGTCGGTTTGTGTAATAACACTTTGAAAACTCAGTTACGATGGTGACACAGATTTGGTGCGTTCTGTTACCTGACGGGACACGTGAGCCATTCCTTTCCCTAATAAACAGCCGAAACTTAAGAATCCGTAAACAAATCCATTAGTCTTAAATGTCTAATGTTACCACGTCACCTTCCTCTGCCGTTGTGTTTTATTGATGAGGCTCTTCCTCTTCTCTTGATGAGTTAAGCAGGACCGGGTTGTCTTTAGGTTTCTCAGAAATACTTGGACGTCTAGTCAAGCAGATATCATCTCTCGCTTTAGTGTCTAGACCGGCCCCGTTACCAGAACCTCTGGGATTGTTCTGTGTCGGATTCACATTCGTGCAAAACAGTTATATGTGTTAATTTTGTTATGCACAATTTGTGTATTATTTTCAAGTCAGTTGAGCTTATTCTGTAAATTATTATTCTTAAATCTGTAAAAGTCTAAATTACTGTAATAATGAAACATAATAATTTGATTTAAATTGTCAAATATCCATCCATCCTTCTATCAGCCAATCCATCATCCATCCATCCATCCTTCTATCAATCCATCCATCCTTCTATTATTCCATCCATCATCCATCCATCCATCCATCCTTCTATCAATCCATCCATCCATCCTTCTATTATTCCATCCATCCATCCATATTCTATCATTCCATCCTTCCTTCTATCAGTCAATCCATCATCCATCCATCCATCCTTCTATCAATCCATCCATCCTTCTATTATTCCATCCATCATCCATCCATCCATCCTTCTATCAATCCATCCATCCATCCTTCTATTATTCCATCCATCCATCCATATTCTATCATTCCATCCTTCCTTCTATCAGTCAATCCATCATCCATCCATCCATCCTTCTATCAATCCATCCATCCTTCTATTATTCCATCCATCATCCATCCATCCATCCTTCTATCAATCCATCCATCCATCCTTCTATTATTCCATCCATCCATCCATATTCTATCATTCCATCCTTCCTTCTATCAGTCAATCCATCCATCCATCCATCCTTCTATCAGCCAATCCATCATCCATCCATCCATCCTTCTATCAATCCATCCATCCTTCTATTATTCCATCCATCCATCCATCCATATTCTATCATTCCATCCTTCCTTCTATCAGTCAATCCATTCATCCATCCATCCTTCTATCAATCCATCTTTCTATCATTCATCCATCAATCCATCCATACTTCTATCATTCCATCCATCCATCCATACTTCTATCATTCCATCCATCCATCCATCCTTCTATCATTCCATTCATCCATCCATCCATCCATCCATCCATCCTTCTATAAATCCATCCAATGTTCTATAAATCCATCCAGTCATCCATCCATCCATCCAGCCAGCCAGCCAGCCATACATACATCCATCCTTCTATCATTCCATCCATCCATCCTTCTATCAGTCCATCCATCCATCCATCCATCCATATATATAGTTTTCATGTTATTTTTAGTTTCATTTGTAGTCAGTTAGTTATGTGCTTGTCATTTTACTAGATTTTTATTCCCATTTAGGTTTAATTTATTTTTGTTTTAGTTTTTATTTAATTATTTCAGGTTGATCATTTTAGTGCTTCAACTTAAACTTAATTTGATTGCTAAGGCAATATTTTTGCAATATTGCAATTTTATTTGCAATTAACAGATTTTTTTTAAATAGTTTTAGTTAACGATAATAACCCTGATATATATATATATATATATATATTATACAAATTTAAATTNTACTTCTCACTTCTTTAGAACCCCACTGTCTACAAATAACTCAGATCACTTGATTCAACATAAATCTGAGCACAAAACCCTGCTGAAAAAAGCTACCTAAAACAGCCTGTAGAGTTTGCTGGTCTGAGCTGGTCTGAGCTGGTCTGAGCTGGTCTGTTGGCTGGTTTTAGGGGGACATTTCAGCTAGTCAGACTGAACCTGGTCAGATTTGTCAGCAGGGAAATTAGTAATTTTGTCTTTTGTTGCATGAGAAATCACCTCCAGCACTGCATAATTAGTGCAGAAGCCCTTTGAATTCCTCCTAATGAGCGCTCACTTGTTTCATTGGTGCATCTGAAAGTGTAATCAGGAGAGCGGACTGGATTCTGTGTGTTTTGCGGTGGTGTTCTCATTTACTGCTGCACTAGGCTCTAGGCGTGGGCTTGCAGTTTGCAGAGGCCTCTGCGCTAACCTTTCCTCTGGAGCGGAGCGAGGCGGTGTGTCTGGAATTAATGCCCGCTGCTCAAACTTGTGCCTGCAGGTGCCCGATGCCATCCTGAAATGCCAGCGTGCTGGAATCACTGTGCGTATGGTGACAGGAGACAACATCAACACGGCACGAGCTATCGCTATTAAATGTGGCATCATCCACCCTGGAGAAGACTTCCTGTGCATCGACGGGAAAGAGTTCAACAGGAGGATCAGAAATGAGAAGGGAGAGGTACTGCATATCAGGACACTACACATCTACATCAAACATAACCAATCAAGCTCTATGGACAGCATTTGTGGCATAATATCAAATACCACAGAAAATAAGTTTGACTGGTCTCTTGCATAAAAACGAAAACAAACTTAAAGTAACGCACTTACAATGGATATAATTAGTGCAGCACAACAAATGAAACATGTTTTGCTTCATCTACAGTCATTGGCAGCTGGGACATTAGCATTCTGAGGCAAAGATCTGTGTAGTGCAGGATGAGTCATCAATATTTTTCATGTGTTTTTGTTGAAGAAAAAAGTTGTATGCATTTCATTTAGATAAAGCCCCTCGCACCTGAATACCCAACTACAATACATTACGAAAGAAAGCGTGAGTGAGTGAGTGGATGAAATCTCACCATTTATATTTGTTGCTGATTAAGTTTACATTTCCCCTGCGATTTGGACTAATTGAAGACGGGAGAGAGAAGAATGGGGGATTCCAAAATACAGAGAGTTACAATAATCGAGACGTGACAAAACAAAGACATGAATTGTGGTATTAAATTTGCTCATGGACAGGAAGGGCTTAACTTTCGTCAGTAGCACAGATTTTCAGTATTTTTTTGTTATACAAGGTCCTAAGCATTTTAATTACAAATCACAATGATGGTGATATCAGTAAGCAGTAAGAGATACAGTTGAGTATTGTCACATTTGAAATCAAAGTCTAATTTCAACCTCAAAATAAACAAAATGTAAGGATTTTGAAAAGATAAAATGATTATGACAAAATGAAGCAGAGATATTTAGGAAGTTTGTGAGAGAAATGGCCAGTGTTCAGGAAACTTACTTTTAAAAGTAATGCATTACAATATTGCGTTACTCCCCAAAAAAGTAACTTATCACATTACATAATTACTTTTTTTGTAGATTTTTTTTTGTAAATTTAAAAAAAGTAATGTGTTACTTTACTAATTACTTGAAAAAGTAATCTAATTACATAACTTGTGTTACTTGTAATTTAAGAAATTGCACTATTTGTGAAAGAAATGGCCAGTGTTGGGAAAAGTTAAAGTAATGCATTACAATATTGTGGTACTCCCCCAAAAAGTAACTAATTGCGTTACTTAGTAACTTTTTATGGAAATTAACTTGTGTTATTTGAAAAAGTAACTCAGATATTATGTTGTATTTTTTTTTTAAAGTAATGTGTTACTTTACTAGTTACTTACTTAGTTACTAGTTAATCAGATAAGTTAAAGTAATCTGATTACATAACTTGCGTTACTTGTAATTTAAGAAACTGCACTATTTGTGAGAGAAATGTTCAGTGTTTGGGAAAGTTACTTTTAAAAGTAATGCATTACAATATTGTGTTACTCCCCCAAAAAGTAACTTATCGCATTACATAATTACATTTTTTGTAAATTAAAAAAAAGTAATGTGTTACTTTACTAATTACTTGAAAACGTAATCTGATTACATAATGTGCGTTACTTTAGAAAATTGCACTATTTGTGAGAGTGTTGGGGAAAGTTACTTTTAAAAGTAATGCATTACAATATTGTGTTACTCCCCCAAAAAGTAACTAATTGCGTTACTTGGTAACTTTTTGTGGGAAGTAACTTGTGTTATTTGAAAAAGTAACTCAGATATTTTGTTGTAATTAAAAAAAAAAAAAGTAATGTGTTACTTTACTAGTTACTTGAAAAAGTAATCTGATTACATAACTTGCGTTACTTGTAATTTAAGAAACTGCACTATTTGTGAGAGATATGGCCAGTGTTGGGGAAAGTTACTTTTAAAGTAATGCATTACAATATTGTGTTACTCCCCAAAAAGTAACTAATTGCATTAGTTTCTTTTTATGGAAAGTAACTTGTGTTACTTGTTTGAAAAAGTAACTTACATATTTTGTTGTTATTTTTTTTTTAAAAAGTAATGCATTGCTTTACTAGTTACTTGAAAAAGTAATCTGATAACATAAGTTGCGTTACTTTTAATGCGTTACCCCATTGGTGTAGCACAAATCTGTGGGCATTACAGTGGGGGTGTGGGGTTTCCCCGTGGTAGAAATACCCCACGGGACCTTCCCCCCAACTGCCAACACTGGATATGGCAAAGTGATTAGAACTAGGAAAATGAAGAGTCACTCCATGACAAAAATTTTAGAAACTGGAAGATCAAACAAAAGCAATGTTGCTTTAAATCCATGTCTTCTATGCTGATTTAAAATGTGTCTTCGACATATAGATGGACTCACACACATGGACTACAAATCTCAAATAAATAAAGTTATTTTGATAGCATGTCTTTCATGCATTTGTAAATCAGTGCTTGCATGCAGCAACCCACAGGAATCACGGTGCGTTAGTAAGCTTCACATTTCTGCTTTTAAAACCTTAGGAAATCTGACCTCATAGACTTTTTAATTCTAAGTGCATTACTATAGACATGATTTTTGCATTGAAAAACACTTGAGAATGAGTTGAAATGACTGTCTGTGCTAATCAGCGTCACTGCACAAATGCTGTCGAGAGAGCTTTATGTATATTGAACCCAGAGCTGTGGCCCTGATGCTGTTGCGTTCCAGGACTCTGATAATTTATGGGGCTTTTTTATTATGTTGTGATTACATTAGTTGCATTTGTACCCTCTGCACTGCTGTTATTGATGTAGACAGTTATTGAACACATTTGATTGGTGGCCATTCCAACAAACAACCCACATGTGAATGATTTAATACACAGTCAAATCATTTATATGTAAATGCAGTGAGTTCTCTGATGAATGTTTACACTCATTACAACAAGAAATGACATGTTTTATGTTATATACTATTGGCTGTTCTGTGTATCTCATTAGACGGGTGTATAGGCGCTGTTTAGATCTCGGTTTCTGTCTCTCGCAGGTTGAGCAGGAGCGCATTGATAAAGTCTGGCCTAAACTGCGAGTGCTTGCCAGATCCTCCCCGACGGACAAACACACACTGGTCAAAGGTGAGTGATCGTGCACCAAACAAAAGACGATACGTCCCATTCAGAGCCTTAAACACCCTTGACTTTTTTGTGTCTTTATCATCTAAAACTATTACAAAATGGTTCTGATGAACAAGGAATAACATTGTTAGATTAATAATCTACTTGAGTTCATGAACATTGGCATTTACACACAAGTGTGTCAGTAAAGCGGTCTGGAATCAGATCTGTGAGATGTGATGGTTACATAAGACAACATCATGGCTGAAGTTACAGCCTAATTAACATACTGTAAGTAAATGTTGTGCTGTAATTACATCACTGGTGTATTTAATTTCTAGGTGTAATCGCTTGATTGTCCCTGATGTTTTCACATCACAGAGCTTTAATGCGGGCAACATATGGCTGTTCATTATAAGTGTTAAATGTAATTTATTCCAGTAAACGAGTAGCATTTGTGTCGACAACATCTGATGTTGACTTTTTAAAAAGAAATTAGTATTTCTATTCAACAAGGATGCATTAGAAGTGATAAAGTGCTCTAAACACAAGTCATTTGCAAGCTTGAATATATAAATGTAAACTTAATTATAATACTTATGAAATAAATTCTATAATAAATATTTAATAATATATATTAAATAAATGTATTATGACCAGAACATTGCCATAATAAAATATGCATTGTTTTTTACACCAGAACACTGGACATTTATATTAAAACTATTTTTTATTTACCTCAAAATCAATGATGAAGAGAAAGTGGTTTCATTAGAGATTTAAGAGAAGTCATATTATGTTTAAAGTTAATGATACACTGCAAAAAGTGGTAACCTGCAAGAGCCATTTCTACCTGATTTAACCTATAAAAATTAGATTTGTTGGTATAAATTGATGTATATAAGTTGCTTCAGTGATGTTAAGTGATATTTTTGTTTTATGAAATAAAACTAGTTACTTTAGATGTTACAATCTGTGTTTTTTTTTCAGTGTAGGTAACAGCCATTTTGGTTCCATTCCATCACATTCACCCTGTCATTTGTTCATTTTATTAATTTGCACAATGCAATAGACATTTAAGCAATGCTTTGTCTGATCAGATGTTTCAGATCATGCAGAAATGTTCTTTTTTTCATAGACTGACTCAAATCCTCTCTGATCTTATTGTCTGGCAGGTATTATTGACAGCACTCTGGTGGAGCAGCGGCAGGTGGTTGCTGTAACCGGCGATGGAACCAATGACGGTCCGGCTCTTAAGAAGGCAGATGTCGGTTTTGCTATGGTGAGAACCGATCAAACCACACAAGTCTTGTTCTTCCCGAGCTGCTCAAACACAGGCTGTCCTCATTTTCACAATGCACAATCACGCCACCTCAGAGGCTTAGAAAACACAGGTCCAGAGCGCCCCCTAGTGTGAGTCATTGCTTTTACTCCTGTTTTTTAAAATATGTCAATTGACTTGCATAAGCTGTAAAAACAGCCTGTGTCAGCACCGCCCTGTTATTTCTATTTTCATAAGTTTAGAGGAGAGCATATTCTTATGTTCCTGCTCATCAAACTGACAGCAGCTGCCCGCGGGCAGCTTCCTCTCTGTGGTATTTACCATGATTTTACTGTCAGCCGTGTCTTAGGAGAGAACAGTCCCTCAGGCTAGTCTTTACAAAACACAAACGCATTGTGTGGAGAAACATCTTTTCTCTTTACCTAGACACCAATCATATTTTACCATTTATCATCACACACTGTCCACATCAGGGTTTGATCTCACGTGTTCTAAATAGAACTCTAGGGTTCTTTACTCAGTTTTAAAGAACATTTAATGCCAAAAAGGTTCTATATAAGGAGAATGTCTCAAATGACTGCACAATATGTTCATGTTTAACTTTCTTTTTTTTTTTTCACAATTTTTTCTGTATATTTGTGTGTTGTTTAATTCATAAAAAAAATTATTTAAAATTAAATTAAAACAAAACACACTAAATCCATAAAATGACCCCATGATGGGACCCCTAAAGGCCGGAACACACCAAGCCGACGCCGACGGACTAGTGGCGACGAAAGCAAACTGTGTGGTTGGCTCACGCTTTCCGAACCAGCAGGTGGCAGTATCTGAACAGCCAATCAGAATGATCAGATGGCCCGACGGACCGACGAGCTCCGACACCGATTCAACAATTCGAATCGGCCGAAAAAAAGGCGACGAGGACCAACTTCAGCCGACGGTGCGAAACACACAGAGAAAACTTAGTCGGCCAACGAACAAAAACTGCCAGACGGCCGACTGTCGGCTTGTTGTGTTCCTGCCTTAAAGCGCCTGACGGAACCCTTTAAGATTCTAAATAGAACCTTCTCTGCTAAGAGTGTAGAGAACATATGGGAATGTGCTTAATTGTCATGAAAATAATGTCACAATGTAAAAAAACAAAAAAAAACAAACAAACAAACAAACAAAAAAGGTCCAAAAATATAATTTCTTATTATTTGCTTTTGACCTTGCAGTTGCCAGTTGCATAACCTCAGCTACTATGTTTAGACTGTGACTAAAGCACTAGTTATGATTATGGTTGATTATAATTTCACTTTTTTAACTTTAGCTAGTGTGTAATGTTGCTGTTTGATCATAAACAACATCTGCAAAGTTACGACACTCAAAGTTCAATGCAAAGGGAGATATTTTCTTTTATAGAAATCACTGTTTAAAAATTACAACAAACGGCTGGTAGGGACTACAACGAGCTTCTTCCTGGGTTGGTGACATCATAAACCCTAAAATTTACATAAACCCCGGCCCTAAGAACACACAACAAAGGGGGCGGGGCCATGTTGGGCTGCTTTAGAGAAGAGGAAGAGTTGTTGTAGTAGAGTGTTGTTGTCATGCCGTCATTTTACGCCGGACTGCTTCACAAACGAGGGTCAATTCAACGCTGGATTTGCACAAAAGATTAACATGACGCCACATGCTAGTGGATGAGTTGAATCAACTCCACAGCAACTACATACATTTATCCACTAACCATTCAGAAACGTCTAAAAGTTGTAACTTCTTCCTGAGTCTCTCCATCAGTGTCGACTCCGGTTTGAACAATTTAAGGCTGAACACCGTTACTGACAATCCTCAATTTGGCTGCGTGAGATTCTCCAGCTTTGTTGTTACTGAGCTGTTAAAGCTCCGCCCTCTTCTGGAAAGGGGGCGGGAGTAGCAGCTCATTTACATTTAAAGGGACACACACAAAAACGGTGTGTTTTTGCTCACACCCAAATAGGGGCAAATTTGACAAGCTATAATAAATGATCTGTGGGGTATTTTGAGCTGAAACTTCACAGACACATTCTGGGGACACCAGAGACTGATATTACATCTTGTCTAAGCAATTAATGCAACTGGCCAATGGACATGTTCTTGACCTGTTTTATGAAATGTAATGTTAATAGTACATATTGTATATGGTTGGGCATATCCATCCATTTATAATGAATAAATTATTTTGATGGCATTTTGGCATTTTGAAGCACAAGAACAATGTGAAATGACAGAGCTTCTGTCTCGACAGGGAATCGCAGGGACAGATGTGGCCAAAGAGGCGTCTGACATCATCCTGACAGATGACAACTTCTCCAGCATCGTGAAGGCCGTGATGTGGGGACGCAATGTCTACGACAGCATCTCAAAGTTCCTCCAGTTCCAGCTGACCGTTAACGTGGTGGCCGTGATCGTTGCCTTTACCGGAGCCTGTATCACACAGGTTTGTGCCTCTGGATGCTCACATGTGTTTTTGGGATAGTGTACTTTTATTAGCGGTGTAAGCTATGGCAAGTATCACTATTATTATTGCACAAACTTGGCTTTAACGAGCCTCTAACCCCATCTTATACTTCAGCACATATATTACCCTTCAAAAGTTTGGGGTCAGTAAGATTTATTTTTTAAAGGAATATTTATTTAATTGATCAAAAATCAATTTATAATGTTACAAAAGATTTCCATTTCAAATAAATGCTGTTCTTTTTCTTTCTATTCATCAAAGAATCCTGAAAAATTAAATGCATCAATGTTTCCACAACAATTATGAAGCAGCACAACTGTTTTCAACATTGATAATCATAAATGTTTCTTGAGTATCAAATCATCATATTAGAATGATTTCTGAAGGATCATGTGACACTGAAGACTGGAGTAATGATGCTGAAAATTCAGCTTTGATCACAGGAATAAATTACACTTTACTATATATTCACATAGAAAACAGCTGTTTAACATTGTAATAATATTTAACTGTTTTTACTGTATTTTTGGTCAAATAAATGCAGCCTTGGTGAGTCTTCTTTCATAAACATAAAAAAATCTTACTGACCTCAAACTTTTGATCGGTAGTATAACTCATCCTGCACCATTTGTGTTACGGACATGAATAATTCATCAAAGCATCTTACATGCAACCTCAGAGTAACACCCTGGCAACCATCCAACACACTGGCATTGCAGCAGAGAGTTTTGTACAAGCAAACACATCTTCATACTTTAAAACCACTGCTACCACATATGAGATGCCTTTGACACAAAGATAGATCTGACCTACTATGAAATCTCAAATTAGACTATGCAGAGACATAGAGCACTGGCAAAGAAACCATATTAGATTACTAGGACAAGGCCAAAGACTTCATCCCTATGATCTAAAATAGCATTGTTTAATTTCCTAGAGGATCGCTAACCTAATAAATGATGCAGCACTTCTAAGAGAAAGAGGCTAGACTGTGTGGAGTTACCGTGATGAGAAATTAATGTCCAGAGAGCTTTCGATGAACAAGGACACTCAATCGTGCACTGAGATAATGAGGAAGATCTTCTTACCAATATTATTATGCACAATGATGATCTTGTGCTAGTAACAATAATCAACATCCAGCTCACTTCGTTGCTATAAACATTGCATTTTAAGCAGATTGTATGTTCTTCCAGGATTCTCCTCTTAAAGCAGTGCAGATGTTGTGGGTAAACCTGATCATGGACACGTTTGCATCTCTGGCTTTGGCCACCGAACCGCCCACTGAGTCTCTGTTGATGAGGAAACCCTACGGCCGAAACAAACCCCTGATCTCCAGTACTATGACCAAGAACATCCTGGGCCACGGCGTGTACCAGCTCATCATCATCTTCACGCTGCTGTTTGTGGGTGAGTTACCTTGTAGGTGTGCAGAGCATGTGAAGGAAACACATTTATGCCCGGAAATTGCTTAATAAATCAATTGTTTGAAGATATACCTAAGTGATAGAGAAGTAGTTGAAGAAATACTTTTCACATGCCGCGTTCACGCCATGTTGTAGTTGCAGTAATTAGGAGATGACAACCCGTGATGTTTCTTTGGCAGCAATATCAACGGCAAAATAAATCAGGTGGTGCAAGTCGGATAGTTGTGATTAAGAGTTCTACAAGGATTTTACGAATCAGAATCTTGTAATTACGGTAATTCCGACATGCCGTGATCTCACCTACATTCATATAGGATGTGCACTAGTGTCTTATGCTGTGTCCAGGTGAGCAGATCTTTGACATCGACAGTGGTAGGAACGCGCCGCTGCATTCCCCCCCGTCTGAGCACTACACCATTATCTTCAACACCTTCGTCATGATGCAGCTCTTCAACGAGATCAACGCCCGCAAGATCCACGGGGAGAGAAACGTGTTTGAAGGCATTTTCAGAAATCCCATCTTCTGCTCCATTGTCCTGGGCACTTTCGCCATTCAGGTACCAAAAACTTGTTGGTTCAAACAGGTTGGTCAGACAAATTTCCATTGATTGTGTCAGTGTTTCTAAAAACGTTTTGTTAATGCTCCCATTAAGTTACGAGAATGTTTGGCCCTGTTTCCACCTGGTATTAAGATGCGTTTTGGTCGATCGGATCACAAGTAGACGAGGGAGACTCATTCCCGTTTACACCTGGTGTTTTAAACCGTCACTTTTGTCCACTTTCAACCACTTCTGTCCTGATTTCTTTGAGCGAAGGGTCTATGGGTGGGTAAATGTATGGGTTTTTCAGATCATTCGATGTAATGGATGAAATAAGCTTGTGTAATTTACATATGAACGTGCCCGGAGAAGACAAAAAAACATACGGAGATCAGCAGCTTTCGTTTCTGCTCTGAAAACCGCAAGACCAGCCGAACGCTGTGAGTGTGTGTTAGAAATCAGGAATGGTGAGAGAACATTGTGCTTGGTATTCATCTTCAAACCAAACTTGGGTCTTCAGCTGACAAAGATTAAATCCCATCTGACCAGAGCGCTTCCCATAATGTTTACGCATTAGGTCAGTAGACGAAGAGTAGGCGGTTTTTAGTGGCTGTTCAAACACATTCGACCACATGAGCATCTACACTACGAAAGCAATCTGTTTTCGACGACCTCTGGAAGTGGTCGAAAGTGGACAAGCTTAAAACATTTTAGACCCCGTTTACATCTGTATTTAGCGTCGTCCACTTGTGATCCGATCGACCAAAACGCATCTCAATACCAGTGGTAAACAGGGCCTTTATCTTCTCTGGACGTTCAAAACGTCCCGTTTTTAAAAGATCTAAAACAATTTTTTTCTTGGTTATGTGAACGTTAAGGGAACACTCCATTTGATCATTCTCCAAACATCATGGGAACGTTATTTTTGAATGTTCTCTGAACATTGTGAAACAAGTAGCAGCATTTAAAAAATGTTAGATGAACGTCCAACTAAAACGTTTTAGGCATGTTCGATGTAACATATTTGTGCTAACATTTTAAGAACATCATTAAAGTCCAGATAACTTTAAACTAACGTTCTATTAATGTAACTGAAAGAACGTTTGTTCATAACTTTGAGAGAACCTTGCCAGAACGTTCCCTGTTAGCTGGGGGTGCAATTCCAAAGAGTATGATTTGAGAGAAGTACAGTTATAAATATACTTCACCTGCTTCATCAGTTCCTCACCTTTTGACATTTTGTTTCAGATTGTGATTGTCCAGTTTGGAGGAAAGCCGTTCAGTTGTTCTCCTCTGGACCTGGAGAAGTGGATGTGGTGTGTGTTCCTGGGGCTGGGAGAGCTGGTCTGGGGACAGGTAATACAACCACTTCCATCTGGTATTCTTTCAAAACAACAATTCTTCCAACAATCATACATTAAACCTGCTGTGCTGTAATCATTAATTTATCTTCATCCTCAGAGATAGTTCACCCAGGATGTAAATTATATCATTTACTTACCCTCATTTCGTTCCAAACCCGTAAGACTGACTTTCTTCCATTAAACAAAACAAAAAAAAAACTTGTCAGGGTTTTTCTTTTGTCCATACATTGAGAGTCAATGGTGTCTAATGTTGTTTTGGACCCTTTTGATTTTCACTGTATGGACAAAAACAGTTGAAAATTTCTTCTAAATATCGTCTCTTGTGCTCCACTGAAGAAAGAACGCCATACAAGTTTGGAAGGACATGAGAGTGATTAAATTATGACAGAATTGACATTTTTCGCTGAATCCTTTTAGGTCACACATTTGGGGTCCAGTTCTATGACTTTTGCCTTAATAAACTCCTAATTAGTGCTTATTAATAGTAAGATAGTAGTTGTTCAGTTTAGGTATTGGGTAGGATTAAGGGATGTAGAATAAGGTCATGCAGAATAAGGCATTAATATGTGCTTTATAAATACTAATAAACAGCCAATATCCTAGTAATATGCATGCTAATAAGCAACTAGTTAATAGTGAGAATTGGACCCTAAACTAATGTGTTACCTCATTTTAATAACTGAAATTACAAATTAATTATTAACATTATTAATTCTATCAAATGTTTCATTTAAAAAAAACTATACTTTTATTTCCTTGGTTGAAGGAGTGTCGCCAAATTTGACATCTTTGTCTCTTCTGACCAACATAATCAATCATTAGTCCTCTTTTGTAAATTAATAGAAATGCTAACATTTTTCTTTTGATATTGAAGCAAATGGGAATGCAAAATGATATTTATTGTAGACTTCTGCTTCTGAGAAACCCACAAATGTGAAAAGGGTCCATTGGCAATACACAGCACACCAGGGTTTCAAAGATTTGCATATTTTTTTCATGGATGAAAAAAGTAACGTGGAAAACAACATCAAGTAGTTATATAACCCAGAGACAGCTACTGAATCTCATTAGCAGTTGCTCGACTATGGCATGCAACCCTGAAAGTACCCGTCCTAGTAAGATGCCATCTTTGCTCTCAAGCACTTAGTTTTCCTGCCAGGTTTATTGACATAATAACCCAATCATGTGACTGCCCACTCTGTTGTCATGTCAACACTGGTTGTCTGATGGCACCACAAGAACACACAGTCTCGAACCTTAGTGACCTGAGCTTTGATGAAAACAGCAGACAAGAAAAATATTTCACGTTTCAGAGCCTCCAAAATTGTAAAATGTACATTATCGAGCAGTGAGAAATAGTTTTACAGTTAATAAGACTATTTATATTCTCCCAATCTATTATGCTTTTCCATGTTCATCTGTCTTAAGTGTGTAATACAGCTGTTCTGCAAAGTTCCAAAGCCCAAAGTGCCTCCAAAGGCAGTCATTCTGCCTTTTTAGTTAGTGGTGTTTTGAAACTGGCGGTTATGGTAAGGGGAAGACATCACCCAAACACCAATCACAACACACTGCTCCAGCCAACCAATCAGAGCACATTGTGCTTTTCAGAAGGAGGGGCTTCATAGAGACGGGAACTAAACAGGGGCGCGTTTCCCGAAGCGAACTATGGTCGCAAGTTCCGTCTTTACCAATAGAGTTCAATGGGACTTACGACCATGGTTCACCAACGATGCTTTCGGGAAACGTACCCTAGAGCGTTACTGACAGACTGGGAAGAGAGGAGCTGCAACAATGGAGAATATGAGGAAAATAATCAACATTCAAGCAGGAAAACCTGTTCTAGTAGAGCACAAAAACAAGGGCACAATATGGCCTCTTCAAACATGTTTTTCAGTAGAAATCATGTTTTTTATTAATAGTATCCAGGTGTCCCCATAAACTTGTTCCTCACCTGGAGCTTTGAAGCTCTGAAATCTTTTTTTTTTGTGCTACCATGTTCTAAAATCTGTGTCATGCACTTCCTCACTCTGGGTCAGGTTATATCAACAATCCCAAACAGCAAGCTGAGGTTCCTCAGAGGGGCTGGTCGGCTGACGCAAAAGGATGAAATGACGGCCGAGGAGGAGATGAACGAGGACCAGGAGGAGATCGATCACGCGGAGAGAGAGTTGCGGCGAGGGCAGATCCTCTGGTTCAGAGGCCTCAACAGAATCCAGACTCAGGTTAGAAACGGAGTGAAAAGTTACGACTGCTTTAAATATTTAGCATGAATTCTGCACTGAAATGGCATCTGTAGGAAGTAGCCATACTTATGCTTGTACATCAATTGTGTTTGTAATTATGTACTTGAGATTGGACCATCTGTACGGCTGGCAGTGTGTTTTACAGACGGATTTAGAACAGTGCGGAGGTTGAACCGCAGCTCAGCTCTGCCAAACGGCATTACTGGCACAAACATCAGCGCTGATCGCAAGACTTTTGTACTGTTGCATTAATCATGTGCTGTCGGTACACCTTTCATGAAAAACACTTTCATATTCCAACCGAATAGTCATTTATTGAATAGTGTTCCACAGTATTAGATCTAAATAGCAGTGAAAATCTCTATATAAAAATATTTTATCTTACCTAACATCTGCCCGTTAGAAATACTTTTTTCATTTGATGAATATTTATGAGCAAAGCCAACACGTTTATTTTGCCCCCTCCTCCCACTCAGGTCATTCCCACGCCCCTGATAATATTGATTTTCTCACAAGAATGTACTCAGCGCTTCTATAAAGTTTGGAAGTCTAAAATGGTTTCATTGAGCAATATCACACTCACAAGTGTGCTGTCATTCTGAATAGCATCACATGACTGATATTCGGACCAGCAGCACCATTAAGAGTGTCATGTTGCTTTTATACAACAGTTCAATAAACCACAAGCTTGAGACAAAAGGATCCCAAGCATCATGTCATCAAGCGTACATGAGTGGAGCGGATCATTCCTGGGTCATTCCTACAGTTTGGTGGATTTTACGTCCTTATGAAACAGTACTGCATATTTTACATTAAATGTTACTTTCATGACACGTGGTTTTCCATGCATACTCCAACTAAAACACATTCATTATGATTAGTACCGAAGCATAATAAAAAAAAAGAAGTACTTTACAGGTTACATGTATATTTCTAAATTAGCAAGTCTGAGTATTAGTACATACATTTACTTATTCACTTTGACATTATTGTGATAAATTATTATTATTTTTTTAATGAATAAAACCATTTTATACATATTAACCCTGCTACTTGCCCTTTAAAATCTTAAGCATATGCTATAAATCACATGACCTGATAGACGTGACATCATTTTCCTGGAGGGAAAACAAAAAAATGTAAGTGTCAGTCATAAACGTTTCTCTTTTTTCCTCAGACTTATCTAAATGTCCACCCTGTTGTGTCAATTTATACTGGTCATTAATTTATATTTTAAAATTTTTTTAAATACATTTTAAATATCTATTAAAATCCTCCCTAAATGTTATTATTCTGTAGTCAGCCAGTTATGGGGTTTATTAAATTAAAAAACCCACCCTTTTGCATATTGGATTGTAAAAATATCATGTAACAGGGTGGACAAATTTCCTAGAATGAGAAATGTTAGGTCAGGATTATTAAGTTATACTAACCTGAGTTTGACCAGTATGTTTTGATAGTTGTGTGTATGATTGATAGAAATGTTCTTACTCTGACAAGATTTTAATAATTCAACTTTTTAAAAAAAAGTTTAACAAACATGCTCCGTCCAAAAATCAACCAAACTGTACGAATTACCTAACATATTTTGTAACTGCACATCAGCTTCACTCCGGCTTTTCCAAACCTGCTCCTCACAGGCAAACAAACAAACAAAAAACGCACAACTCCACTCACTCCAAACACTATGAACACAGACAATCAGCAAAAGAGGTGAACAGAAAAACTTCCTTATTCTAAATATTAGCACTACCGGAACGCCATTTGTCCAATCGGATTAGAAGACCAGAACTAGCTGTTGTATAATGCACCGCATGTGAGTTGTTTAGTAGTGGCATGCAGATCATTTACAGTGAATTGTATTGCCTGTTTGTATGTGATATGATAACAGTGCTCTCCTAGGCGTAATGATGCAGTCCTGCGGTAAGGCTCGTGAAGGTGTCTGGGCGTTCATCACGACTGCTGTCAAAGCTGCAGCAGCAAGGAGGAGGACTTTTCTAAAGCCATCAAAGCCTCAGTGCTAATTTAAGATGAAGTGTTTAATGTGTGATGAGGGTCTGTCATAGTCTTCTAAACCATGTCCATGTGATTAAGCATTGGTCACGTCTTTGACGCGCTGTGCTCCATGTATTTCTCTCCCCCTTCCTGCAGATCGAGGTAGTGAACACCTTCAAGAGTGGGACCTCCTTTCAGGGGGCTCTGAGACGCCAGTCCTCCACCACCAGTCAAAATCAGGATGTAACCAATGTTTCTAGTCCTAGTCACGTGTCCTTGTGCAATGCTCTTTCCTCTCCTACCAGCACTGCTGCTGCTCCCTCTGGGCGTGAGTGACACTCTTCTTTGGGTGTTTGTCAGGGATGCCCTTTGGCCCCAGACCTAAAAAATCACAACAACGAGCACAGAACTGTCAATCAAAACGAGAAAAACAGGTCTATGAATCAAAAAAAAAAAAAAAAGCCAAGATATTTTAAACGGTGGGTAAGATGCCGCAAAATACGAGACGTGGCCCCTACGTACATATATTAATATACCTTTTAAACCAGTGGTGCCCAATCCTGTTCTCGGGGCTGCGTTTAACTCCACTTTTAGACATACACTCGTGAACTTCCCTAAGCACTTCTCCTCGGGGGAATTCCCGCCGCCATTTTGAAGTGCATACAACTTTGTCAAGTGGATGAGGGAAGTTTATTTGGACAGAGGGAGTGAGTCTACTCAATATGCTCACTTCAGACAGCTCCATAGACCACAATGCAACATGACTGTGACATCAAAGATTGTGCTTAAACAAATGTAAATAATAAATCATCTCCATATCGGATTCCAAGTGTTCAAAGGCTTAGGGTGTTCCATTTAAACACATTGCAATGGTTCCAAAGTAGCGGGCACTCATGCAATGTAAGCAACGATTTACATCCGAGTGAACAAGAAGGAGGGAAGTTAAAGAGGGAAGGGCACAGAAAATAGGGCTTAAATGCAGCCTCGGAGATTTAGGGGCCTTTTACAAGACAATCTTTTCAACTAAAAACAGAAATCTTTTCATGCATTTTGGTTATTCGTTTACACGACAACAGCGTTTTGGTGGCCTGAAAATGCAACTTTTGAAAACCGTTTTCAAAGTGCAAGTTTTTGAAAAATATGCTATTATTGTCTCCATGTAATCTACAAAAACGCGGATCTGTGAAAACGGTAATCAGTCTATAGACACGTAGTCTTTCTTTACAAAGTGACATCGCTAACTACTGGCCTGGCATGCATAATACAGAGTTTTTAGTAATTTTCGTGGATCCGTAACATTGCCATCTGTACAACTTTCCCGTTTTTAGTACATTGTTGTTGTGTAAACATACTCCTACTTACCTGCAGAGTTCTGATCCAACCCTGATCCAGCACACCTATCTGTAATTGTCAAGTGCTCCTGAAGATCTTAATTAGCTGGTTCAGGTGTGTTTGATCAGGGTTGGAGCTGAACTTTGTGGGAAGGTAGATCTCTCAGGAATTTGGGCACCCCTGTTTTAGACTTCATTTAACAGTAAATGATATGGAAAAAGGGAAGCAACACTGCTGCAGAGATTCTAGAAACAAGCTTTGTTCTACAATCTGTTGCAAATATTATGCTGCATTACTGTTGCGTCAGGGTTGCCATAATTATGAGAAAACAGCTACTCAGAGCTGTTCACATTCACTGACTCAGAAATTATTTGTTTCTATAGCAACACCAAAATGAATCCATGTACGGCTTTGTTATTGACAACAAAGTCCTTCATCACTACATTATAGTTCATCTCTATATGCTCTAATAATAAATTAAATCAAAAACACACACCATGTTATGAGTTGTAAGAAGACAGCATAAAATTGCCAGTTTCCAAAATTTTCAATGTACAAGCTTGATAAAGACATGATTTGGCGTAAATGCAGCATTACTTGGACAAAAATTATGAACTCTATTGCTTGCAGTATAAAGACCTTTAGTAGACCATTTAGTGTGCTGTTTCATTTTTATTCATCAAAATTAGTATAGTATAAATGATACTTGATACTTGATGTTTTACTAGCTTATACATTATTTTTTGGATGATCTTAAAAGTGTGACTCTTTACCGGAGGTGTCCAAACCTACTCCTGGAGGACCACTGTCCTGCAGAGTTTACCTCCAACTTGCCACAACACACCTGTCTGGAAGTTTCTAGTATGCCTAACAAGAGCTTGATTAGTTGGTTCAGGTGTGTTTAATTGGGGGTGAAGCTACACTTTGCAGGACATTGAGTGTCCAGGAGCAGGATTTGACACCTCTGCTCTAGACACTAGATCTGTTACATGGCATTTATGGCTCAGATGATTGGCTTAAAATGTTCTGTGATTGCATAAACAAAGACATCCGATTTCAAATACCACACGTGCAGATTTCAAGTTGCAGATCCTGTGCAGACCTATAGCTTTCTCCAGGATGATTAGGCCTCTAAACTAAACACAAAATTTTTTGAGTTATATTTTTGGGCTTTATCCCATAGGACAGTATAGGGAGAGACAGGAGGCAATGTTGGAAGTGAGAGGGTTACAGGACAAGGAGAGGACGTTGAAATCTGGTCACCCAAGACATAGTTGCACCATATGTCTGTGCTTTGGACACAAGTCTGGCTCTCACAGCAACAGCAAGATGACCTGACAGACTTTTCTGATCAGGCATTACAAACAGATAACATTAAGGTCCAGAAAGAATTAGGCTTAGAATTAGCTCTAACAGTTTCTTATTAGACATAGACAATTAGCGTAAATGTCAAAGGGCATCCCTGAAAATCTGCTTTGCTTCTTATTTCCTCTTACTCTTCATGTCACAGTTTATCAGATCATCTTTAACCCACTTCTCAGAAGAACATGTGTTTCAATGTACCATGTGTTTGTTTTCCTCAGAGTGCTAAGAGCCCTGGACTAAGGGTGCAGCCTACGAAGTGAATTTCAGGTTGTGAGTCCCTCCATTGTCCGTCGCAAAATTGATGTGAACTAATATTCCACCAACAAACTCACCAGGCTGGGTAAACATTCAAGTATAGCCAACTGTACCATTCCCCATTCAGCTGTAGCCTGACATGTTCTCCAAAATGCTCTAGGTTGCATTGTTGAAGTTACTCTATTGATCGTGGGAGGCTGTTTTTTTTTTTTGTCCCTTTTTACTTTTTCTCTCCACACAGATACGGAGACGTGTGAAGAGAGTGGCGCTTCCTCCCCATAGTCTTGTCTTATTTGTCGTCTGTGTGATGTAGATCCGAGGCCCACAGCGACCCATTATGTCTCATGGCTTTACTCTGTTGGTCATGTATTGTAGTCTGCTGTGTGATGCTGACAGTTGCAGAATCTCACTAAACGTTAGGCCAGTCTTCATCTATGTGATTCCTTCTGACATTTGTTTTCATCTGTCATTCAGACCAGTTTGTGTTGGCTTTGTAAGTTTGCACTTAGCTAAGTTGAAAATGTGCTATTCTCTTCAGGAAAGAAGGTTAGAATCAAGTTTGTTGGTAGTTTGATGTAGGATTTTGGTCATTTTATTCCAGCAATCATTTCATGGTGGGGCCAATGTAGGCATGATATGGGCTTCAGGTATGGGCCCTACATGGGTTTGTCCATGGGACCCAGTATGAACTAATTCAGATAGGGCCAGCATGGAACCCATGTAGGGCTTATACCTTAAGCCAAGGGTGTCCAAACTCGGCCCTGGAGGCCAACTGTCCTGCAGAGTTTAGCTCAATCCAGCTCCAAAACACCTGCATTAAGTTTCTAGTATGCCTAGTTAGTCCATGATTAGCTGGTTCAGGTGTGTTTAATTGGGGTTGGAGCTAAACTCTGCAGGACAGTGGCCATCCAGGACTGAGTTTGGACACCCCTGCCTTAAGCCCATATTGTGCCTACATTGGCCCCACCATGAATTGTTGGCTGGTATGCTTAGCATGTCAGTAGTTGGTAGAATCATAGAGGCTCTGTTCCAAACCCTAGCGAGCCCCTCTCAATTCGTTTGCTTGGGCAGCTTCCTTCTAAAGGGAGGTTCACATGGACAGTGAATAAAAGCCATTTTCAATTGGGAGGTGATGGGAGGCATCGAGAGCACAGTGACTGCTATCAGTTCAAAGATGCAGGGATATAGTTTGTGTAGGAGCGTACTAACCAACAGTACAGAGAATTAGAGACCTACAGTATATATATTTTTTACTGTCTGTTGAAAAAAACAGCATATGCTGGTTAAGGTAGGTTTTGAAGCTGGGATGCTGGTTTGAGCTGGTTTATGCTGGTCAAGTGCTGGTCCCATCTTAGGACCAGCATAGGACCAGCTTAGGACCAGCATGGACCAGCATTAACCAGCTCAAACCAGCATACAAGCTTCAAAACCTACCTTAACCAGCATATGCTGTTTTTTTTCAACAGGGGGCTTTCGCACCGGGTAGTTATAGGAACTCAGTTATAGGAACTAGCCACCAGGGTGTTTCCCCAAGAAGTAAATTATCCCCTAGGGCCAATTTCCTGGTTGCATTCGAACCACCAGTAGAAATGTCCTGCTGCTCTGGTTGTTGTGCGGGACTTACAATAAACAATAACTTTACTCATAAATAAACAAACAACAAAACAAAAGAAAAGCGGCAGCCCCTCATGGACGACTGCCGTATACAAACATAATAAAACAACAACATAAATAGTCCAGGCCTGGTCCTCTATTGTCATTCATTGTAGTCACGTCTCCTTTTATGCTTCCGGAGCTCCTCCGTAAGAACTCGAAGCCAGTGCAGTGCGCAGTAATTAGATAGACAGAACTGTTAAACAAAGAAAGTAAATGGTATTTGAAAATGTATTAATGCATTTGTCATGTGGTTGATGCCTAATGTAGCTAGCTGAGCAGAAATACATAATCATGTTTTGCTTGGTCCCTTCAAAGTCGCATTGGGTTTCCTCCTTGGCGTAAAGGTTGAGAAGTGCCTGGACTTTGGCTTAAGTCATCTATCGCCGTTTTCTTGTAGTTAGGTTGTGCAGTAAACACTTTGCTGGTTGTTCCTTTTGTGCGGTGTTAGACCCTACTCTGAAGTAGGAGCTAATTTAGTCTCCCCAAAAGGCATTCCTGTAACTAAAAATGTCCCCAGTTCCTGCGGTGCGAACACGCCAAAAAGCGGGTTCTTCTGCCAATAGTTATAGGAACTATTAAAATATTACTCCAGTGTGAAAGTCCCTCTTATAAACACCCCTAAACCCAGGGATGTCCCAACCTGCTCCCGGAGGGCCAATGCCCTGGAAAGTTTAGGTTCAACTTGCCCCAACACACTTGACTGGAAGTTTCTAGTCTTCCTGAAGACCTTGAAGAGCTCAGCTCTGCAGGACGGTGGCCTTCCAGGAGCAGGATTGGACATCCCTGCCTCAAGGCAGCATCCTAAGCCTGATAGAACCTCATAAGTGATTGATATGACACACTCAACAGTGAACACTGATTCCTCACTTGAATCAAAGACTGCTAGTCTGATGTTAGCACGTTGCTAAGCTAACAACGTATACTCTAAAAAGTAGTCCAGATAGATATGATCTACTTTAATTAGACGGAACTTTTTATCGATGTTTTGCAGAATGGACTATCATATAATAATAATAATAAATCTCAACCCCGTCCATTGAGATTGTTGCAGTGCATTCTGGGGTTGCTTTATCTGTGAAGGACACATGCAGTGCTGCCTTAGAATGAGTTATCTTTGAATCTTATCTTGCTGTTTAGGTAGGCTGCTCACTAGGTTGTGGAACAGGACCCCATAGACTTTATTCATAATTAGTTTACTGTGAGAATTATGCCTAGATTATTGTACTGTGCTTTTCTGAAAGCTTATTCGTAATTGTAAACCTTTGAAGTGGAATATTAGCTACTCCCAACAATATTAAAGTACTTCTACAAAGTTGTAATTCCACAGTAATAACTTATTAAGGGATTCTCTTATTTTTTAGTTCTGTGAACCTCAACAAAACTTTTCGGCCTATACTTGAGTGTTTACACAGAGACGCATGGAGTTGTTAAAAGAACAGACTTTTGTTTGTTCTCGTCTTTTCTTATTCCACAGTCTGTGTGCCTGTGTTCATCTCCACATGGTGTTGTCCCGAGTTGCATGTTGTGTGTAGTCGTTGAGTTGGCTTGTCAAGCTTTTGGTTTGCTTCCATCATCGTGTTGTGACTCTATGCTCTTGAAGCATAGGATCTCCTGTCCCTGTCATTCTCGATTGAGTCTTTGTAGACTTCTCTCTTCTCTTTTTTTGTTTTTTTTGGCTTTGACTTTGTGTTTACCTTGAAACTCATCCTGGAACTATCTAATCTATTCCTCTTACCAATTTCCCACGAGATGTTTTCAACTTGCATGACATTTTGTTTTTCCTTTGTTTTTAACTTTTAATTTTTTTTTATTTTTGTTGAATTAACAATGCTTGTCTCTAGGTATACAACACTTTGGATCTTACACTCTATACTGTATTGTGTACTGAATGGGACATAAGAGCATTGCCTATGTTTCCTTTATCATGAGTTTGAGTTGCGTTCTTTTCCTTAAAACGTCTCAGTGCACGGTAGAATAAGTGAATTACAGATGTTTTCCAAATGTTTTTTGAATTTGTGGTGGCTCCACGGGTGTCCCTCCTCCTGTTGTCACTGGGGGGTCTTCCAAGTCACGTTACAACCCTTTGACACAGATCTCTTTCCTCACACAGATACGTGTTGTGAACGCATTTCGTAGCTCGCTCTACGAAGGCTTGGAAAAACCCGAATCCAGAACCTCCATCCACAATTTCATGACTCATCCTGAGTTTAGAATAGAGGACTCCACACCTCACATTCCTCTCATAGACGACACCGACATTGACGACGAGGCGGCCAGGAAGAACTCTAGTCAGCCCACGTCTCCCAACAAGAACAACAACGCCATCGATAGCGGTATAAACCTGACAACCGACACGAGTAAATCTGCTGCTTCCTCCAGTCCCGGGAGCCCGCTTCATAGTCTGGAGACATCGCTTTAGCCACATCACGTGGGAGATCACTCCATAATCATCTTAAACTCTACATTTAAAAGCACTCCGGAGCGCATGCGAACTGTTGACTGAACGTGTGGTCGCGCCACTTTCTTTTATCGAACGCACGAACGACGACTGACTCGGATGATCGCGGAGTGACTCGTGAAACTATACAAGAAACCACGAGCGCAAGCACGGCGCTCCCATTTCCTGAGGAAACGAAAGACTATTACGAGTAATTTAAATCAAATTCTGCTATTATCGTTGCTCCTGCATGAATGTACATTACCCAGGTTTTTATTTGGAAACCTTTATTTTTATTTAAACGGTTTGATTTGATTTGGTGGGACGTGCGGTGGACTGCTATTTTAAGACAGCTTCTCTGATTCACTGATCTGTGAGTATTGTGTGTGGCATGTATCTAATTGTATAGATTTATTTGGTTATTGATTAAGGTGTATCCAGGTCGCAGGGCTCAACTTGCACAGTAGATTTGCACCTGTCGGAAAAGAGAAACCCATGGAAATTAGAATTTATTAAGCGTACATATATATTTATAGACATATTATAAATATATATTTACAGAGTTTATCTTTATTTGTTGGCATGTTGCCTTGTTCTGCTTCAATAACTACTTTAACTTATTTATGTCCTAAAGAGAATGTAATTTGTTTACAAAACCTGTAGATACGTCCTGGTTTCTTTGTAGGGTTCAAAACCACGCAGCAGACGTAGTTGGAACAGCTCACGTTGTTCAGTACTCCTGTAATATCGGACTCTAGATGTTTTATTACCAATTGTGCGCTGGACTTGCCTGCTATTTTGTCAAATAATGTAGATATTTTTAGAAGATAACAAAAGAAACCAAAATATAGTGGGATATATCATTAATGTGGCGTCGTAGTATTAAACGAGTGTCGGGGTCGACGGCTCTGAGCAGCCCCCGAGAAAATCCGATCGGTTTTGCTGGATTTGAAGGTTTCGTCGAAGTCAACGCTTGCAATGAACTTGTGGTCGGCCTCAAATGTGAGCATAATATATATATATATATATATCAGGTTGGGTTTAAATATCTTCTTTAGAAGTACATACTATTTAACATAAAATAGTTTCAGTTCCGTGTGACCATCGAAAGCTGCGATGGGTTTTATGTTGGAAACATGTAAACTAAGTTATATTTGGCATCTCTGTATGGAAATCAAAATTGTGTTCAAATATTGTGATCTATTGTGTTGATTCTTCTTTTTGACATTTAATTTGTAGATTTCTTTTGGTTGAAGGAAATGAACCCAGCTCCTGAGCTGACGACACTTTGAACAACTGAATTATGTAATGTAACGAAACAAAACCAAGAAGGAATGTTGCTTTTGACTCTTTTCTTAAGAAAAAAAAAAGGAAAACCCAAACCAACAACAACAAAAAAATGACACACACACACGCACACACACACGCACACGCATTTATGATCCTTTTCTGCACTATCCGGATATGAATGAATTTCTGTGGTGTAAATTTAGATGTGCTTCTGTGTTCAAATCAAGCTTGTCTTCCTGCAGTCAGTAAATATACTCTAGCATCTCAACAGTATTCACTAGTCGTTAACTATTTATTGTACTTTAGAAGTAAAAGGACAAATGGGAGTCTGTCAGAAGGCACACTTATAAAGTCACCCTTGTATTCATTAATATTCTTTGCAATTATTAGCATTTGGAAAGGCATGATGTCATACACTTAATATGCAACTCATTTTTCGCCATCGATCTTAAATTTTACTTGTTTTTTGACAATTTTCCTCATCAAGATAAGGTGCACAAGCTTTAACTGTTAGCTCAGGCATACTCAATGAGAGAAATATACAAAAAACTTTAGTTTTGTCCCCAGAAATCTTTTACCCTTTATCATGTTAAAGGGACAGCTCACCTAAAAATGACAATTCTGTCCTCATTTACTCCGTTTGGTCTGCAAGGCTTCTGCACTATGGTCCTAGTCTTCTGAAGTCAAACGATACAGAAGATTGAAATTGAAGTCATTATTTACTGAAAATCTTCACACATCACCCTTAGCATGTTCAAGTAATGATAAACAAGTAAGTAATTCGAAAACAGTCTGACTGATGCAGTTCTCGAGTCAGTAAATGAGAACTCTTGGTTTTTGGGTGAACCACTGTAACCCTTTAACACGTTTCAAAGCCTCGTTCACAATCATTCTCACAACTGTTGTACACCGACCAAAAGAATCGCCTCTGACACGTTGAAAGGCGACGCAGGGGAGTTTGTCTGAAATGTGTGTGTACTGCAATGACTCCAGACGAGATCTTTTACGGTATGACTGGCCACTTCCGTTCAATTCAGTTTCGTTTTGTTCTGCGCCCTGTGTTGACGGGCCAAATAACGGATGCAGTTTAAAATGTTTAACCAATAAATCGGAAGGATGACAGCATTCTAATAATAATCACGAATAATAATATTTCTTGCAATACATCAGCTTCTATGTACTGTACTTAGCAGCATGCGTTTTGTGGAACAAAGAGCATACGACGCCACAGGTACTTTTGGCGCACTAGCAATTTATGGGTAAATGAAAAGTGTTCATCCATCTTGTTTTTATGAATTTTATAATCTATACAATAATTGTAAATAAAAAAACTCAATGTCTTTGTTCATTTAATACTATGCAAAAAGTCAAGCTTTCTGATTGTTTCTCATCTACCCTTAGAGTGTGTTGCTGGAATGTTTGTGGTCTCAAAGTCAGTAAAACAAACAAACAAAAAAATTGTGATGTAAATGATTTTATAGCCTGAGAACATGAACTGACTCTTGTTGCTTCCCTGTCCATACCACGATTCCAGACAGGAGCGCAAGAGATACAAATGAAATGGAAGAAAAAATGAAAAACAAGCACTTAATAAATTCCCCGAGGAGCATGAACCAGTGTGTCCCGTGAGCAGTGTGTGTGATGTTTCATCTGTGGCACGAGTAGATGTACTGGGTTTGGCTCAGATGAGCGCTACATAAAACTTAAAGCTATATGATGTGCTTTAGTCTCTCTGTCTGCTTTAATTCATTGCAACATTTCTTGATAATATCATGTGGTCTCCAAACGCTGTGTAGCCATATGCAGGCCTGTCACGATCATGAATTTTGTGCTGACTAATGATTCTTATCACAGCCTGGTTCAGACTACACAATACCAACCCGATTTTGGCAAGATGGTGGATCAATGTCACAGTGGTGGATCTGTGACACTGACCAATAGGAGCACAGAAGCTCTTCTGTATACTTTCAAACATGGCGAAATGAAAGCGAGATGATGGTATTGGTGCTGCTTGGTACAATGAAGGAAAGGTTGGCAACAACACTATAATGTTTACTTTATGATGTTTCCCCGAGGGTCTACCGCCACAGAGTGAAAAAGATAAATGCTGGCGAACGATAACGGAGGCTCTTCAGTAGCCCGGTGAGTACCGAAATTAGCATTAAGCTAACACACCGCTTCGGTAGCCATTGTTTGTTTACGCTTTTTTGTTTCTGGAAGTTATTCGTTAGTTCCGCCTTTTCAATGACATCATGAGCGTCGTTGAAGATGGAAAGCGATGATTGGTCAGGAAGCAACAAATAGTCATATTTGTGTAGTCTGAACCCGGCAAAAGTGTAATATAATATAATATAAAACATATGGCCAAATGCTGTGAAAATTTATAATGTAATATAATATATTCTTTGGCAAAATGTGATTAAAATGCACAGATATTGCTGTTATCTCAAATAATTGTGATTCGATCGAATAACCAGGAACAGACAATTAATAAATAATTGCGTCAGGCCTAGATATGTGGAGCCGCTGTGGTTTCATGGAGCTTCTGCTGGAAACAGTTGCAATTCTAGTCAGTTTGAGAACCAAAGATAAGGTATTTTGGGTACTGCTACTTACAACAATAAATTCATAACATAAAGAACAAATTCCTTAATAAGACATATTATGAATCATAGTTGAACAGATGGATATAAAAAATAACATTTAGCAATCATTGGGAAACCTTGAGCGTGACTCTGAAATGGCCTTAAATGCAAATTTGGACAGATAGAAAACCTTGGTAAAGGTTTTGGCACTTGCTATGTGAAAAAAATAAATAAATAAATTCAGTGACATGATTCGAAAAGGTTAAATGGTCTTGGAAAAAAAAGTCTGACTTGTGCTCCTCGTGTCCTCCTGGTGCTCAGAAAGTGAATAAATGGATTATAACTACTGCATAAATATAATGTATTCGCAATACATTATTTATTATAATGTTATAAAGTCATTTTTGACCGACACAGGAGCACCAGAGGGTTAAAAATATGAACATATTATTAAATGTAAAAAATGCATTATTTAATGCATTTTTTATTAGTTTGGCTTTATTTCTTTCATATGGTACATATACAAAGGTTGTTAAAGTCTGTTCGAAGTCATCGTTATGGTGATCAGTGTTCCATTTAGTTGGGCACTCCAACTTTCAGTTTTAAACTTTCATTATCAAGTTGTTATTAACTGTCCCCTCTTCTCATAACCCCTGTTATTGAACAAACTCATTATGATTATGCTTTTATTAGGCATTTGTCTTGGTTTTGATGTCTCTAAACATTTTTGTCATGCAATGTACGCAAGCTCATTTTAACTGATTTGTGTACAGATCTTTTGAAACGAGACCATTGATGCTTTGAAACACTTTACCAATTCACCAAAAACATTGATTAATAATGTAATCATAACTAAAACATTTAAAATGTTCAGTTCTACTTTCAGCAGAGGGAGCAACAGATAAAAGTTATAATCATATAATTTAATAAATCATATGCTTTAACCTTATATTGTTTTTCCTTTACATCATTGATGTGTTAAATATAGAAATATGCAAGCAAAAACAATGCTTGTCCCTAAAACACTGCTTGCATACAGAGAGCTGTCCTATTCACACTCAACCCCGCAAGAGTATGCTGGAGAACCAGCTTCACCTGCTCCGTTTTGCTTGAGAAAAGCATGAATATGCTGGTCCAACAACTTTTTCAGCAGGGTTGGCGGGTAGAAATAAAAGAAAAGGTCAGCCCCCCGTCGGATGGTTTTAAATATTCTGCAATCTCTGTAGATAAAATTGCTTTAGGTTTCTCACTGAAAGCAATGGAGTAACTGCACATCGAAATATGATGCTAAAGGGGAACTCTGTGCATTAAAAAGTGATACAGAGGGGTCCTGACCATGTGTCAATATGTGACGATTTGGGAATAACCAACCAGATCAGCCAGAAACCTACAGAACAGAACCATACCCTCCTACTTCCACTGTCTTGTACGACTCTACATCTCCTCCAGTACCCTGCGGTCAATGAGTGATACCATCACACAAAATCATTCTCGGAACATTCATTCTCGTTCACTGTTCCTCACTGGTGGAATGATCTTCTAACCCTATCCATACAGTCAAATCCCTGACAGTATTCAAGAAACAGCTGGAAACTCATCTCTTCGGTGAACACTTAATTTCATCCTGCTGACTAAAAACACAACTTATTTTATGCTTTCACTGTAATAATGTGTAAATGACATGTAACTCAACTAGTAATTTAGCATTCTCTTCACAAGATTGTACTATAAAAATGACCTCGAGTATGCTCTCAAAAAGGAGCTGGAGACCAATTTACAACATTTAATGCAAGGGCTTGTTTGGTTTGTGTGCCTACATTCATATTTCATGTGTAAATGAGGATAAACAGACAAAGATTGTGCAGTCAGCTCTGTCAATCATGACCAAAGTCTTAACTAAGATGCTTATTGCACAGTTTGACATTAAGTCCATTGATGTCATGCAGTCTGTCTTGATCCCTCCAAAATAAATCTCTTCCAATCTGATATTTTGACAATCTGACAATTTTCTCACTGTGTGCACTTTGATTAAGTGCTACCATTTCTGTTAATCTAGATAATCTAAATAATAATAATAATGATATTATTACGTAAATTATTAGTGTAAGACATATTCCTATGATAAAGAGTATCTAAGGATATTTTTATTTTCTTTATACTAACATATTTCCCATTTCACATCATATGACCATGTCTGTTGGTATTCACATAGAGAACACAAGAGAGCAGTGTTGAGTATTAAACAACAACACTAACAGTGACTTTTCACAGCAAAGATGATTAAGATGCAGGCATGGTGCAGAGCCAATCTGATGGCTGAAAATACAACAACAACAACAAAAGATGGAGTGAAGGTGACCACCTCTGGAAGTGTGTATCCACTGCAAATGTCTATGTCTGTCAAATGCATGATTTTAGCATGAAGACATATACATGTGCTTTACTCATAAAGGAAAGCCATGAAGATGTCTTTATGATATGAATGAAACCACAATAAATTGTTGGCGCTCACAGTTTCTTTGTAGCCCTCAACAAAAGCCATAGAACATCACGATTATGATCACTAGTTTCAGGCTAAAACAGGAACCCATGCAGCTCTCAGGACTCGGCAATATCCTGACACTCTGCTTTAGTGCAGCACTGCCTAATGAGAAGAGATGCAGTGTTCATGGAAAGATATCAGCTTGATTATCTGATAATGTAAATTTTACACTCAGGAATTACTGAGTGTCATCATTTAAAGGTCATATTCATGGTCTGTTTGTGCTTGCTGTTATTTATAAGCATCTGTCATAACATAATCTTTTCTAATCATTCCTAAATAGAGATGCACCGATACTAAATTTCTCCACCGATATGATAACTGATTATTCAGAATGACATCTTCCGATATCAATAGTTTGATTTTCTTTAGGGGAAAAAAAATCTGTAAACTAATCTGTAAACTAATCTAATGCTGTAAACTATACAGGAATCCACTAATTTGGTACATTACTATAATATTAGAATTTAAAATGACCAACAGATCCCAAACTACTATATTCAACTGCTGTTTATTTTCAGATATAATAGATAAACACTCAATTAAAAACTGAAATGTTTGTTGGCTTACATAACTCCTTTGCACATGAGGTAGTTTTCATAAACATGTTTTTATGACAAATTTATTTAAATATAAACACAGGGAGCCTAACATTCACAGCTAACTGGCCCGCAAATCTCTGCAGAGTGGAGGCCTAACACTCTTAAAATGAGAGGTGGCCTAGCAACATCTCACACTTAGGTCAATGGCCAAGGAGGCTCCCAGAGAGCCTAACAACTTAGCATACTACCCTACCCCCTAGCCGAGCTCTAGAAGCGGAGGCCTCAACATGACAACTCTAAACAAGAGGAGGCCTAACTAAGCCCCATGCATTGGAACCATGCAGGGAGGCTCACAGCCTACAACCTGCAACATGATGTCCAAGCGGAGCACTGGCAAGTGGAGGCCTCACTGAAGATAACTCTCTGTAGCAACAGGAGGCCTGACAACACTTGCAGTAGATGGCCGAGCTCAAGGAGTGGAGGCCTCAATATAATGACCCTCCAAAACGAGAGGAGGCCTAACTACGCTCTGCGCATAAGAAAACCGTGCAGGGAGGCTCACAGGGAGCCTACATCCTGCAACATGATGTCCTAGTGGAGCTCTGGTGAGCAGAGGCCTCAATAAAGATAACTTTCTGTTGCGAGAGGAGGCTTGACAATGCATGAGGACTCAGATGCTGCCCTAGTGGAGCTCTGGCAAGCAGAGACCTCAATGAAGATAACTCTTTGTAGCGAGAGGAGGCCTGATGACGCTCACAGCAGATGGCCAAGCTCTAGGATCGGAGGCCTCAACATGAAGACTCTCTAACAAGAAGAGGCCTAACTGTGCCCATACATAAGATACCATGCAAGGTTCAAAGAGAACCTACAACTCACAAACACTACCCTAGCGGAGTTCAGGGGAGTGGAGGCCTCGATAAAAATAACTCTCTGCAACAAGAGAAGGCCTGACAATGCTCACCATGGCCAAGGAGACTCACCAAGAGCCTACTACCTAGCCAACCTAAGAACGAAAGCCTCAACATGATGACTCCCTAAACCGAGAGGACACTAAACACACCCCACGGTGAGCAAAAACACCACTCATAGAGAGAGGGCGTGACATGCTCCACGAAGGACAGTAGCTAAGAAGGCTCAAAGAGAGCCTACTACTTAGAATACTGTCTGCCATACATAACGCATTCCCACCCAGACTCTAATGCCGAACCATCAGTAAGGCAGATGATGGAACAAAGCATACTGTCAAAAACATCATAGGTCCAGCTTCAGGGCCAGATGTAAAACATGGCAAGCCCCACCTGACCTCAGTCAGGGGACAGAAGAGGGGAAGAAGGGAAGGAGGCAGATATTATTTAGCCTCCTGGACCCTAGAGCGTTTACTCAGGATCGCTTTCCTTTTTTGCTGTTTTCTTCTCCCTCTGGTGTCACAACGCCTCCACACTCTACCCTCAAAAGGATGGTTTAACTGACCTTAAAAGTTTAAGACCAATCACTCCTAACCATCTACTCACATTGCAGTCAACTGCTGCTTTACCTCCACCAGGAAAGTTTAAGGAACATGTAAATGCCCGAAAAAGATGGCGACAAGTGCAATATTTTTCAGAGCAGTTCTGAAGTTGTTGGCGCAAATCTAGCTGCCTGGCAAAAATTGCACGTTCCTAAGAGAAATATTTAGATTGGTGATATTGTTATAGCGAAGGATGTTGATTTGCCAAGAAATCAATGGAGACTGGGTAGAGTAGAAGAGACTACTGTTGGTTCTGATGGACTTGTTAGAAAAGCCAAAATATATCTAGGTAATTCAAAACATGACATGAAAGGCAAACGTCTTGACAAACCATCAATAAATGAAAGGCCTATACAAAAGCTGGTACTGTTAAAGGAAAACAATTAATGTAACTTGAGTACTTTCTCTTAAAGAACAGTTCTTTGCATTAAATGATTTTTTTCATGTTTAATGTGAATTTGAGGGCATTTGTGTCTGGAAATCAATGTTTAAGTATATGATATGATTTGATGGGAGTGTAAAGAAACCCGATGTGTTATGTTTATGTTGTTTTATTATTTGTGGTCTTTAAGTTATTTTATTACTATTTGTATTGTTTATTTATTTATTTGTTTTTTGTATGTTTGAATGTGGATATGATTTGAATTTGTTAAATGTAATAGGGTGTGGTTGAGGACTTTAATTTTGACAGCGTGTTCACTGAGTGTATATATGATGTGTATACCTTATGGTGTTAGACACTCACGCTAAGCAAGGCACGCTGACCAAGACACATGTGCGCGGTTGATTTATGGAAAGGTCTTAAGAATTCTACAACTTTATAAGCTTAGCTCCTGGTTTAAAGGGGAACAAGGTAACAATCACCTTTTTAATGTTTATTTTGTTGGTTTGTTTGTTTGGTTTATTTTGTTCCTTGTTTTATTTTTTTCAATATATATATTTTTTTCTTGGTCATTAGATTGGTTCATGGTATGTTGTTGTGTGATGGCCCTACGAAATGTAAACAATAAACAAACTGTGAATCATCAGTGAAAAAGTCGACCGTTTATTAACCAGGATGCGACAGGGAATACGAGAGGCGGTGCTCACCTTCTAGTCTCGTCTCCAGCCCTCAGACTGGGGTGGACCAGCCCCCTTCATGGCTTGAGGCATGGACCTGGACCCGCATAGTATGCAGGTTTTAAATGCTGCGTAGAGTGTCTCCGCCTCCCAAAACTTCAGGACCACCCTCTCAACAGATGTGCCGAACAGCTCAGAAGGTGAAACGTGCGCATCAAGCAGAAAGTTTCTGTCTTTTTTCTCCCCAATGACGGTCAGGGTTACCCAGGGATGCCCCTTCGTAACCTCCATGGCCGCCATAGATGGACCGATCGCAGTGGCAGTCTGTTTGGTGGCATGGGCAGCCAAATCCGTAAAATGGTGGATATGAGCAGAATATGGCACCGTTTTCACAGATTCGCCTTTTTGCAGTTTACATAGAGATGACAACGGTATCATTTTCAAAAACTTGCACTTTGAAACCTATTTTCAAAAGTTTGCGTTTTCAGGCGACCAATACACTGTTGTCGTGTAATTGAACGGCCAAAACACCAAAAGTTTTTAGCTGAGAACGGTGTCGGGTAAACGGCCCCACAGTTGGTTGTTAACTCCTTTCACTCATCTTTATTTTGCAACCAAAGCGTGACAGCTACCTGTTGTTAGTGTTTTTTAGGTCATTGTTTTATGAGTGATAAAGTGTTTTAATCTGAAATGAAGTGAAACATATAACATGTTTTAATACTGTGAACTCTTATATGTCAGAAGATCAAGTAAAATTTAATTAGTCATATAAAAATGTTATGCTTAGAGCTGATTTCAGTAAAAACTGGTGCACATGTTATATGTTCTTGAACACATCATTTCACTAGCAGTTTTCTTTGTATCATTCTCTCCATCCAGACAATGTGGATTATAAAAGGTTAAAGGCATGTTGTACTGAAGTTTAGCCTCGGAAGACTATTAGCTTTCCCATCATGTCATGCAGCTGATTTCTTAATTAAACCGCTTTTATCGTAGATCTTGAGGTGACCTACAAACTGCATCTAGTTTTTGTATAATTGAAGGTGGTGGTAGTAAAACTCCCAGAATGCCAAAGCAGTAAGAACTTAAGAAGTGTCTGAAACAGAGAGAGGGAGATGGAGTACTCAAGGAAGAGGGAGAAAACTGAAGTATCTCCACGTCAGGAATGCTCCATTTGCATGCAGGGATGTGCCTGGCACTGCTGATGAATATCTAGTGAGCTCCCACAGGCGGCCGCAGATTAATGCAGAATGAATTCAAGTCCATGCGCAGGCTGATTTCCCGAAAGAATGGGCCTTTATCTGGGCCTGGTTGAATCATGCTGCTTTCCTTTTGCAGAATGGAGGGAGAAGTAATTGACAGTCCTTTAGAAAGTGCCAACACTGGTGCTTTTTTGGAAGGGACTGATTTTGAAATTACATTGCCCTGGGGTCTTTAAAGGCTGGGCTGGAAAATGCAGGCCTTTAGTAATTGTTCTAATGAGATCAGCATACCTATGGTTCCTGTTAGGGAAGCCCGTTTGTAGGAATGACATGGGAAACGAAGAGAACGCCCCAACAACTCCATCCCTCCCTCACTCTCCATCACACTCTACACCAACCAAAACCAACCAAAAAAGAGGGTGAAAAACAAAGCCACAGTTTCAAGAATCCTGTTGCAATTTTGCATTCAGTTTTCATTGTAGTTTCTCTTTTTTAAAACCCGTGCTCAAGACCACTATTGCGCTAGAGGATGATAACTGAGTGAGGAGGTGCTTCAGCTTTGCTTTTGAAATTTTAGGGGTTCAAGCTTGTAGCACTAAAACCCTATTAACCTAAGGATCAGCATTCTCCCCTAAAACTGATCGGGCAGACCAAACCGTAAGTTGTAGAGACTTGAAACTTTTTTTTTCTTTTCTTTTTTAGCAGGGACCATGCACAACACAAATGGTGTCCCAGACTTTTGCGTCTGTAGTCCCTGGGCAGGATGTTGTTACATTAAATTACAGCACTCCAATACAATCCAGAAAAAAAATGTCAATATCAAGTCATTTTAAAAAATCCAAATTAATGATCACATGATTGATTTTTCTTACACTTGTAGTTTTAAAAATACTAAAAACTTTGAGGGATGGTAGTAATCACACCGTCTACAATGTCACCTTGGCTCTCCCTGATTGGCCAGAGAGGGACACTACAGCAGTGTCGTTAAACCATCGAACTCCTAGTCCTTTAGACGTAGACTCAAGTGTCTTATATCGTTGGTATTTTGGATTGTTTGAAAAATCTACTTTTGTAAAATAGTCCTAGGTCTTTGGCCCGATAGGAACCAAACCAGTGCAGCAAGATTCTTTGGAGCCTGATTGTCAGTAATTATCAAAAAAAGTTGAAATTCAGATTAATTCAGAGCTCATTCTGTGGTTGTGTGAAAAAGATTCTGTGGTCGCGTGAAAAAGGATGCGGCGACTGACTACTTGGTGGTAATATAACAGGAAAAAAAGATTAAACTGGCAATACGTTTTCGCATTTTTCTTGTGTGCAAAGGATTGTATTTCACACGATTTTTCTCACATGCCCACGACATTTGTACCACATGGCAGAACTCCTCATTCTGAGCAACTCTAGGACTGTCCATCGATTCATTTGTTAAATATTGAAGATTATTTCAAAAAACAACTTTGGTGAACGGACTGGATTCAGAATGATGATTAAAACACAAATGTCCATCAATGCCCTTAAAGCTTTACAGCCGTTTGTGGGTTCAACATGAGTTCATTTGAAGAGTTTTGCTTAGCAGATATCTTCCATGCAACAAAATTCCTTAAAAAAAAAAAAAAAAAAAAAAAACTCATTACAAATAACTGCTATCAGGTGTCCACAATAGCCACTATTGACTAAGACTAAGCTTATTTTGGCCAAGAACTGCCCACAAGAACAGGAGTAGGCTGTCTTACTGACACATAAAGTGACCAACAATAGTTTTTGTTTTAACGTGGGCTTTAGGTGATGGGTCATCTAAAATAGTAGATACAACAGCAATAGAATAATGTGAAGTAATTGCACAGTACTGTCTGTCACATCCCAGCCACCATCCTTTTATCCACTCAAGGACTGATAATCACTCACATCTGACACTCATTATCTCATTCCTCAAGGACTGCATGAACACTCACCTCTCGCACAAAACACTTTAGGTGCTTGCCATTTATAATTTGTGCATCCTCATTTCCTTCCCTCTTTTCCTTTGCTCACGTTGTATGTTTACACAACAACGATGTACTTGAAACAACAATGTTTTTCCTTTGTGTTTTTACATGTAAAGATGACAACATTGCCAAAATGATCCCCATTCACACGTGTCTGCGAAATCGACTAAAAGAGCTGTATTCTTATGCCAGGCCAGTAGTTGGCAGTCTCACTTTGTAAAGAAACACTATGTGCTTGTTGACTGAACACGATATACGCATGCGCATGACGTCACCATTTTCACAAATTTGTGTTTTTGTAGTTTAGACGATAACAGTATAATTTTAAATAATTTCACTTTCACCTGTTACATGTGTAATAATTACTAATAGAAACGTAATGCTTTTGGTCATTCACAAATTTTAAATGTCTTCTTTGTTAGAATTCTGAGTTTCAATCAAAATTTTATTATTATTTTTACTATTTAACTATTACTATATTACTATTTAAAATTAATTATTAATTTGAAATTTAGGAATCAATTATTCTTTGAGAATTTAAAAGTGTTTGTGTAGCAATATTTGAAACGATCTGTATCTTATCATTTATAAAATATACTGTATGTAACTGGTCCTGTATTCTTTTCTGGGCTTTGCTTGTTTGCCCAAATATCTGCTTGCAGCATGACAGGTGATAATGTTCTGGAATGTGGGGGGTATAAATGCAATTAGTGTGATAAGTAGAGGGCACAATAAGCTAACCAGACAGTATTGTGTGAAGTCTGTGGAATGTGTGAGTATGACTAATATGGAAAATAATCAGTGTTTTTTTTAATTTTCTTTTTTCTTCAAAATACCACCAGCCAGGAAAGACCATATTATCCACAATGTTTATGATGTCATTGATGCCGTACAAAATGGGAACAGTGATTTTAAAATGGATTCTGATACAAGTGATGAAGAGGAATGTGGAGATGCCTGTAAACTGGAAAAGGAAAATAAACAACCCAATGACCACCCATCTTATGATTATGTGGACATATTGCCAACAAAATCAAGTAATTCAAGAACACAGACCATGTACCGTGTCAGGTATCTCTGGTTGAAAAAATAATTTTATCAGTCCCAACACCCATTTTTCAGGTCAGGATATCACTAATGATGCCGTCTCCCTTCATACACCATTGGAGTATTTCCGAAAGTTTGTCAGAAGATATCAACTGCCATCGAGAGGTTTCAGGAGGTGAAGCAGCAGTCAGCCGCATTTAAAAACAACTCATCCCATGCCGTCATTCTAGATCTCGTGATCAGTGACACATCAGCCGCCAGCTCCTCACACCTGCAACAGCAGAAGGAGAGTGTTACTTTTCGCTCCACCCCTCAAAAAGCCTGGGGGTTGAAACAACACTCTCACCCAAAGTCTTCTAAGCTGAAGGCAGATCTGAAGACTATCATTCAGGCTCCGGGAAAGAGGTCCTGACGCTCTTTGCAGGCCTCTGAGGGCAGTCCCCCCTGTGGTGGAGTGACACTATCTCGCTCCTCCGCGGAGCACCTCAGGAAATCGATGTTTGCTTCCCACTGCCTTGTGCGCTTCTGTATGCATTGGTTTCCAGTGAACGCAAATCGAAGTGTCCGCCTGAAGTCATTGCGGCCCTGTCGAGTTCGTTACCTCAGATGAGGCCTGTAGAAAATCTCGTTTGGTTTTCCCCTGACGACCAGCCGCTTCAGGGCACCAAACTTATTTCACACACAACACCCGAGGTCAGTCTCGAAAGACTGATCCCCCTAGTAGAGTATGTAAAAGCTTGGAGGAATCTTCAAAATATATCTCAGCGGGTCCTGCGTACGGTCGAGAAGGGTTACAAAATTCAATTTAAGTACCATCCGCCGAAGTTCAGTGGGTGCACACTATTGTTGGTCCCAAGCAGGGTTGGGTAATGAAGGTAAAAGTTCAATCCCTCTTAGCGAAGGATGCCATATAATGTATTCTTCTTCACGAGAGGGAGGCCGTCACCATAGAACTCAAGGACGCGTATTTCCATATATCCATCCTTCCCCAACACAGGAAGTTCCTGAGGTTCATTTTTGTGAGAAAAGCGCGCCAATACCGTGTTCTTCTGTTCGTTCTGGCTTTATCCCCCCTGGCTTTATCCCCTGCCTAACTGCGCCAACATGCCTCGTTGGCGCAGTTAGGCAGCACGTCAGTCTCATAATCTGAAGGTCGTACCCCCAACTGCTCCCCGGGCGCCGCAGCAATGGCTGCCCACTGCTCCGGGTGTGTGTGTTCACGGTGTGTGTGTTCACTGCTGTGTGTGTGCGCACTTGGATGGGTTAAATGAAGAGCACAAATTCATAATGTTTTGGTACAAACAGGCAATACGTCGGTGGTCTCCTATATAAATCAGCAGGGGGCCTAAGGTCACGGCCTCTGTGCAGACTGGTGCATCAGGTTCTTTTGTGGTCCCAGGGAAAGTTCCTCTTGCTCAGAGTAATGTATGTTCCTAGGGACCAAAATTTGGGAGCAGACATCCTGTCGAGGCAGGGGCAGAGGCCCAGGGAATGGAGACTGAGATGGTGGAGTTGATTTGGAGGAAGTTCGGCCAAGCAGAAGTAGAACTGTTTGCCTCTCATGAAAACACCCACTGTCCGCTTTGGTTTCCCCTCACACATCCCGGGAGTTCTAGAGAGGCTCCACCAGGACGGGGTCAGTTTACTCCTAATAGCCCTGTGCTGGCCAGCCCAAGTCTGGTTTTCAGACATCATAGTGCTCCTAGCAGGCACCCCATGAAAGATCCCCATCAGGCAGGACCTGCTCTCACAAGCCGGAGGCCTAATTCACCACCCCCGGCTGAAGATGTGAAAGCTATGGGTCTGGCCTCTGAGGGGGACCAGCTTCTGAGCACTGGACTCTCAACCAAGGTTGTTGAGACCATTCTAACCTCTGGAGCTCCCTCCACGAGGAAACTTTATGCCTTAAAGTTTAATGTGTTTGCTTTATGGTGCAGAGAACGTCAGTTGGACCCAGTTAACTGCCCAGTGGCTTCAGTGCTGGAGTTCCTCTCAAGCCATTTCTCTGATGGTCTTTCCCCGTCCACACTTAAGGTCCATGTTGCGGCCATAGCTGCCTTCCACACATCTTTAAGTGGTGGCCCTTTTGGGGAACTAATCGTTTGTTTCCTTCGTGGTGCTCAGGGGATGAGGCCTGTCACCCAAGCCAGGGTTCCTGCTTGGGACCTGGCAGTGGTTCTTGAAGGGTTATCCCTTGTCCCTTTCGAACCTATTGACAAGGTGTCGGAGAAGTTTCTCTATTTTAAAGTAGCCTTCCTGCTAGCTAACCCTAACCCTTAAAAGAGTTGGGAATCTGCATGCTCTTTCTGTTGCTCACTCTTGCCTTGAGTTTGCACCTGGGAGGATTAAGACCATTCTCCACCCTAGGGCGGGCTACATGCCCAAAGTGACATCTAATGTGGCACGGACGGTTATCCTGCAGGCCTTTCATCCTCCACCACAAGTGTCAGCACTCTCTTATTCATTTCACTTTGGGAAAGGGCCTTTGCATTTGCAAAAAAATATTACTTTTTTTGATGTTGTTATTAAAAAACAAACATGCAAGCATGGCCCGGGTGAGAAACAGTAAAACAAAAGTAACACATTACTTTCCATAAAATTAAATAAATAACGCAATTAGTTACTTTTTTTGGGAGTAACACAATATTGTAATGCATTACTTTTAAAAGTAACTGTTCCCAACACTGATATCCACACATTGAAGTTGAAGTAGCTCTTAAAAGTAACAAAGAAATTGTTTAGAAACATATCCTATATGTGTATGTTATCGAGTGTTCCTTGAGGAAAGCAATGCCTTTCAGCTGAAACGTCATAAAAAAAATACTTAGGTGAGTGTGCAGTTATAGTCTTTACTATGTTATCGAGTGTACCTCTGCTGCCATCAAAAAACAATAATGACTAAAGCCCCTGGAGGGGTAATTAAGTGATAATATCTGCAGGGTGAACGTCAGTCTCATGAGGGAAGAGAAACACGACAGCTGGTGCCCAGACTACCTGCTGAACTCAAGCTGCCATTACCCACACATACCTCACAATAGTACTACTATATACAGTATGAATAATATATTTTGACAGTCTTATGAAACTGCATACTTTACAGGGCCAAATCCTTACTGAACTAATCTTCAAAAGTGCTCTACTTTGTAACTAGCACATGATGTTGGATACTGACAGAATTGTCTTCTTGCAATTTAGACCCCATGATAAGAGTTATAACGTGAAAGAGCATAAAAGATTCTGACCCAAAAGCCATGGACGGATGGATGGATGGATGGAGCTTTTCATAAATAGGTTACTTTGGAAATGTCTACTCTAACATGTTTGCTGACTAACAGGACTAAACCTACAGAGTGCCCCTCAAACAGAACAAATTCTGTTTATTGGAATAGTGAGGTCCCACTGAAATGATGGAGCGCAACACCAAAAACAAAGAAAAGTCATGGTGAATATGTCCAGAGCTGTTCATAAAAAGAGAAATAACTTCTTTTTTTCCCATTGCTGGACATTTTGTAGTAGTAAGCTCAAGTAATAAGACTGTAAGCACAGTTAAAGGTGCTAAATAGGATGTTTTGTTTTATACATTTTTGCAATATTACTTGAAACTGTCTTTACTAACTGATAAAAGACTATTTATTAGGTGCACTGAAAGGAATATTATTAATATACATCATCTGTGCACGAGGTAGGGCCTTAAAAACATCAGCCAATCGTTTACGCGATCATCGCGTAAACGATTGGCCCTCTGGCTTGTCAATCACTGCCATGACGTTCCTTGTGAGAGACGCGCGGCTGCGCGCTCCAGTAACTTTCCACACTCCACAGGCGCCGCATGCAATGTTTTTGTCAGGAGACAGGAGTAACAACTGCAGATTATGAGTTACCTGCGGTGAGTCCGACATAATGAATCCACTAAGTGCGTGCGCGGCTTTAAGTCGCTTGTAAGGCCGATTATGAATGTAAATTGATACTTATGACTGATCGCGCTCAAACGCGTCCAGTCAGAGCCAGTTGCGTTCAGTCTGCGATTACAGTCGGTGTTCAAATTCCATGTGAAAGTATATAAATCTGCTTCAGGAGCAGGAAACAATCGCTGTATGTTGAGCACAGTCTTAGAATGTTTTAGCTAGTCGTTAAATGTGTGCCCGGCTTAATAACACAGCGAATGCCGGTGGTAAACACTCGTGTTCCTATACTCATGCACGAGTTTTGGGAGGCGTTCCCTCGAAAAGAGCTGTGAAGGAGGGGTGTTTTCTTACGCATGCGCTCATTTAAAAAAAATCAGTCGACGAAAAGATCCTCTGTACCACCTTTAAGAGAGTTTATGTTCTAAATGTTTGCAAGGCCAAAAGTGCCCTTTAGTAACACCAATACCAAGTTCTGTCATGAAACACTAGATGGCACAGGCTGATAGGTCCTTAACTCAATTTGGTAGCAATCACATCTCTATCTACATTGCACAGCTTATCGGTTGCTGTTGCATTATCGGCCAATGAGCTGCGGCTCAATATTCAAATACTGCTAGTGTTTGCTGTTAGCAGTCTGCAGCGTGCTTCCAAGAAGCATTTGAAATCAAATTCTAAGATGTACTCCATATCTCTTTGCATATTGCTTATTAGTTCCCATTCCGGGACAAGAACGGTTTGTAATCATGGTGTGCTGTACCAGGCTCAAGTGGACACACAACTGGAACCATTCCTTACCATTCTAAGAACTGTTTGGCCCGAAGGTGTAAAAGCAGTTAATATAATAATTTATTTACATAAAAAATAATTTGTTTATAAATGACAAAGATCAGAGTAGAATTTAGGAGCCATTTACTGAGTTACAAAAATAATTTCTTGGTTCCCAGATCTTTTATAAACACGTTGTAATGCATATGAGCAAAAATGTAATATATGTTTTTCTGTTGGTGGTCCTGTGGCCATACTGGATTACAACTGATCTCCACTGATCATATCGCAGTGCATTTCTCCTCATATTCAATGACAGACTGGAAAATTGTCCCTGCACCCATTATATAAACAAAGACCTTACTGTTTATTCATTAGCTTAAACCGGTTGCACATTGTACACTTTTTGCCAAATTTTAGGAATCATTAAAGATGGATTTGTGCTGAAGTGTGACTGATCTAACAAGAATGCACATCCATCCATATTCCTATAGCGTTATTCCCGGTCATTTGCAGGGTCCGCTTGACACACACATTTGATTTGGCACAGGTTTTACACCGAATGCCCTTTCTGGCCAGTTTGGAATATCCAATCCACCTAACCTGCATGTGTTTGGACTGTGGCGGAAACCGGAGCACCCGGAGGAAACCCACTCTGACAACATGCACACACAGAAAGGGCTGCTGGCTCAGCCGGGCCGGTGACCTTCTTTTTGTGAGGCGACAGTGCTACCCACTGGGCCACTGTGCCGCACCTTACAACAATGCACACTAATATTTGATAATATCTTCCTTAGTATTTTTGTTTTGTTTAACAGTACAAATATCTAAACATTCTTAAATCAAGATACATTGCATAAGATATTATTTCTTGTTCACTGAAAAAAATGTATCAAAATTAAAGGTATGCTATGAAACTTTTGGCCCTCTAATGGTTAAAAAACAAAACTGCATGCATTTTGCGGAAGAACGCGGTTTTGGTTGTGCTTCGGCTCTGCATGCTGCGTGATGTGCAGATGATATATATGACACACACACAAATATACATATATATATGACATTTGGTTTGGCAGAGTAAAAGTGACTTTTTCTTTTGAGAACTAAAGTACATTTTGTTGACAAATGCTCTTTGGTCCAGTTGTTGCATGAAGACATCCTTATCTGTAACTTTCTCCGCTGCGAGCACACACATCTCCCTGACGTTTTACTTCCTTTTCTGCTCACTCCTCCACCCTTTAACAGCCTGGGAGAATGAGAGAACACAAGGGCTAGTTATTCTCCTCCCTGGAACCAACATTGCCATAGAGACTCACACTGTTTGTATTGCTCAACCTTGTTTTCAACTTTGTGTCTTTCCAAAGCCTTCAAAGGGGCTGTTTTGAATGCTTAGCACAGGGCCACCTTTTATGCATCACGTCGCCGTGATATATGTGTGTTTCCCGTCCATCCTTTTCATGAGCTCGGTTACACAATGAAAGGAAGATACGTCCAAATTGTAATTGTCCCTAATTACAACTGATTGTGTGACAGAACTTTATGCCTGAGGATGTCCATTTTTCTGGCTCTCTATACCAAAGTATCCCAGCGCTTGTCAGGCCAGGGGCCCCGAGGCTTTTAGAAAAGATCACAGGGTCAGTCACAAATTATTATCCAAGTCACATAACCCTAACCATCTGTGCAAGTACTACGTGAAGGAAATAGCCTATTGATCAGTCGTACACATCTGGGATTTTATAATTGGCATGCTTCACATGGTTTCTGCTTTATAGTACCAAAATGAACTCTTGATTATAGTCGTTGTGTGTAACTAAAGAAGAACAGGTATTGAATGATACAGCTGCAATGAGCTGTCAGAAACATTGGTCTGTGTGGATTTACACACAATTGGAATTGATTTTCATTCACAAAGTTCAGCTCATCCACTGCCCTGGTGTTTATTTATGTTAGCTAATTTGACCTGCTTTCAGCCACTAATGACAGCTCACGGCTTCATTAAACACATTTTACAATGTTTAAATCCATTCCGCAGATTATCCCCTGTAAATGGTGCAAAATTCCATGTGAGCCTAATCATAAATGTGGACTATAAAGATTTTATTTATTTATTTATTTATGTGTGGGTTATGTAATTTATGTAATCATAGGAATAAAAAATCTGAAACGACAGGCAATTAGGCTAAAAGTAATTCCCCTCACCTCATAGTGTTGTTTCAAACAGAATGTTTGAATAAGGGGCTCTTTTCGTCTCTCTTGCATCAGAGAGGAGTAGCAGTTCACACTGGGAAACACAAGTGCTTCTTGCAACAGGTCATGGACACTACAGGTATACAGCGCCTCCTGGAGGAGGAAAAGATGTGACGCTTCCCTGAGCCTTATCCAGGATCAGACAAACTAATTTCCTTTGATTCCACTGTTAATGCATTCTATTAACTGCTTCATCTAAATGCATTTCTTTACCAAATGTTTATCTGTGAATAATAACTGCACTACACACATTCATTATTAACCAAAGATTGTCCACAAGACAAGAAAGCAAGTCGACAATTTTTTTTATTCAAACAGTCTTGTGATTTTCACAATGGACTGTTTCAAAGCAGCTTTACAGGAAAATGTTACAGTAGCAATGTCTTTAATTACATACGGCCCTAATTTAGTAATTCAAGGGCAACAGTGGCAAGAAACATTTAATTTTACTAGGGGATGAAAAAAGTACATTACAGTACTAACTTAATAATAGCAGGTAGTTTATACACCACATGCATAATTGTCAAATTAATTGCTCAAAAATGCTCTCTGCTCTGTATTGTGTATGTGAATGAATGAGGTTCTGCTGTAAAATACAAACCACACTTTTTACAGTACATAAACTGTTAATGTCAATCATGTAATTAAATTATATGCAACTCAAGATTTCTGCAGCATTTCTGCATCTTTTTAAAACAGTGAAGGCAAACAAATAAAACATTATAGTTGATATATAAAGTAATTCCCAGTTGTTAGATGGGAAAGAACAATGTGCATGTGCTTTTAAATTGTAAAATATTTAGATATGTTTAGCATGTGCCGGATGATGATGCATCAGTAAACAAAATAAAAACTTTTGAAACGAATTAGTTTTCAAAGCACAAGATGTAAAATTATTTAAAGAGACTGTCTTATCTCATTATAGGCAATATTTTTGCAGAAGGTATAAATGACTTTTATTATCATTCTTATTACTATACATTTTTAAGTGTCATTAATATAAAATACTAAATCAACTGGTCCTTTTAAAATTTAGTTGAAGAATAACTGATGACAGACAAAGCAGAATCCCAGTAATAGTGATTCAGCTGAATGGTTAATTCTATGACTAATTGCCCATATTCTAATTGATGTCTATACTGTGGGCATCTTACACTATCTGACCCTACACTTTGCACTTGTGTGTAACTAAAAACATGAACTTTTTTTTGTTTTCAGCATCTGTATTTAAGGTTGTTAATATGTACATTTGAGATTTATTTTATGCATGACACAATTTTAAACATCTTTATGCTTTTATATTACAGTTCACTTAAATCCTGCAGTGTCACATGAAGTTCAAATATTCCATGAAGACTCTCAGTTACTATGAGCTCATAAAAATGTGTGTATGACAACTAGGAACAAATTATAGAAATGTTTTTAGAAATTCTCGATTAATGATTGCATGTCACACTGCCGGACACTGCTTGTAACGTTTTTACATTCGAAGCATTCATGATGATTGCATTAACCCACTGGACATCATTTTTTGTATACAGTAGATCCATTATATGTTCTTTCCTGATACAAGAAAAGAAATCACAGTAAACAAAATTTGATATATGTTAGAATGTACAGTACAGTCCAAAAGTTTGGAACCACTAAGATTTTTTATGTTTTTAAAAGAAGTTTCGTCTGCTCACCAAGGCTACATTTATTTAATTAAAAATACAGTAAAAACAGTAATATTGTGAAATATTATTACAATTTAAAATAACTGTTTTCTATTTGAATATATTTCACAAAGTAATTTATTCCTGTGATCAAAGCTGAATTTTCAGCATCATTACTCCAGTCTTCAGTGTCACATGATCCTTCAGAAATCATTCTAATATGCTGATCTGCTGCTCAAGAAACATTTAATGTGTACAATTGTACAAAATATTTGTGTACAATATTTTTTTTCAGGATTATTTGATGAATAGAAAGTTCAAAAGAACAGTGTTTATCTGAAATCTAATCTTTTGTAACATTATAAATGTCTTTACTGCCACTTTTGATTGATTTAATGCATCCTTGCTGAATAAAAGTTTTCATTTCTTTAATTTCTTTTCAAAAAAATTTAAATAAAAATTCTTACTGACCCCAAACTTTTGAACGGTAGTGTATAATGCTACAGAAGCTTTGTATTTCAGATAAATGCTGTTCTTTTGAACTTTCTATTCATCAAGGAATCCTGAAAAAAAAAGTACACAACTGTTTTCAACATTGAAAATAATCATAAATGTTTATTGAGCAGCAAATCAGCATATTAGAATGATTTCTGAAGGATCATGTGACACTGAAGACTGGAGTAACGATGCTGAAAATTCAGCTTTGCATCACAGGAATAAATTACTTTGTCAAATATATTTAAATAGTACACAGTTATTTTAAATTGTAATAATATTTCACAATATTACTGTTTTTTACTGTATTTTTAATTAAATAAATGTAGCCTTGGTGAGCAGACGAAACTTCTTTTAAAAACATTAAAAATCTTAGTGGTTCCAAACTTTTGGACTGTACTGTATATTGACAGCATATATAAGTATTTGTAAATTGGTCTGAGTAAGACACATGTCACTTAAGTGTAAATACAGAAGCATGTGAATGATTTGAAGAACCAAGAGGCCACATTTAGACATGGATTTTTGGAAAGCTATGATTATGTCAGCAGTGGTGAGGTAATGATTTTGTCAGCAGCATAGAAAAGACTTTTCTCATTGTCATTATTTGTCTCTTTTTTTTCAGGAACATCTGGATTGATTTTGTTGTTGTTGTTAAATAACCTCAAAAAATAAGATTTTTTTTATTTTTTATTATATGTTATGTTACAAAAATGCAAATATCAGCTAATAGAGTCTCAAGAGAGCTCTTGCCAGCATCTTTGGTGGCCTCTCTCTATGCAGCGTCCTGCTTCTTTCAGGTTAAAATGACAACTGACCCTTAATTGAGGGGTGTATAGTGAGTGGGTCACTCTTTTCCATGCTGCTCAGAACACTAGGGGAGCTAAGAGCTCCCGCCATCCAAGTGATTCGGCCGAGCAAAAAAAATCCATGAGACTCATTAAGCTGTGTGGAGAAAGCCTTTGTAGCGGTTTACAGCTTGAGGCTAGTTGTTCTCGAGAATTACCAGACTATGTCAAGGCAGTAATAGTGATGAATACATCATTTCAGTTCAATGACTGTAGCAATTTAAGTCCAATGTTTCAGTGCAATTCTAAATCCATCAGTGCCACAATATTTGTATGATAATATATAAAACACAAAAACACGGAGCTAATAATATTCAAAATGACAGACAGCTAAAATGCAGCAGAACCCTTACTAATTCTTCCATAAGCGATTACATGACATCTAAATTAGATTTTGTAGATTATCATTAAAAAGCAGGTTAGAATGAGAATAACGAGTCAAAATCCTTCATTTATATCTTGAGACAAAAATAAAGATGATAATAAAATAAAATAACAATAATAGGCTACATGCGCAACCAATGAATAATATTATCTTAAATCCAAAAATTAAGAACGTTGGCAGAATATAATTTTACAAATATTCATATTACAACCCACTGATGAACAGTAGTTTACAAACACACAGTTGGTGTGTGTGGTGATTGAGGAGGTGTGAGCTGTACTGTGGACTCATGGCTCTCTTCCAGTGAGAGGCGGTGGAGATCAGATCTGAGCTCTGACCACAGCAGTAGTGAGCTGCTCACTGCCACAGTCACAACACTGTGACATCCATCAGGGATTTTCACTTTTCTTCTTTTTGTCTTGTTTTGTTTTCTATCAAACGGGTTCAGACTGAAGCAGCCCTCAAAGCAGGTGGTTATTGGGTGATCTGAGGAGGTTCACTGTGCCACCTATACCGGTAAGTGAGCTTCAGCTCAATCACAATGATGGGGTTGAGAGGGGTTTGCTCTGAGATGAAACTACATTATGTTTACCTAAATTACTTTCGGTGACACTGTGTACCTTTCCTGCTATTTAATCCAGTAACGCACCGTGTACAATAGCCAAAACACACAGAACATATCAACAAAGACGCGATGTCGCATCTGGAACGCTTGCGTTATAATCAAGACGTGACGCGTAAACCCGCAACGCTCTACAATTGCATTTCAATGACATTTATTTAAAGAGTCAATTATAATCATTTGAGGAGCTGTTCACACAGAACGCGTAGTTGCTCTCATTAACAATAGAATGTTTAACAGAACATCTCCAGACGCGCGTTTAAACTTTAACAAGACTAAATATAACACAGGCTTGTTCCTTTTGTGCTGATATAAAAACGCGTCCCCGGCGTTCTGTTCCATATGGCGCTCCTGCATTCGAACGCAAGAAGGCGTCCTGTGCGAACGGGCCCTGACGCGTCGATGCTCGGCAACTTTGAAATGAAATGGTTCCAGTGGTGACATGTGATTCAGCTACAGGTGTAATCCATATGTTTCAGGCTGTAGAACGTCATGACAGCCGAAAAGACGATTCCCATAATAAATGGAAAAGCAGATGATACGATGGACCCCGAAGCGTCGAACCCGAGCGCAGTGCGCAGCAATGATAAGAAGGTAGTGAATGAGAGAGGGCAGTGGAATAATAAGATTGAGTTTGTCCTGTCAGTGGCTGGAGAGATTATCGGGCTTGGCAACGTTTGGAGGTTCCCATATCTGTGTTACAAGAACGGCGGAGGTAAGAGATTATGCATTCATTCTCATTCAATGACACACTTCACCAACTCCTGTCAAAGGCTGATGGCGTTTTTTTCTTTGCTATTCATGCTTCCTATTTATGCAAGTGACATTTCTTCTTGCCTTTTTTTTTAAACCTAAAACTCTAAGGTCTTAGTCCATCCCTCTAAGTCCATCCACAACTATTTAATTATTTTTCCACCCTTGCTTTTAAGTTTGCTTCCAAGTTTTGCTAGATGGCACATTGGTTAAATGAATCAAGTAAGCATGATAATAACTAATAAAATAAATGATAATGCCATGGTTGTAGTAGTTGCTATGTGTTTTAAAACAGCAGCTATAAGGCTGTAGATTATAACAACATGCAGCCGTTTTTGTTGTGGGCATTTGATTTAATACTCAAGTCAGAATAGGCATACAGCTGATCCAACAGTGCAAAAGCAGTACAAGATAATTCATAGAAAGATATTAGCACACAATGCACGATTAAAACCACACAGCCTGCGAAACATCCAGCAACTAATGGAACCTCTCAAATATTTCTTAATTGAATATGACACCTCTCCTTGATTTGTCATTCTTAGAGTTTGAAAAACAAATGAACCGATTTTATGATTTCCTGTCAACAACACACACTGTGACTGTTTCTATAGGTTACTGTTAGTCAGCTTTGCATGAATTTGTTAAACGTGTCTGTATGTGTCCGTTTTAGGTGCTTTCTTTGTGCCTTATGTCATCTTTTTCGTCTGCTGTGGGATCCCAGTCTTCTTCTTGGAAACAGCACTAGGTCAGTTCACTAGTGAAGGGGGCATCACATGTTGGCGAAAAGTCTGCCCACTCTTTGAAGGTAAGGCCTAGTTCTTATTTTTGTCATGATTACATTCCTACTCATTGCACTGAAAATACAACAACAGTGAATTAGAAAAAAAGGGATGCAAAACTGCTGCCTTTAAGTGTTGGTTGTGTGTCCTCTTATAGGCATTGGTTATGCGACCCAAGTCATCGAAGCCCACCTGAATGTTTATTATGTGGTTATATTGTCTTGGGCCATTTTCTACCTGTTCAACTGCTTTACAACAGAGCTGCCCTGGGCGTCGTGTGGTCACTACTGGAACACGGGTTGGTACATTTGAGGATTCAAAAAGGCATTTCTAAGAATTAGGTACAAAATTTTAATGCATGAATGAAAAACTGACAAATTGTTTTAACAATTGCCTTCTAGAAAACTGTGTGGATTTTAACAACGAAAGCATTGCCAACTTCACCAACCCATATTCCACATCACCAGTCATAGAGTTTTGGGAGTGAGTATGATTCTGACTGTTTAGTAGCATTACATGCATAGTACTGTCTATATTTTTTAGAAACATCAGCAGGAATTCAGGCTATGAATTCAACTGAAAACTCTGGGATCACCAGCAGTTCACAAATAATTAACATGCACAGTGACACACTGGCTTTCCAGGCAACTTTTGGCACAGTTCATCTCCAGAGCAGTCGACTACTGCTTATTACCCATGGAAATCCATAACCTTTTTCACTGATAATTTGTCATTCTTTTTGCTTTGCTGTTGTCAACAAGCATCAAAAGGGCACTTGCACAGCTAGGAATGGTATGGACACAACTTTGGCCATAGTTGGCTCGTTTTTTCCTCACAGTTTCATATTCAAGGCCAAATACAGAGGAAGCAGTCAGACAGTTCTCGCATGTTGCCTCACTCTCGCATATTGAGCATGCAGGCCTGTAGTACTGAGAGGCACAGAAGCTGTCAGTTCTGAGGTTGAATGGTGAAGGTTTGTTCAAAGGGGGCATGACTTAGGCAGTGGATGTCACCCAAGAACATGTCAAAGATGATAAATGGCAGTGCAAGAAAGAGAATTGTGGCAAACTTGCAATTTGTTGCGTCACAACCAGTCAACGTTAAACAAAACTTTAGACCACCTTAAAGTTAGGACAAATAGTTGGGCATGTAGAGTTGGCTCTCCTGGAAGTCAGAGGTTCTTGGAAGTTTGATGGATATCATTGTACCTGGTTTGAGGTCAGTGTACATTGTGTGCATCAGAAAGTGTCCAATTTAGTCCAGTTTAGAGCCAACCTTAAAAACCTGCTCATATGAACTTGTCTTTATGTGTTGCTTGCCTGCTAGAAAAGCTGTTCATTTCAGAATGTTTTTCCTTCTAGACGCCGTGTTCTCAAGATATCCTCTGGAATTGAAGAAGTTGGCAGCCTTCGCTGGGAACTCGCTATCTGTCTACTTTTAGCCTGGATCATATGCTATTTCTGCATTTGGAAAGGTCCAAAATCAACTGGAAAGGTAAAAACAAAAGGTCCAGTGACCAGAAATGGTGTTGAATGTGTGTAGATGTTAACCAAAGTGTGAGAGGCCGAGTTGATGTCTCAATGAGAGACTTGGATGAATAGGAGAACTTAGCGCCCTAATGTCATGCAGTCAATTCAGCACGGAAGCAATTGACCCTTCGCAAAGACCCGCCCCCCCTTAGTTACTGTTGCTTTGTCCGACAAGCCATGGTGCTGTCACGCCACACGCAGTGAAAAATACATTGCGGAGCAAATAGGACACTGACAACATGTCGACAGACAAGACAGAGCAGGTTACTCATGATATTAAACAAAGTCCCAGCTTTCAAATTGTGTAATTTTTTTAAAGAAATTCAAACAATAAAAACCATTTTGTGGCTCTTTAATGTGTCGTGACAGATCGCTGTAGTGCCTCAGCTCAAGCGGCTCGTGAACCAATCATCTCTTCCTACTAGTTAATTTATAGCATCAAACAAACATGAATGAACATGAGAAGGAATGTTGTTTAAAACACTGAAAGACGTAAATACACACCATTTTTCAAGTTCAAGCCCACTGAGGTTAATCTTCTAACTCCTGACTGCTTTGTCTGATAAAATGGCAGATTCAGCGTTATGATTGGTTAGATCGCTTGTCAATCAAACTCCCGGCGAAGGGTCAATTGGGTGAGTGAGACATGCATTCCATCCTTGCAAATGATGTCATCAGTGCAACTCTGACATGTGGAACGCTCATGCAGTATGTGGGAATGTCCAGCTACAGTGTGGATCCAGTGATTTGAAAAGGCTCAAATGCAAACATTATCTGCACATAAAGTGTTAAATCTTTGAGGGCACAATTGCACTTTGAGGCTTTATACACATATTGAGAGAATGCCAGCTGTCAAAACTACTGACTCGCATATCAGACAGGCAGGCATCAAAAAGGCCATTGAACAGAAATCGGCAGCCTTCCAGAAACCGAACGGAAACGTAGGTGCACAAAGGTGCATCCTCACAATAACCAAATGGTTTATTGGTAAACTCAAACCAAACTACTGTGAAAAAGTGCCTTTGGAAAACAAACAGTTTGCATTATTCCTGTGTCTGGACAGAGAAAAGCAGCTCTGGCCTTCCTCTACCTTCGCCTTGTACCCACAATCCATTGCATTATGAGGGCCTGTGTCCCTCTGCCAATCTCTGCAACTCAGTCACTAGCCTTCCTCTGGATTCTATTCTTCCAGCAGCCTTTAAGAAAGTCTAACGGACTCAATGAGCCAGAAAGAAAGTGGAAAGAAAGGAAGAGGGATGTGTGGGGAAAAATAAATGGGTTCACATTGTACAGGTCCAGGAGAAAAGCTCGGCAGCAAGGCCTATATCTCCTGAAGTGGCTTTTGTTTGGCCGTGAAGCAAGGGGAAAGAATGCTCCTTCATGGCGAGGCTTTAGCAGCCTGTCCAAGATTGATTTCTGTATTCATAAGGGGAAAGTGGAGCGTTCATGAGGAGCATGCAGAGTTCCTCCGCTCGCCTCTTCCCTTCTGTGAGGAATTATGTCTGGCGGATAGCAAACTGCTTTCTTCCTTTCCTTTGACCGCTATACAGATTGCAGCATTCAGAACATTTGCTAAGCTGTTCACTGCAGGTCTTTTGTGGCTGTTTGTGATTCTCCCATAAGCCAGCAGTAGATTTATGGCATGGGGCTGACCTGTGAATGTGGGGCTTAAATGTTTGACCTGGGAGAGTAGGAGAAAGTCAGCGTGCGTCAAAGTCTCACGGCGAGTTTAAACATTGGTCCATTCAACGAGAAAAACCACACACATGCATCTGAAAGCCTAGTGGGGGATTCACTCATTGCAGTGGCCATGGTTTTTGGATATGGATATGTAATCATTTTACAAGACTAATTGAAAAGAGTGTGAATTAGTGAGGTGGACAAGCTTTGCCATGCTCATACTGTGAGGTGCACTGGGATTAAAGGATATCCTTTGTCAAACTCTTACAGATCTCAGATTAACACAGTTGGTCTGTTTATTCCACCTGATTACTTGGTTAAGAATTGTTACGAAAACGTACATTGATTCTCACATTGCAGTTCAATACATTTAGCCACAAATGAGAAAGAGTGATTGATTTTGTTAAAGAAGCATTTCAAAAGACAAAAACTTCCCGTCTCTAATTTATTAACTTTGAAGTGTCTCAAAGGGCGACACATTTGTTAATTAACGTGAAGATGCGTTTGTTGTCGTTTGGTACAGTAAATTACCCAGGTCAGATTGAAGTCATCAGCAATTGTCAGTTTCTGTGCCACACATTTTCCCACACTGCCAACACAACCCAGTTGGGCTCCTTCTGGAGGGAAACAGGATAGAAGCTTTTGTGTCCAAACCCTGTCTTGTCCTCGTATGGTCTTGACCGGGTGCCAGAGGAACAAGAACCTAGTGCCGCCCCCAAGGGTGGTTTTGTTCACGGGATTGAAAGAGCTTCAAAATGTTGAACTCATTTCTGTGGATCGTGAATGCTATTTTGCAAAAGCATTTTATGTTCTCGAACTTGAATGTATAGTAGAGAAGAATCATGCCGTGATCTTTTAATGCTGTTGGTCTGATTGCGCTGAGGATTCGAGCCTCTGTGTGTCTTGGGAGACAAAGCTCTTACACTGGTTGGTTGAGACTTGGTAATAATTCAAGGCTGTGAACATCATGTTGACAAGTCACAACATGATGGTGGCCTGGCTATTCTATTTTTGTCTTTTTGATGTGCTGTGTTGCTCTGTTGAGTGTTTTCTCCATCAAAACCTCTGGCTCAGACCTGCATCCCTTCCTCCCCCTGAGAGTAACTCTTTCAATCGGCGCCCAATTAAGGCTTTGGGAGAGTACCTGCCCCCTCTGGCAGACCCTCAGAGCATTCCGTAACCCCTTCACGTTAAGTGCACTGCTTCATTCACTCACTCATTCATTCACTCGAATCCCTTTCTTTGAAAGGTATACTAGTAAGACATCTGATTTGCACATGATAGCCCATCACAAAATAGGGTAAAACATGTGTTTGGTCTTCAGATCACAGACAGTTCGCCCCATTAACTTACTTTTAAAGAAATTGTTCAAAAATGAAAATTCCGTAGATGTGTATGGTACCAAATTTTTCTGTGGAACACCAAAGGAGAAATTTTGAAGAATCTTCACACAGTTTTCCATACCGTGACATTCACAGTGACCAAAAAAGGACAAAGCACTATTCACAAGCCATTTAAGCCATTTTCCAAAAGGTAACTCATTTTTACAGATTAAAAAATAATTCAGATTAAAAAAAATAATGCCACACTTCACTGGTTCTAATGTGCATCATAGTGAACACAATGCATGTGTTTGAATATGCAAAATTATTTGAAAACTATACTTAATCTTCTAATTTGTCATCCGATTTATGTGTACACCACAATTCACAATATGCATAATTTCAAACCAGCTTTAAAAATTGTATGTTTTCAACATAGAGCAGTTTTAGGGCTGGGTGATATACAGTATAATGTTGATATAAATGAGGGATGTGCTATAAAATTAATAACGCATTCTACAGAGCTCCTAAAGGGACATGGTTAGGCTTGCTGCGGTAGTTGGTCACATTACAGTTCATCAGATTTCTCTTATCACATGAAGATAGTATGGAAAGATGACTGACAGGACGATGCCGGAGGATTTGGTGCGCAACAGATCCTGAGAATCATTGACAAATATCTTATCTTGTAAAATGTGTGGTCAGTTTTCAGGACCGCTGCTTTTCACCTTGTACAAGCATGGCATTAGTTTTCACTGTTACACTGATGATACTTCTTTATATCTTTATATTTCTTTGCCTTATGAAAATATACCAATTCACAAAACTAACGGAATGCATAGCTGATATAAAAAATCAGATGACTAGTAATTTCCTATTACTAAATTCCGAAAAAATAAAGGTTTTAATTATTGGACCAAAAACCTCTGCATGTAATAACCTAGAATACTCTTTAACACTTGATGGATGTTCTGTTACATCTTTATTGTCAGCTAGGATAGCAATCTTTCATTTAAAAGCAACAATTCTAGTATTTGTAAAACTGCATTTTCCATCTTAAAAATATATCAAAATTACGACATATGCTTTCAATGTCAGATGCAGAAAAGTTGGTTCATGCGTTCATGACCTCAGATTACTGTAATGCTCTACTGAGTGGTTGCCCTGCATGCTTAATAAACAAACTCCAGCTGGTCCAAAACGCAGCAGCTAGAGTTCTTACTAGAACCAGGAAGTATGACCATATTAGCCCAGTTCTGTCAACACTGCATTGGCTCCCTATTAAACATCATATACATTTTAAAATCTTGCTAATTGCTCAGCAAGCTCTAAATAGTTTAGCTCCTCAGTACTTGAGGGAGCTCTTAACGCATTATTGTCCTTTACATCTATTGCGATCTCAGAATTCTGGCCAATTGATAATACCTAGAATATCAAAATTGACTGCAGGTGGTATATCCTTTTCCTATTTAGTGCCTAAATTCTGGAACAGTCTTGTTTTCGACACAAACACGAGAACCAGACAAGTTCAGCGCAGACCCCGATGGCCTGATTTGTCTCCATACCGGTGTCATAAATCTGATCTTCAAGCAGCTGGATGAAATATTTTGAATGATACCAATCCACAGTCTGACTTCTGACTTGTGCTGCAGCCGGAATCATAATCATGCTGTAATCGTTCATTGTCCAGGGGAGAACTGGCCCCCCGACTGAGCCTTTTTTTATAGCCGAATTGAACCAATTTAATAATTGATGATCTTTTACAATGGAACTGAATCAACACTGAACTGAATTCAGCTGAACAACAACCCTTTTTTAAAGCCGCTTTTCAGACGAATTTAACTATGTTTGCATCATTGAATCATTATTTTTCTGTTGATCACTGTAAAGCTGCTTTGAAACAATCTGTATTGTATAAAGCGCTATAAAAATAAAGGTGGGAAAATAAAGGCGTGCATTCAAAAGTGATTTAAATACTCTGGATATTGATAGCAGCTCCCTGATGCATGTAATTATATACAATATAATTACCCAAATATATAATTGCATATATTTTTTTCCTCCCATTTCATATGTTTTCCATCACCATGTCCTCTTTAGGGGCTCAGAAGAATGCGTAATTTTCTTTCTGATCATAATATTCGCCTTTGGGCACATCCCTATAAATGAGCCTCCAGATCTAGCTTTATTGTATTTATTTTCTGTAGCAGATATATCAGTGCTGCAGTGATCACTGGATTGAGTGATGAAATTATGATTATTATCAAATAGAGTCCTTTAATTGTTCTTTATGGTGTTTTTTGTCCTTTTTGGCAGCAGGTCAGATGTGGTCACTATAAATTGATTTTGTATGGAAAAGAGCTGCATGATAATTCTTCAAAATGTATTCTTTTTTGTTCTTTAATTTTTCTTGGTGTAAATATACACTTTTTGGTGATTTCTTGCACCAGTCTTGATAGATTCAGCGTCTCCAAGTACCTCAATTTTATCTAAATATTTGTATGCAGTAGAATGTGAACAATTAGTTGGTGCAGCTTGATGACCATTATTAATGCCCATGGAAACTTTTTACCCTCTGCAGGTGGTGTATGTCACTGCAACCTTTCCTTATTTCATGCTGTTGATCCTTCTTCTTCGAGGAATCACATTGCCAGGAGCTGCTAATGGAATTAAGTTCTACCTGTACCCTGATATCTCTCGTCTGTCAGACCCTCAGGTACGAACAGTATTATTATGTCACTGCACTTTTAATGGATTTAGCACCCTTCTGTCTTTCTTTATTGTTAACATTTTTCAGGCATTTTTTCATATGCACCTTCTTTAACAACAGTCAACCAGAACGAGAATAGTGAATTAAAATTTTACCAGATTCCAAATCAAATCCTTGAAATTGTTACTGTGTGTTTGTTTAGATAGGAATTACATCACACAGCTGAAACAAATAATTTCAGTGTTTCCATTAATAAAATTATTTCAGTGCATCCCTGCTGTCCCGCCACATTTTCATAATGAACTCAAAATATTTTTATACTTCTCATTGTTCATTATACTTCTACTGTTGCTTTGGCAAAGCGTCTGTCAATCGAACTAAAACTGAAATCACAATATGGCTCAGTGCACTTGTCAAATTGTGAAATGAATTGTATAAGTATAGTCTGTTGGATGTTTCAGAGCGAAGCGCGGCACTGTGTTCTTATGTACTGTGTACTTGCAGATCATGATCTGCCGGTGTTTTCAGCATCTCAGAGCGGCTTGGTTCATAGTTTCTGCTGCTAACTCCATCTTTGCATGTGTTGCGAGTTTAACATGCATTTGGGAAAGCAACATGCACCAGTTGCGCTTTTATTTTCACATTCAGATAATTTCCACTGTCTTTGTGGATGATGATTACAGCATTTCACTGGATTTGTAATGAGAAGCGTTTGTAAACCTGCTGTCACAGTTTACGCCAAAATAAAAGCTTCTGGCAAGAAAAAAATAAGAGATTAGTATTGTAGTTTTACAACTGTAAAGGAAAATACTATACTCATTTGTGCAGTTGTTTTACATCGGTAATGTATTTCTTTCTCAGAGATGCACATGTCCCCAGACCGCCCTAGTCTGAGGTTCAACCATTTTACTCCTATAAAATCGGGTGAGAAACATGCAGAATTCGTGCTCAATTATATTATCAGATGTAGCAGGTTATGGCATTTATGAAAGAGAAATTTGGTGCCTGAAAGTTTAATTTACCTTAACGTATGACAGTGAAACCAGAGATGGATAGATTTAATACAGCTGGAGATATAAGTAACACAAGTATAAACCTTTTAAATGGTATTCATTTCATTATATTATGAGATGCATAAAATAACGGAATAGTTTACAAAATAAAAATAATAATAATAATACAGGAACCTCTCAGGTGAAGATTTATCAAAATAAATAAATAAATAAATTAATTAATTAAAAATAAAATAAATGAAAAAGAAGAAGATTTGATCTCCTGAGCAGAATTCTGATACTAAAAAAGCTGCGGTTTGAGATTCAGATCGTCTCATTAAGCCAGCTATCATCAGTTAATCCTTTCAGATTGCTTTCTTCAGACTGTTGTCTCAACTGTGACTCTATTTGCTGATTCTCCTAAATGAGTGTGAAAATCTGCCTTGTATTTGAGCTGACATGTTTGTTTTACTGAAGGTGAATTGAGGTGTTTTTGTCCCAGTTGATTGTAAGCTTTGGCCATGGCTCAGGATATTCCCTTAAGGTTACAAAAAATCACCACCAGATTTTAGGGTACCTTCAGAATCCAATTTCCCCTGATATAAACCTCCAGTGTGATACAAGGACAACTTTTGCTTTTCTATCACCCTGATACACTGTCTGTCACATTATAGACCCTTTTCACAGACTGTGATGACGCGTTTTAACGGTCATCAATATCGTAAATCCTGCAAAGTTTTTTTTTTTATATTTTCATTTTTTTTTTAACGTATGTACATTTGTAACACTTTACTTATAATTATATTACCTTTGCATTAAATTACAAAAAACTAGTTAACGCTGCTATGGGAGTGATGGTAAAAATGACATCTTTCTCTCTTCTGACTGCTGTTATTAATCGCTCTCTATTTTTTTCCTCTTTTTGAAAGTTGTGAAAACACTATTGTGAGTTTTTCTTTCGCTATTTGAGCAAATGGAAACACAAAAAATATATTTAATGTATTCTCTCATTCACTTAACTATACCGACTTCGGCTTCTGATAAACCCGGAAATGTGAAAAGGGTCTATTTTGGGATAATCACCATCCGAATGTACATTTTCTCTTACATATATATAGAATGGATTTTGCCTAGACCGAACTTAAAAAAAAATACACAGATAACCACAACGTCTACAATTCAAACCTCCTAAAGTCCCCAAACTTGTTATCATGAAAAATGTAAAGAAATCTGGTAATTAAAAACTAAAAATGTTCAGAGAGTCTATTTACAAGTGCAAATAGGAAGCCTTGTTGGCAGAGGCTCTTTACACTAACTCCGCCAGACACAATTTCAAAGGAAACCTGTCCGATAACAGGATCAGTGGTGTGGAGAGTATCGGGCGGCGTTAGCTATTGACGTGTCACGCGACCGACCCGAGTTCGAATCTGTCTTTTTCCAAACTCGTTCTTCCCTCTTTTCCCATCACAAATCAGCTTGGAGTAACATTTATTTTAAATAAAAATTAAGAAAATATTCATAAATAAAGTGCCTAACGAGTGTTTAATAGTGGGGTTTATTTACAAGTAATGTCCTAATAATGCAGCATCCAATTATGATTTTAATAAATATATTATAGCCTACACTGAATATGTTGTTATTATTGCATACTGTTTTATAATATACTACAATACAATAAGGTGCAAATAGTATCTGCCATTATTTGCTCCATGTATACAGTAAATAGCATCTAACAACTATTTACACTTTGCAAAGAAAATACTATCTATCATGCACCTTCTTTTATACCAAAAATTATTTTTCCTAATCTAACAGATTTAGAATGACATTTAAAAAAAAAAAAAGGGGGCTTTCAGGAAGCAGGGAACTGTCAGGTCATTTGGTGGGATTACAGGATGCCCACACATGGCTGAACATCAGATGTGGAGATCAGTGTGTCATGCTCCACCGTTTCATCATCCCAGTGAACAGAAAGCAGGTCCGAAGGAATGTATGTGAAGTAGCATCGATAGCCTGAGAGAGCGAGCGACATAAAGGAAACGCGAAGAAAGAGAAAGGGTGATAAAGGGCTGCTGTTTGGCGATGGGGGCGCCTCCGACACCAATGTTTAATTAGCTTTCATGCCACACAATAAGAGGTCTGTTCACATTCTCGATGCTCCGTTGTTTTATTCTCCATCTTCCTTCACAATCCCACCACGCAATTCAGTTTTCTGTGCCAGAGAGTTTCCATCTCTGCATGTTTAGAGAACAGAGACTATGAAAGTATGCCTGATTTGGACAAAATCAACTTTTTGGTGTTTTGTGATTTCTGTGGTAATGTGGAGGACAAATAGAATCATTGGAGTTGACTAATATTGTCATGAAGTGCATAGACTCAACAATATGCAAAATACCAAACAACCAGTCCATGGTGGCATCTGTGCGATTTGGCTTGATTCTGAGTGAGAGATGAATTTGTGCCAAAGTACCATAGTGTTGGACGCAAAGCCTTTGACATCAACAAAAAAAAAGGAAGCATTTTATCCTTTAAAAAAAAAAAAAAAAAGTGAATAAGTCCTTTTAGTGTCTTTATTTTACTGTCCTAACTAGTTGGATTTTATCAAATGCATTTAGCATTGTTTTTCCCCACTCATTGATAACTGTCTAGTGTTAGAACCGTAATGAACGACAAGTTGCGTTTTTTTGGAAGATTCGGAAATAATGACCAGAGACGAGTTTCCAATCAAAATGTTTCTTTAGGATGCATTTCCTGGCCAAAACAAGACAAAACAAACCTCCAAATTAGCCACAACATCAATAAGCAGCTTTTAAAGAATGTAGCGTTGTGTCCGAGTAATGCCAAACCAGAGCATTCGCACCGGCCGAATGTTAAACAGAAAAGACGTAAATGATCATCCCCATTTCTGGATGTTCTTGGAGGGAAGTTGCTCTGTGTTTGTGAGGTCAGAGGGGTTGCCCTGGTTACCCGCTGGAGGAAGCAAATACTGTGAGTTGTCAATTGTTTTCCCAGTAAAGGAGATTAGTGGCTCAATGGTTATGTGAGAGCGTTTTAAAGAGGTGCTGGCTTATTTTCCACCGACTCACATGGATCCCCTATGGCCACATTTTTACACTTCTCTCCCTCTGTGGGGCAGAATGACTCTATTCAAAGTGTTCGAGCGCTACGAGAACATTTTATCCTGTTGCAGGTGAGAGAATCTTGCATCAGAATCAGAAGCCAGTTTTCCATGAAAATGGCTGTTCCTGAAAGTCAGCGACTGTTGTGTGCATCGATGTAGGTGGTAGCGTGACGCTTCCTGTTGCCCATGAAAACCTAACTTAAATGTCATAAATGTATCTTTTGTTTTACTTTGTCCCAGAGATAACATTACAATGCTTATCTTGTGTTTTAAAGGGACCTATTATGCCCCTTTTACGAGATGTAATATAAGTCTCTGGTGTCTCCAGAATGTGTCTGTGAAGTTTCAGCTCAAAATACCCCACAGATAATTTATTATAGCTTGTCAAATTTGCCCCTATTTGGGTGTGAGCAAAAACACGCCATTTTTGTGTGCTTCCCTTTAAATGCAAATGAGCTGCTGCTCCCGGCCCCCTTTCCAGAAGAGGGCGGAGCTTTAACAGCTCACGTTTCGGTTGCTCAAAAACAACAAAGCTGGAGAATCTCACGCAGCCAAAATGAGGATTGTCAGTAACGGTGTTCAGCCTTACATTGTTCAAACCGGAGTCGACACTGATGGAGAGACTCAGGAAGAAGTTACAACTTTTAGAATGAAACTGGACGTTTCTGAATGGTTAGTGGATAAATTTATGTAGTTGCTGTAGTTGCATGATTTACTATTTCATTCCCTCGATTTATAAATCGTGTGCATGATTTATAAATCGAGGGAACGAAATAGTAAATAGTGCGCACGATTTAGCCTACTGTTTTTTCCCTGCATATCATATCCGGGGCTCCGTAGTTTAGAGATCTATTATAAACTCCAGATTCTGTAGAGATTCTGCTCAGACCTTTCACTGTCATTATATGGACAAGCGCAAGCTTTTTTTCAAAAAAGAAAGAAGGTCATACGGCTTTAGAATCAGACTAGGGTTAGTAAATAGTTGTTGGGTGAACTATCCCATTAACCAGCTAATTAGCTATCTGCTCCAGTTGAAAGGGTTAAAGTTGGCATGAAACAGAAGTTGCGCTGGTCTTTTATTCCCTATTGTGCCGTATATCCGAGTGAAATGGCTTCTGGAACAAGAACAAATGTAGGGCGGGGCTTTATTTTGTCTGTGGGGAATTGATTGGATGGTTGTGGTTTGCTATTGGTGGATCTCATGTGAGTGACAGGTTGCCCCGCCCTCGTCATCAGAGAAGAGAAGAGATGCTGCAAGAAGGAGGAGAAGATATTCTGATTCAAGATTACCAGGAACATGAATTTAACACAATGATGATGTGCAGTGATAAACCATTTAGAATAAACACTGCAATATTTCATAAAAAAACAAAACAAAACATGAATTATCAATTTTCATTTCATGATGACTTTGCAAATGCAAGATGGGTTGTAAGTGTCAGAAATAATTGATTATTAATCATTAATGAACTCACAATTAATAACTGACCACATCTTCTCATTCAGAATGAATGACAACTGGAGCTTGTGTTTGCAGTGACAGTGCAATGAATAACAGCAGTTATGGTCGTGTTATTAATTTGTGATCGCTGCAGGTGTGGGTGGATGCAGGCACTCAGATCTTCTTCTCGTATGCGATATGTCTGGGTTGTCTGACGGCTCTCGGCAGCTACAACAGCTACAACAACAACTGCTACAGGTGAGAGTCCGTCATGTCAGTGTGATTTGTCTAAACTCACTCTCTGTTAAGGCTTTGAGTAACATCTGGAGTCAAAGCTGAGATTTATCTGACACAAAACATTATTAGTTGGCTACTTACATATAAATGTGTTTGATGAAATAACACTAAGTTAGAGTTGTGCCTACAACCTCCTGTAAGTTTTACTATGTTTATTTTGTACAACCTATAACCTCCAGTTTTACTCAACAGAAATATTTTTTTCATGTCAAAATGAAACTTCTACAAGTATTATTCAGTAATCATTCATCCTCTCCAAGTCTGTATGCATCTGTACATTGATTAGCTTTTCTCTGGTCACTGCAATCATCCTACATTCTCTCTGCAAAACTGCTCAAGCTCTCTCAGGTTACATGGAGATCTTTTTCTTGTCCACTCATAATTGCACTGAGATCTGGACTTGATCAACTTGGCTCTCATCAGACCACAGAAACCTACATATGACTTCTGGCAAACATTTGCGAGATATGAAATTTAATAGTTGTTTCTCTTAAACTTTCCATTGAAGCTGTGACTGGTAAAGCAGCCGAGCAACTGTTTGTTCAGTCTGTGGTTTTCTGGCGGCCCTCACAGATCTCCTTCAGTCATCTAATATTTAGATATTTTTATTGGAAAACAAGACAAAAATACTGAGTAATAACATAATTTTTTGCAGTGTTCCAAATTCAAGAGGTGTATTTATACTAACTTCCAAAAAAAGAGAATTTAAATTTCATGATAATTTTCTCACCTCCATGTCATCCAAGATGTTCATGTCTTTCATTCTTCAGTTGAAAAGAAATGAAGGTTTTTGAGGAAAACCTTCCAGGATTTTTCTCCATATAGAGGACTTCACTGGGGTTCAACGGGTTGAAGGTCCAAATGTCAGTTTCAGTGCAGCTTCAAAGAGCTCTACATGATCCCAGACGAGGAATAAGAGTCTTATCTAGAGAAACCATCTGCCATTTTCTTAAAAAATAAATAAACATTATATACTTTTTAACCACAAATGCTCATCTTGCACTGCTCTGTGATGCTCCACGCATGACGTAATCACGTTGGAAAGGTCACGCTTGACGTAGGCGGAATCTCATTTTCTCCTCTAACTTCAAAATCATCATCGTTGTTTTACCTTTTTTTGTAAAGGCCGTTTGACTTAGTCTTTGTAAACACTGGATCGGTACTTCCACCTACGTCACGCGTGACCTTTCCAACGTGATTACGTAATGCGTGGAGCATCACAGAGCAGTGCAAGACGAGCATTTGTGGTTAAAAAGTATATAATATTTATTTATTTTTTAAGAAAACGAGCGATGGTTAGGCTCTTCAATAAGATAAGACTCTTATTCTTCGTCTGGGATCATGTTGAGCTCTTTGAAGCTGCACTGAAACTGACATTAGGTGAAAAATCCTGGAATGTTTTCCTCAAAAATCTTAATTTCTTTTCTACTGAAGGTGAAAAAAGAAAGGGGTGAGAAAAGTATCAGGAAATTTTCATCCTGAAGTGAACTAAACGTTTAATATTTTAGATCACTTTGTACATGAAAGAGCCTTTTTTCTGTGGATCAGTCCTCTGTGGTTCAATGCTGAGAGTCTAAAGAGGGGTGAATACTTTTGCATTTGTGTAATTGCTTTGTGTGTTTGTAGGGACTGCCTCATGCTGTGCTGTCTGAACAGTGGCACAAGTTTTGTGGCAGGATTTGCCATCTTCTCTGTCTTGGGCTTCATGGCATATGAACAGAATGTGCCAATAGAGGCAGTGGCAGAGTCAGGTGAGCTAAAAAAAAATCTTGTTTTAGCCTAATGCTAATTAGCTTTAGCTAATTTGTACAGAAAAGTAATATGTGTATGAGTGAGATACAGTAGCCTACAGTTGGATGTCTACAGTAAGTCTGGTGTGTTTGGACTCCTGCATTAAAGCACTTCTCAGAAAAGCTTTTTATTGTATGACTTATTCAACAATTCAGCATTACTTATTTACTACAATAGAGCAAGACTGACTATGGAAGGGACTGAAACACACTTTGAAGGGGTTCAGAAATCATCTAACATTATTATTAGGAAAAAATATGTTATTTGCTGTTTATTCAAAAACACATATTCAGTTGTTGAACCACTCAACCATAAGCTTAGAGGAGTGGTTCTCAAAACTGTTCCTGTACAGTATAGAAAAACAGGTGTATGCTTTCAAAAAATAATCCATAAACCTTATTTAATAAGCTTTTACTAGCTCCACTCATGGCATTTTCTGCAGCCAGCATTACAGTATATAATGAACAGTAGCTCTGAGCTCATATTACAGCAGATTACTCTAGTGTTATGGCACAGTGATCTCTGCTCTTGGCCTGCAGCTTTTGGACAGGTGTCTCTGTACTACAAAACCAGAGCCAAGCCACATGGTATCGTTAGACTATTTCACCAGGACTATCATTAAGATAATTAAAGAGGACCTATTATGCTCTTTTACAAAGCCTTGATGTTGTTTTTAGGCTCTACTAGAACAGGTTTTCCTGCTTGAATGTTGATTATTTTCCTCATATTCTCCATTGTTGCAGCTCCTCTCTTCCCAGTCTGTCAGTAACGCTCTGTTTAGTTCCTGTCTCTATGAAGCCCCTTCTTCTGAAAAGCACAATTACAGCACAATTTGGGAAATGTCCCGCCCCTTACCATAACTTCCAGTTTCAACACAATACTAACTCAACCAGGCCCTGCCTCTTTATTCTGCGTATTAATTATTGTTATTATTGAGGAATATTGTGAAGAAAGCTCAAGATGGAGGCGTTTCAGGGAGTTCAGAAACACTGACACTGATATAGAGAAGAACTCTGGAGGGACATTTTACCCCTCGATGGGACCAACTTTGTATTAACTTTCCATCTTTCCAGCATAATTAAAATCAGAAAGTGTAGTTATTTTATTGTGAAATGAATTCCAGGTCCTGGTCTAGCATTCATAGCCTACCCTAAGGCTGTGACCATGATGCCGTGGTCTCCGCTGTGGGCCTGCCTCTTCTTCATGATGCTCATCTTCCTCGGACTCGACAGTCAGGTGACAAATGCACACATTTTTACCCTTTAAATTATTAGTTCACTTTCAAATGAAAATTAGCCCAAGCGGGGTCACGTGATGGCAAGCTGGGAAATGGCAGCACGCTAGAGCAGCGCTCAGATACCCACCATTAATTACATTATTTAGTATATATTTGCTTCGCAAATTTAATCAGACTTCGATAGATAACTTACTTTTTACCTGAAGCGTACGACAAACGACAAAATGAAATCGTCCAAGCAACCAATTCGAGGAGTGCAAACACGTCTGAAAACAACGATCCTAGAAGCTAACGATTCCCTGTCTGTAGAGTCAAGCAGTCAAAACCTGAACTTGAAAGATCTTTTTTGCTGAAATTAGTCAAATGAACACTACTTTGCAGGGGGTAGCAAGTGATTTGATAACAAAGAGGCGATTAGTTCCGTACAGGCCAGACTCGACAAAGCCGAGAATCGCATCTCGCATGTGGAAGATTCAACGAATCGCCTGACTGATGATACTGAGAGGATGGCAAAACTTGTGGACGAACTCTGGAATAAAGCTGAGGATTTAGAAAATCGCAGCAGGCGGAATAACATCAAAGTAATCGGCCTTAAAGAGGGGAAAGAAGCAGGCTGCAAAATGAACGAGTATGTCCAAAAGATCCTGCCAGAGGGGCTCTGGGTTAACGGGGTCGGAGTTCGAGATTGAGCGGAGTCATCGGAGCTTCGGGCCAAAGCCTAATGATGATCAACATCCTTGGGTCGTGCTGATGAAATTTCAACGTTATACAGCGAGGGAGAAAGTCCTGGCAGCAGCGAAAAAGAGCAGGGGATTTGAATGGGAGGAATGCAGGCTTTCAATCTTTGAGGATATGTCAAGGGAGAGAGCAATGATGAGGAAAAAATTCTAATCAGAAGAAGAAGTTAATCAGGGACTGTGAGGTTCGACATACCCTGGTTCATCCAGCCACTCTGAAGTTTACTTGGAAGGGAAAAAAGCTGAGTTTTACTGATCACATGGATGCGGAAAGATATATTAATGAGCACATCCACCTACAAGGAGGTGACAAGTAAATTGCTGTGTCTGAAAATATGTAAGTCGAAGTATTATGATACGTTGTTGAAATGGTGGGTCGGGAAAAGCTTTGGGGTCTTTCTTCCCGAGTCAGCGAGTGCGCTCTGACCGCGAGCATCATGGACCAAATGTGTGACCCAGAAGTGGGCTCACTGCCCCTTAAAGGGTTAGTTAACCCAAAAATGAAAATAATGTCAATAATTACTCACCCTCATGTCGTTCTACACCCCTAAGACCTTCGTTCATCTTCAGAATACAAATTAAGATATTTTTGATTAAATCCGATGGCTCAGTGAGGCCTGCATAGACAGCAATGACATTTTCTCTCTCAAGATCCATAAAGGTACTAAAAACATGTTTAAATCAGTTCATGTGTAGGTCAGAACTATTATAATGTCTTTGAAACCTGGAAAATCACCAGGCTCTGATGTATTCCCTGGAGAATATTGTAAGAAGTTTGTCGATGAGTTGACCCCAATATTAACTGAGGTATTTGCAGAGGTACTTGAGAATGACATTGTAAGTAAGTAAGTAAAGTTTATTTATATAGCACCTATCACAGACAAGGAGGGGTCACATGTTGCCTGACAGTTTTAATGAAGCCTTAATATCACTCATACCAAAACCGTATAGAGATACGATGGATGCTAATTACCGTCCCATAAGTTTATTAAATGTAGATTGTAAAGTGTTAACAAAATTATTAGCCTCACGATTAGAAGATATTTTACCTAAAATTATACACAGAGATCAGGTGGGCTTTATTAAAAATAGAGAAGGATATTACATCTCATGTGGATGAATCATTCTAATCTAGATCCCATTGCTGCAATATCGTTTGATGCGGAAAAGGCCTTCGATAGGGTGGAGTGGGGGTTTCTTTTCACGGCTTTAGAAAAATATGGCTTTGGTTCAGGTTTTGTGAAGTTATTGTGAAGCTTCAATGATTAGAGAGGAACCAAGAATTAAAGGTGTATTTGCAGGGGAAAGAGAACATAAATTACTGTTATATGCCGATGACATATTGCTAGTAGTTAAAGACCCTGAAAATTAACCCAAGCTTTACTCACCCTCAAGCCATGACTTTCTTCTTTCTGATGAACACAATCGGAGTTATATTAATACATATCCTGACGCATTCAAGCTTTATAATGGCAGTGAGCGGGATCAATGAGTATGAGCTGAAGAAAGTGCCTCCATCCACATCCATCCATCATAAACGTTTATGTGGTTGTTGTTTGCAGTGGCCCCTTAATGAATGTCACTGTATTATATACAAAATATCAAAACAAGTGTCAGTTATTGTGAAGAAAGTTAACAGAAACACGTTTCAAAAAGTGAAGGTAGTGAGGAGAAATATGCTGTGGCAAATGATTGTCATGGCAGCGTTGAATTAGTATTACTGATATACTTTCATAGTTTTGTTAATATTTTGAATTCCATTTTACTTGTATTTTCTGTTATTTTAAGTTTTAGTGATTTTGCTAGGTTTTTGTCATTTTCATTCAATGTTTTTATTCATGTTTTTTTTATGTCTTTATAGTTTATTTTAGTACATCAAGTTTATTTTAAGTAATGAAATTGTCATGCTCCTCTCTGTCTAGTTTGTGTGTGTGGAGAGTCTTGTGACCGCGATCATTGACATGTATCCCAAAACCTTCCGCGTGGGCTATCGGAGAGAGCTTCTCATCCTGGGAATGTCTGTGGCCTCCTTCTTCCTGGGTCTAATAATGTTGACAGAGGTAATGTCATAAATTTATGTTCAAAACATGTTCTATCCAGTGGCGTCAGTATTATTAGTATGACACAATCTTCCATCACAATCTTCCCCAGATGGCTGAACTTAGATTTGTTGTGAGCCTGCGTCGACACAATTATTAATCTCATAAAATAAGCATAATACATGCTAATGATAAATCCAGGTGTCTTATTCATCAATGACAAGCAGATTTGCTGTTTACATGATCATGTTGGTTTGACATGCTTGGATTAATTTAGTTAATTGTTAACCTATGCCTCTTGATCCTGGTAAACAGTTTTTCATGTGTACAAAAGCGTGATTTGTAGTGTATTTTCACTAAGGCAGTGTCAGCACCTGGCATGTTACTGCGGTTCCTGCTTTGCATTTATGACTGGAGTGAGGGTAAAAATAGGCCTGTATTCAGGCAGAGACAGGAGGACGCTCTCCATCAGTAATGTGCAGTCAGGTGAACGCTTTCACTCTGTGTTTCATGAATAAAGCCATCCGACTGTGGAACGAAGCCTCTCCGGTGTGGAATGTCAGACTTACTAGGATGAAAGGGCGATGAAGATGCTTTGAAAGCCATTTTCTGTATGGCAGTAGTGATCCATTGATCCATAAAATGCAGTGAATATGTGAGCATCCTCAGGATGGTTATAACCATGGTTATCTGATTTCGTCACTAGCTGTGTTTCCATCCACAGTTGCAAATTTAACTTAAAGGTAGGGTAGGCAATTTCAGAGCAACTAGCTATGAAAGCATTAGATCACCTCCCTTCAGAGCGCTGATTGGACCGAATGCAATGGTTGGATGAACTTTCTTTCTTTTTTTTTTGGTCTCGAGACTTCCACAGACGATATACGTATTTTTTAAATATTTATACCACATATATTATTGATTGATATCAAGATGTTCAGAGAGTTTCAACCAGAATAACAAAAAGTGTGCAATGTGCAAAACTGGAATATTGCATAAAACATTTTCGAATAAAGCAGCGTTTCCATCCCATGTGTTTAAGAGAACAAAATCGTCACTTCCTGGGAAATTGGCACAAAATATCAGTTATAAAACTGTAAGTTTCTCCAATCAGGGTTTTTTTTCCCTCCATCATAAATGAGTTGGTCTCAGAGCGTCAGACGAAACACAATAAACGCTGTCATGTTCTCTTGCGTTCGGATGCTGGTGTTTGGGAACACAATCGTGTGAGACGCTTCTGGAGGGAATTAAACCAAATCATTCTGATGACAGACTTTGACTCAGGCGTTTCAGAACCACCAAACCAACATTTGAGATGCTGCGATGCCATTGGTCTGCTGGTTAGTCCAGTTATCCAATCACAGCCTCAGATGAGGTTTTTGTTGGGCATCGAGGGATTTATTTGGTAAATGTGTTTCCATCGTAGTTTACGTGCATGTCTTCTCATCTGATAAATAATTATCAATTGAGCACATACGTTTTTTGTATAATTTATGCGCATCTTGGCGTTTCCATCCAGCGTTTTTGTTGCAACATCCCAAAATTCGAAAACATATCATGCTACAGCCACAGTACTGCATGTTTGTCCTGTGTTTCCTCTGACTGTGTGTTTTGCTCTGTTAGGGTGGCATGTACGTGTTCCAACTCTTTGACTCGTATGCAGCCAGTGGCATGTGTTTGTTGTTTGTGGCCATCTTTGAGTCCATCTGCATTGGCTGGATCTATGGTAAGACACTGCTTCGTTTGGAACTATAACAATTCACCACTTAATATGAATATCTTCCTTACTGAGCATCTATAGTCTAACCATCCTCTGCCGAATAATCGCTCTCTAATGCAGTTTTCACTCCTTAACTTCCAAATATGGTATTTACTATTTTGCTAGTTAAGTGTTACACAGCAAAAAACTATTTTCTTCCTCAGTATTTTTGTCTTGTTTTCCAGTACAAAATACCTAAGAAAAAAAAATAATCAAAATGAAGTGAGTTTGTGGGTTGTGTCAGTGGGACACAGAAAAATAATCTTGTTTTCCCTTTATTTTTCTGACCCAACTGGCATAACTGGCCATTAGCATAAACCATTAAATTACTATCAAATAAGTTCTCATAGCACATGTTGTCAGAATCTCATTATTAGACATACATGTGCCAGCAGATGCTTTTCTATTTCAATTATTCATGTCAATGTTCACAGTATTATCCCATTTCTGTAACTGTAATGCCACCTGCTGGCAAGAGTCAGACAGTGCATGTAACAAATCAGTGAAATATGTTTTCAAGCAGACAGATACAGCCATCTCAGTGTCCTTTTAAATATAAGTCTTATATTTGTAGTACATAAATACATACAGTGTATTTTTGCGGAGAGATATTTTAAGTGAATAACAGAATCATTTATCTGTATCCTAAGGTGGCGACAGGTTTTATTTGAACATTGAGGACATGATTGGATACAAGCCATTCTTCTTCATCAAATGGTGCTGGAAGTACTTCACACCCGGCATCTGTGCTGTGAGTTGAATTTGATGCACCAAGAGTCGAGATATTTACAGACTATGAGTCATAAATGCTAAGCTTTTGGTCATATGATTGTCTTTTCAGGGCATCTTTCTGTTCTTCCTGATCAAGTACAAACCGCTGAAGTATAATAATGTGTACACATATCCAGACTGGGGTTATGGGATCGGCTGGATGATGGCCATGTCCTCTATGGTTTGCATCCCTCTGGGAATCGTATTCCAGATCTGGAAAACGGAAGGAACTTTCCGCGAGGTAAAAGCCTTATTTTCAATTCTAGCTTTTTGAACTTGGTCATTGTGTGTGTCCATGCCACCGATCCTGTTATCAGACAGGTTTCTTTTGTCATTTTATCTAGCTCAAACAGACAACGTGGGTGGAGTTAGTGTAAATAGACACCCCATAACGTTTCTTTGTTTTCTGTTTTTCAAAATGCAAAAAGGTTCTGTTTATTTCCAGGTTTAAATGAAATTAGATTTTCTGTAGTTATTATTACCTTCGAGTCAAGCTATGCTGTCAGTTATGAGCATGCATTTGATTTGTTTATTTAGCATATACTCAGCATTGCTCTTTGTACCCGATAAACATCACTGAAGACATGTGTACTTGAGAGAAAAAAAACATCATATCTCTTGAGGTGCTGTGACATGCTGAAGATGAAAGTAGTTTTGGCACTGCGGAGTGTAGAGATATAGTGAGCGTAGCACAGAATTGATGGCAAAGTGTGGGCATGACACGGGCGCTGCCCTGACGTGACCCCATTGTGCCATGTCTTATTGATTGTGTCTGCTTCAGAAAACATACAGAGCTGTGTGATGAGGTTAGTGTATAACACGGCAGAATTCTTTTTCTTAATCAGTAATTTTGCCTTGATTTAACTACTCTGGAGTAGCAGGAAAATGGTATGACAAAAGTAAAGGCAGCACACGAAGTACTGAAGGTGCATTCACACCATGTTGTAATTACCGCAATTATGTGATTTCAACTTGTAAAAAGCGTTCATGTCCTTGTAGAGCTTGTGATTACAGCTTGTTATATGAGTTTTCTTAGAGCTCCCACTTGACCACTACCACGTGACTGCTATACTACCTGACCACTGCAGATTCATTTAGCCTTTGATAGTGGTGCTGAAATGCATATTTCCCAGTCCGAGGACTTGAACAGATCTGAAAATAACGCACGTGTTGTCATTTCGAGACTACTGTAATTATGACATGGTGTAATCGGTCCCCAGACTCTGCCGGATCATTTCCATAATGACCAATGCAATCTACATAGAGGAGTGCAAATTAGCGTCTGGTTTAAGACATGCTTTTTTGGGCGGTAAATAATGGTGCAAATATCAGTAAATTGACTAGCGCAAACCTTAGTAAATCACCTTGCATGATTCATTTCAATACATTTTGTGTCTTAAAGGTCAGCCGCAAAAATAACTGTCCATGCCTTTTGATAATTTTTCACTGCGTCTTTAGTAAATCCTGACAGTAGTTTTTTAATGCCAAAACAGGGTTTGAGCTTGAGCAAGCTGTTAGTAAATCTGGCCATTTGTTGTAAGCGTGTCCCATCTGGTAATCAAAAGTAGTGGTCTTTGCGCCCACTTGGGCCAAATACAGGAAATACGTCATGCAAGTAGACAACTGGTCAAGTGCAAAGAGCACAAGTGTGGGTATTGAGACGGACACTCAGAGTCTGAAGACCTTGATTAGCTTGTTCAGGTTTCTTTGATAAGGGTTGGAGCTAAATTCAGGACAGTGGCCCTCCAGTGCCAGATTGGAGGAACCCTGCCTTAGGCCCTTGCTTATATCATAAAATAGTCTTGTAAAATGTTATGTTGTCATTGTGTTCACAAATGTTATTGCACTCTTAAAAATACAGGTTGTAAAATGTGGTTTTCACAGCAATGCCATAGACAGGGGTCTCAAACTCAGTACCTGGAGGGTCACTGTAATGCAGAGTTTATCTCCAACCCTAATCAAACACACCTGAACTAGCTAATTAAGGTCTTCAGGATTACTAGAATCTTCCAGGCTGGTGTTTTGGAACTGGTTGGAGATAAACTCTGCAGGACAGTGGACCTACAGGAGCAGAGTTTGACACATGCCATATAAATAACGTTTTTGGTTCCACAAAGAAACTTTCAGTGATAAGTTCTTAAAAGAACTATTTTTTTTTCTCAGTGTGAAGAACATTTTAATAATCTAAGGATTATAGTGAAAAGGTTTTATGGATGTTGAAGGTTCTTCATGGAAATACAAAGTTCTGTCATGAAACACTAAATGGTTAGAACTCCTTAACTCAACCTGCTTGTATCATTTTCTATAGGGCACAGCTGATTGGTTCCTGCTGTATCACTAGCCAATGATCTCGCTGCTCAACCTTAAAATACTTAATGGTTAACATTTGCTGTAGCAGTTGCAGCATGCTTTCAGAAATCCTCCACCTTCTCCAGCTCCACCTGTATATATCTGCTATGGGTATTTCATGTACGCTAAATTGTAGAGCAGCAGCATGTCTTACTTGCTCACGGAAGCGTATTGTGTATGTACTGGCAGTAGCAAGTCCCGTACTTGCTCTGCAGCAGCAGCAATAACAGTAGCAGCAGCAGCAGCAATATCAGCAGCAGCAATACCAACAGCAGCAATAACAGCAGCAGCAATAACAGCAGCAGCAGCAATAATAGCAATAGCAGCAATAACAGTAGCAACAGCAATATCAGCAGCAACAGCAATATCAGCAGCAGCAGGAATAACAGCGGCTGCAGCAATAACAGCAGCAGCAGCAATAACAATAGCAGCAGCAGTGTAGCAGATCTATTCCGCCAAGACCAAATATATTATTGTCAATAACATTGTCATATTCATTACCATCCCAAACACTCAGAGAGTTGTCATGACAGAGCTACTGATGCCAATAAAGAACCTTTTAGAGTATATACTGTAAGTACAGGACAATAACTGTGATTAAAAGTTCCACAAATGCACTCAGACTGCTCATTATAATACGGGTGTAATTTTGCAGAGGATCAAGAAGCTGACCACACCCAGCGCTGATCTAAAAATGAGGGGACGCCTCGGCTCCAGGGGTCCTTGCGCTGTCAATGATGCTGATGCCAAAATGAGGGCCGATGGCAAGATCTCCACCATCACAGAGAAGGAGACACATTTCTAAACCCAAGACACAGACATCACCGGCACAACAGACAGAAATGTGAAGAAACAAATATCTTTGCCTTTATTTTTAAAGAGAGAAAACTATGATCACATTTGTAGTGTTGCTTTTTTGCACAAACAGGTAACACATCACAATTTAACGTCATGATTTGTATCAGAGTGTATCTAAATCTAGATAAAACTGTTGTCTTGTTGCATTACTCTTTGTCACATTAGTCATTTCTGTACGTGTAGAATGAAGCCGAGGTATAATGTGCTGTGAAATGTTTTTACACGTTGCCTCTCGGCTCAGTGCAGATTACTGTAGAGTACTTTTCTAATGGATAGGAGATGTATTGATGACCACTCCAAACGTTGGCTGTATGTTTGTAGATGAGGCTCAGTGTTGTCAGATACGCTGTGATTTGCTGTCCTTCAGCTAGCATTGACTCGCAGGGCGAGCGTGACGTAGCGAGCCCATTTTCCACGCTGTCTTACGCGGCTTGAATTCTTGGCCATTTCACACCAATTAAACTGAGTTTGATTGAAGGTGACAGACCAAACAGTTTATCACTATGATTTTTTTAGTTTTTATTTCAGACTGGTGATCCAGAGAGTCATCTCATCATGAACCCCTCATTAAAGTTCATGTACATTTAGTCTTAATAGTGTGGGGGGTTTTTTGTCTGATGGTTTGCATGTGAGGAAAAACACGAAAATCATCGCACTGCTTGCTGTGCAAAAGTGCACATATTAAACATTTATTTTCTTAACAGCACCTTAAAAGTAATCTGTACTGCTCACTATGTTCACTGATCATCTTGTCTTCATTCACGTTCTGATTAGAAAATGCCATTAATGAGAAAATGTTATTGATGCACCATTAATAAACGTTCGCAAATGTCTTAAGTACATAATGACAATGTAGGGAATATTCGGGTGAAATGTTCTTGTAATGGCATGGATGCAGTAATAAATAGATTTTCTGTGGAAAGTTTGATTCCATTCAAAGTATAAAAGGCCACTAATCGGATGCTAGCTCTTTCGCCAAGAGGAAGTGCAAGCGACAAAGAAGTACACTACAAAAAAAATAAATAAATACAAATTATTCCTCATTATTTTTGCCTTGTTTTCCAGTACAAATATCCACATTCTTAAATGAAAATAAATTTACTGGAGAAGGAAAGTGACATCAGATGTTATGTTATGTTTTAATAAATAGATTATAAAAGATTATCAAAATGTAGTGAGCTTATGCTTAAAATAAGAACAAATATCTGCCAATGGTGTCAGAAAAATCAACTTAATTGGTAAAGGGAAAACAAGATTTGCATTTTTGCAGTGTAGTTCTTTCATGTCTATTTGACGGGTTGTAGCCCGGTAATTGACATCCATTAAGTCATTAGGAAGCAGAGGAAATGCGTTCGAATAACCCTTGCAATTCAACAGCCATAAGTACTTTGATCAAACTGTACTGATCTGTAATGTACTATCACAGTGAAGAGCACTTTTTGTCCATCGTTCACTCAGGATGTGCTGTGAGCCCTGTGCACATGCATGCAATCTTTGGTCTGGTCTGTTTCATCGTGACATCATCAGTTTGTGCAAGTAAACTTGTTTGTGTTTTAATAGCTGGTTAACTTTTCAGAAATATGTATATTTTTACATTTCTTTAGTTTTTTTGTGAACTATTTCTTGATGAAACAAAACTGTTTCTCTGAGGACTTTTGATATGTCATTCAACAATCAAGTTCTAAGTATATGATGGAATTGTTATATGTGCTGTTTACACAGATTTTGGTATTCACAGGACATATGAATTGTGTGCTTACTCATTTTTAAAAATAAAAGTTAAAAAGGGGCAGATCTGTTTGGGTGTCTCAGTCATTTTAGCTGCTTAAAAGTAAACAATCACTTCTGTACTAATGTAAGTGTAACATTTTAGGAAGGTATTAGATGGTGGTGTATTTTTTTTCTCTTCTCAATATGCTAACACCAGTGAGCCCCTGACAAGCTAGAAAAAGAGAAACACTCACATGACCTTATTTTCACCCACAAGGTCACTGCCGGTACCTTTAAAAACATGAACCCCTGGTTTCACAGACAAAGCTTAAGTCTAGTCCAGACTAAAATACATGTTTAAACTGTTTTAACTGACAGCAACTAGCACTGACATATCTTAAAATATGTCAGTGCCATTGTTTTGTCTCAAGATGCACACCAGTAGTGTTTTTTTTTTCTAAGGCACGTTTATAAAAGCTACTTAAATGTCCTAATTGAACTAAGGCCTAATACTGCCTTAATCTAAGCCCTGTCAGTGAAACCAGGCCGAAGAGTTAAACCACATACCAGTCGGTTAAACCATATACAGTACCATCTTAAGCCGCATTTCCACCGCAATTACCCATAACAATTTGTCCCAGGAACTTTTTTCTCCCAGACCTGTTGCTGTCTGCATTTCCATCGCAGTCTAGATTACTGTGTAGGATTGCACGCGACTTTCCCATTTCCACTGGATTTATTCCTCCACATATAAGCTTAATAAAGCCTGAACCTCGTCGTCGGTCATAATTTTTAATTCAATTCAATTCAATTCACATTTATTTGTATAGCGCTTTTCACGAAACATATAATTTCAAAGCAGCTTTACAGAGAATGCATGTCAACATTACAATTTAAAGAATGCAGTTTGCAAATAATGTAATAATTTACAATTTGCAATCACTGTTAGCAGTTTAACTGAACGTAGAAACAATGAGCTCCTGGAAAAATGAATTACATTAACAATAATCAAGATATAGAATTTGTGCAATGTGCATGTTGATCCAGATGATTGCGTCTTCTCGAGTCCTCGCAGGAGTTGGTGCCGTCTCTTCATAGGTGTTGGTCATCTGAGGTCTTCTTAAGAGGCCGGATCCAAACTCCATTTTAAACTCCATTGTTCATTCACATAGCAAACAACTCTTACTGCACGCACCACAACAGACTTTTAAAAATGGTGGTTGAAATAAAATGGTGCATGGAGTCAACCACTCAGCATTTTCAGCATCCAAGTCCCACCCTCGAAAGTTCCTGAACTTTGAAAAAAGTACTACCTCGTGAGCAGGGACTTTCTGAGGGGGGGAATTTTTACCCGGAACTTCATTTAGACCCTGGTCCCTGTGGTCGAAACACACCGAGTCCCTAGATCCTGGGGAAAGTTCCTGCGCATGGAAACGCGGCTATCATCATTGAATGCCTAATGACTTAATTGAGATTATAAAAAGAATATATAAAACAGAATGGACAGAAAGACGTTTCAGGTTCAAAATTTAATGTAAAACTGACTCAAAACCTTTTTTTTTTTAGTAAACTGTTTAACAAACACATTTAATTGAAGCAAAAATTACCCTCGATCAGACCAAAAACAGACAGTCATTGCAGGTGAAGGAGGTGTCATTATCGTCATCATCTTCTCCACAGAAGTCATGAAACCACAATACCCAGATAAGATAAGACATGAGAACCATTCCTCTGCTTTTTTACGGTCTTCTGTGTCCCCAAATTGCTGCAAACAGCAATTCCTTTGGATTTGCTTGCCACATATTCAAAATGTGTGTCCCTTGTGAGGTGTGGAAGCTTAGGGGTTTTGACCACTTACTCGTGGTAGCACGCTCACAGATGGGTATATCCAGAGATGGGCACTCGAGTTAGTGACTCGGACTCGAGTCGCATTTTAAGACACTTCAGACTTGACTCGGACATGACCTGAAATGACTTCAGACTCGACTTGACACAAAAGACTTGTGAATATTTTAAAAACAACTCAAGTCTTTTACACTTAACTACTGATATAATAAATAAAGAATTTGTGTTGTGTTTGGATGGTTTTATTATATCTGCGTCACATACTGTATATTTCCCTATGTGTAGTGGTAGATCGGACTCTTAAAGAACGCTTGGGTGAGGATGATGAGGGATCTTGAATGCCTTAGGTGCTGCATTTCCTCAAATGAGAAGAAAAAAGAGCTTGATCTATACGGGTGGGATCTAGTGGGTAGATCCACTACCCCTAAAGCCTGCTTGTGCATTTTGTGGCAGGAGGAGGGGTCTCTGCAGCTTCCTTCCACCATTCTCTCTGGTGTAGATCTTGACCTCCAGGCTCCAGCGACGCTTTTGAAGAATGTGCTGTCAGCTGGCTGGAGAATGTGTTGTATGAGGAGAGAAACACACAAAATGCACATTGTTGTCTCTCATAGGAGTAAGGAACTCAGTGTTAAACACATGGCTGTCCATCAAGCTGAAACACATGTGGACAGGGATCTTCATTGGGCAGGTGTTACAATCCCTGGTCTAGGGGTATAATTCTTTCTTGGGGTGCGAGAGGTCCCGGGTCCAAATCCCGGACGAGCCCCCAATTTATGTTACGATCCCTGGTCTAGGTCAGGGTGTAGCATAAATGACACAACAATACTTCTTGATTACTCATTTTTATTTTATTTTATTGTTCTCTTGTTCATTTTCAATGTGTTTTTTTTTTTGTGTACAAAACAATTTCTTGAAAAAAATAAAGAAACAAAAGAATTCGGAAGCAAAATCTTCAGGGGTGAGCCAATGCCAAAACAATAAACATACAGAAACGAGCTTTCCCACAAAAGAACTACCTTCCCTACGAATCAAAATAAAAGAAACAACACATACAATAACATACCCTATATCCTTATTTAACCAATAAACAGGAGAAAAAGTAATGGCCTTTTGGCCTACAAAAAAAAAAAAAAAAGGCACTCACCCCTTACGGCTTCCCAAAATAATTAAGAAGTTACCGACATGATCAACAAGACATTGATGTTCTAGACATAAGGATCACACAATATCAAGAGTGGCTAACAGCACTCTGTTAGAGCAGAAATCACAATCTGTCGCACTACATGTCCACCAGCTAACATACAGTACCACCACAAATAGTCATGAACAATCAAAGAGGCAGAGAACTCCCTCCAGTGGAATACCAGGGGAATTTATAGTCCCAGACTCTTTTCCGGTCCAACAACCAACAGCCAGGATTACACATTATGTCCAGGACCAATCCTAAAAGAGGAAAAGGAGACAGCAGGAACAACAACAGAAGCAACGTATAACACATTACGTCATGGACGTAACAGCAGGTGAGCTATAAAGTGCTTTCCCCAGTCCAAAAACACCCCAGAGTTGATTCATCCATTGTCTGATATTCTAATATATTGATTGGTGGCACAAAACACCATTCAGCCCAAAGCCTTTTGCCTTTGAATATGACAAGTAGCAGCCCATACTCTCCCACTGCACTGAGACACGCTTGCAATGTTGTTGTTTCTCCCCTTTCATTTGCAGTGATTTCAAAGCATGGCGATCCTACATCAGCCACAACTCTTGCAGACACAAAGTTGTCCTGGAGGCCTGTTCCAGGTGTGTCCTGAGAGGTCCTGGATCCCAAGCTCAGTAATAATATCACTGTAAGAAGCAAACCATTTTCGCATAGAAACGAGGTTAAAGCAGGCTGCTCAGGTAGAAGAGATGCCTCTGGCTTCCTCATACTGAGGCCTGGGTTTCTCCTTAGAAAGCCTTGAAACCAGTCGTGAACTGCCTTTCTAGTGGCAATGCCTAGATTTGATTGGCTTCTGCAAATTGTGTGGCAAGAACTTATCTCTGGTTTTGTCATGGGGAACCCTGTCTTGCTCAGATCTTTGACTAGCTCTGCTAGCTGGACCTCATCTTCTTAAGGAATGCGGGACTTTCTTCCAACAATGTACTTATAGCCCTTTACAACTTTCTTCAATCGCATCTGCAGAGTTGGTTTTGGCACATTCAACGCTCTCCTTGTGGCCCCTTCATCCTTTCCTCAATCCACTTGTTGTATTTTTATTATTGCTGTTTTTTTGTTCTTTCCCTGTGTTTTCTCTTTTGCTGTCTTTATACATCTCTCACAGGTGCCATTCTACTCTGCAATAGCTTAAAGTTAAGAATGTATGGTAAGGTCATTGCTAAACTTTGTTTTAGGTTAAGCTTAGTTAGTGTATTGGGGTAATTTGTTATATCTATTATATTGCACAAACCTTCCATGGAAACATGAATACGGTGTATAACTGCAACAAAATCAGTAAAAATGTGTAACTGTCATGGGTGGCATAAATTAAGAGGTTGAGAAGCACCAGTTCAGAGCATACACAATGGTTCTCTATTGCCAGGTTAATCATTTTCTTAATTAGCAAAGCCTTCAAGCACTGTCCCAATCATCCAAATTGTGTTTGGGTGGATGGGACAAAATAAAAACCACCTAATTCTCAAAAGAGAAACATGATATTAACATATTCCTCAGAACTGATTGCAGTTCAATTGGCCCTTTAATAGGTGGAAGAGGTTCATTTGCTTCAAGTCATACTTGCTCTGATACTTTATCAAGCCTTATAATCTGAAATAGTGCTGAAAAAAAAAGGAAAATCTGATTTAAAACACAAACTTGTCTCCTTTTTGTAAAAAGAATGCTAAAGGTAAACATTATTGAATAACCAGAGATGTTTTTCCTTGTTTTAATCCGTTGATTCAGTGTGCATCAGGCTTAAAACATAATTTACTGTCACACTATTTCACCAACTGATTACTGCTGTGACAATTCCCAACCCATTGTCTAAAGATGTTGGCAATTTATGTCCTTACAACTATTCAAATTTCAGTCTGTTTTTTACACAATGCTATCATATGGCTTCAAAAGACAAGGAATATAAATGTATTATCTATTGTGCCTTTGCATCCTTTTTGAACTCTTTAGATTCCATTCTTTGTAACTGTATGAAAAAGAGTGACCTGTATGACCAATATGACCAGAGCGAGCAATTCTCAAAACCTCTTCCTTGAAAATTGAGTCAGTTATGACATGATTTTTTGGTGAACTTTTCCTTTAACATACTGATATTTTAACCAGACCAGCATGGGGAATCAGGTTTGTGTTTTCCAACAAATATTTGTATATAAATAAGTTTTAACCTTCAATATTATTATAGTAGTACCAACTGGCTCCCATGTGTAGTTTACAGCATTAGTTGAGAGATTTTTTTCCTCTAGAAAATTTGCCATGTACTGTAACTGAAATCGTTATCGAATCGAATCGAAAGCATGTGAATAGTAATTGAATCGAATCGTGAAAATTGTGTCAATACCCAGCCCTAGTTAATATCATGACTATGTACCACATCTTGTTTCTTGAATTGGTTTATCCATGTTTAGGCCTTCCTTTACTGATTCCCAGGTGTGTTTCTGCCACTTTTATCATTTGGATATTTTCTGTCCTTTTCTGTGTAATTTCCCAGCAAACATTGGTGCGACAGTAACGTCTTGTCCCTGGCCAAAAATAGTTGCGGTAGGACGGCATAAATCTGTAAAAATATGTAACACAGAACATTTCCTAAAAATGCATTCAGATACGTTTCATAACTTTCATTTTGGAACTATTTTTCAACCATGACAGGACGTGTCAGAGGGACATCTTTCCAACGGTCATTAAACGTCCAAATGTTTGCTGGGTCATCACTTCTGCAATAAAAAGCGCAAATATATTGTTTTGTTTGTTTGTTTGTTTGCATCCTTTCATACATCCTTTCCTTTACTTTAAGATTCATCGTTCTCTCTTTACCTCTCGGGATGTTCTCTATATCAAACATTATAATAGCCTCTGCATAAGAAATTTTATTCTTTTTCACCTCTTGCTGTTTTACCGCTGCTCTTTTCCTTACCTCACAACCCCCAAATGCCACACTACGACTTCCGTCACAGTTACAACATTTCACCTCCACTCCCTCTTCACATTTTCCATAATCATGTTCCTCTCTACATCGAACACCTCTCTTTTTTGATTTGTATACTGTAGTTATATGCACCTTAATGGAGGAGCTACATGTGGCCTAATTGGATAACTGATGAATCCTAACTTCTGGAAGGACTCTTTCATCAAACTTTACTTTGTCAACTCTTCCTCCATTCCTATTCATCTTTAAATGAACCACCTCTATGACTTTGCCTCCTTCCAGATTCCTTCTTAGTTCTTCTGTCGTTACTTCCGGAACTCCTGTAATTGCTCCGCTCAGCCATACCTTCTTTACAAACCATTTCAATGTTTATTGCTTTTTTCACCTGACTCTCATGTTACCATTAGTGCACCATCCTGAAGAATTTAAGCTGTTTTAACATCGCCAATTATATCTTTCAGTTCTTTTGGATTTGATGGATTTATTTTGGAAACACCTTCTCCTTTAAACTTCTTTATAACCCTTAATCCTTCCTGGCTATTTTTATTACATTTTCGGTCTCACTATCGACTGCACTCTCCGAGTCCTCCTGCCTCCCCTTTTTCCTCTTATTTGTTCCCATACTCCCATTTGGATTATCTACCTCCATCCTAACCTCCATTTCATCCTCATCTTCTCCTGATCCCTCCATTCCCTTTTTAGTCACTGATCCAGTCCCCTTCATCCCCAGGTCATTTTTGTTGTTTGTTTTTGTTGTATTCACTCTGTTCCAGACCCGTGTCACTTCCGAGTTCTCTGAAAACACCCATTTTCAACTCCTGGCTTGAACTACGGGTGATTCACGGGGTCAGATAGAGCCTGCTTTAACGTTGCAATTTTTAACTCTTAATGCATTATTGTCGTGTTAACTTTGACAGCCCTTAATTCAACACAAGAGACATTTTCTTCAAACGCAGTATGAGTTGCAGTCTGACACATTTTTCCGCCCCCTTTTGATTGACAGGATATAATCAGCCCTGATCATCGGCTGTTTTTAAACAATCGGCTGGTGGCTAGCAGTGAAAATAATTGCTTTTATCTGCCGATACTTATTTTCTGCAATAAAGTACTTGTCTCCTTTTTGTAAAAAGAATGCTTAAGGTAAACATTATTGAATAACCAGAGTTGTTTTTCCTTGTTTTATCCGTTGATTCAGTGTGCATCAGGCTTATTTACTGTCACACTATTTCACCAACTGATTACTGCTGTGACAATTCTCAACGCATTGTCTAAAGATGTTGGCAATTCATGTCCTTACAACTATTCAAATTTCAGTCTGTTTTTTACACAATGCTATCATATGGCTTCAAAAGACAAGGAATATAAATGTATTATCTATTGTGCCTTTGCATCCTTTTTGAAGCTTAAACTCTTTAGATTCCATTCTTTGTAACTGTATGAAAAAGAGTGACCTGTATGACCAATATGACCAGAGCGAGCAATTCTCAAAACCTCTTCCTTAAAAATTGAGTCAGTTATGACATGATTTTTTGGTGAACTTTTCCTTTAACAAATATTTCATTTGCATTTGAAATTATTCAGTATGTGTTTCTTTGTTTAAATTTTTGACACTTATGTTTACGAAGGGCGCTCTCTCTCTCTTTCTCTCTACGTTTTAGTGAAAAGCACCAAAATCCACACATCCAGGCTCTAATCATACATAATCGCTAATCAGAGCATTTCCTCCCTTTTTTCCTCCGGAAGCATGTGCTTGATTTGGCACTGCGTATTCGGAGCGGCTGGCGTATGCAGAGGCGTATGAAATGATTCTGCTGCATAATGCAAGTGATGAGGCTTTGGCGGCAGAAAGAGCCAGAGAAAGGGAGAATGAGTGAGCTCTAATGGAATGCAAATGACATCCAGCAGAGATGATAAGCAGGCAGAGGGTCAGCGGGACGAGCCTGTCCCAGTGCCTCTTACATCGCTGCCCTTGAGCTCAGCACAGTTCATGGAGAACAGGAGTTACATAGACGGACAGACAGAGAATAGACAGAAACATGCAGAAAAGAAAACATAATGGAGTAAGTGTTTTCCTAAAACTCAAATAATGACAATAAGTAAAAGATTAAAGCTGCAAGCAGCATTTATCGGGGTTCAAGCGTATTAAGACCTTTATGCCATCTATGGTGTTAGGGTCTAGGCCGACACAAAAGCATTTAAGATTTATAGGCTTTTGGGTACATTTGGAGATGGCCATTTTCTTAATGATCCTATTATTGCTATCCAAATGGTAAAGTTCAACAGTTTTTGATAATTATTGACCTAATAAGGTTTAGTGAAATACCTAGGACCTTAAAGGGATAGTTTGCCCAAAAATGAAAATTTGATGTTTATCTGCTTACCCCCAGGGCATCCAAGATATAGGCGACTTTGTTTCTCCAGTAGAACACAAATGATCATTTTTAACTCCAATCATTGCGGTCTGTCAGTCCTATAATGCATGGCAATGGGAATTCCATCTATGAGAATCAAAAAAACATGCACAGACAAATCCAAATTAAACCCTGCGGCTCGTGACGACACATTGATGTCCTAAGACACAAAACGATAGGTATTTATATAATTTTTTACCTCTAATACACCACTATGTCCAACTGCCTTGAGCATCCGGTGTGTGAGGTCTGAACGCGCTCTGATGACGGAAGTGATCTCTCGCATGTGTATGTCAATAAGTCAGAGTGGTATTAACCCTTTCCCTGCCAGCGTTTACTAAAAAGGTTTTACTAACGCCAGTGAATCACAAGAAACAGTTGATATGTGAGAAGAGCAATCATATTTATTTCCTATAATAAAAATAAATCCGAACACCTCAAAATTGCAACAAATCAAGTTTAACACAACAGCCTCTTAAACGTCTTTAGACAATCAAGTCTCAGTTAAGTGCTCAAAAAGAGCATAAGTAAATCAAAATCCTTCAAAATGCTCTTAATATAACAGAAAAATAAAATAATGTTCAGTAAAATTTTAAAAAATCAAAGCTTGGATGTGCCAGTTTTGTTCTCATCGGTGGCTGCAGTCATGTCCTCATCCCATATATAAAATACTAGTGATTCACAACTACTTGCTAATACACTCACATTAACGTAAAGTAGCCTTGCTGACCAGTTTGGGTGAGTAATGTAGTACTCGCAGTGCCCTGTAGATGACAATATTGCTTCTTTTTGTAGCAGAAATAAATTGCTGCAGAAAAGTTAGGTGCCATGCAAAATGTAATAAAGAGTACTTATAGCCTACTTATTCAAAAATGTAGTCAAGTAAAGAGTAAAAGTTGCTAAAATCTTTGATCAGATTCAGAACGATGATCAAAACACAGAAGAAGTAGCTCGAGTCCATCAACACCTTCAATGTTTCATTGAGTAACGCTAGTCAGTTTTGATTAATATGTTGTTTAATGTTTGATGTTCACATTAGCTTACATGTGCATAAACAACTGCTGCGTCCCAATTCACCTACTTATACTATGCCCTAAAAGTATTTACTGTTTTTGTGAAGAAAAAGTACATACTTTTGAGTGTGTAGCAGAAGCTTTGAGACATTCTACTTCATCATAATTACGTCTTTAATGGACGTTCTGTCGCTTAGTTACATGTGACCTGTAACCGTTTAAACTGCTCCGTCAATTATCTTGTCGCAGTTAAAATCATCTACATTCAATTAAATTTAATTTCCTACCATTTCGGAGAGAAATGTAGTCGCACGTTGATCTGCTTCTCATGGGTCTTTCATATAGAGAACTCTCCTTACGTTTTAATAATGATGCATTTAAAAGTTGACGACCAAATGCATCGTTATAAAAGTTCACAATGCTGTTGCAGATGAAATATAATGTGGATAACATTTAATAAATGTCTTTTCATCAGATTAGGTACTGATTATTAATCACTCAAACCCAGTTTAAGATAAAGGTTGTTCTTTATCTTAACTGCTCTGCTTAACCGTTGGTCTCGCACACCTGTCATGTTTGTAGTTTTTTAACACTTTTTATTCGTGTTTGTAGTTCTAATCGAATCCCCGCCCACAAGGCAATGGGCTGTGGGCAATATTAGCCATTAAGATAGTGCACAGATCTGTACTTTGGATTCTAACCGGAAAAAGTCGACAATCCGGGTGTCTTTGGAATACTCATTTCAACATACTATGATTTGGGACACACTAATTCCAATTTCGTATACTAATTAGGATGGATAGTATGTGAATTGGGACGCAGCAAACTTCTATCCACTCTTTCTGGTTTACACTGATCTTCTTCTTCACTTGTTTTTGGATCCGATGCTGCACTATTTCAGAAGATGTGTAACAGCGCCCCCTAGATTGCCGGAAAAACTCGTCAATAGTGCAAAACGTTGTGCCAGAAATATCGTAAAATCTCATCGATGGCAGGAAAAAGTTAAAGATGCATTTTGATCAATAACATCTAAATAAATGCTGGGAGTAAACGGGGCCTTTGACAGAATTAGTGGTTGTTCGCACAGCATGTGTTCCTGTATTTTTGTCTATGATATTGTTGGTCCGTGCACACATGCATACAGCAGTCTTTGGCCTCTCGCTGTTTTTCAGCATTTTGTGCAATGAACTCTGTACTTTTAAGATGCTGTGTCAAGAAATTCATCTTTGAAAAACATGAGACCTGCTTTTTGTTCCATCCCATTGCACTCTGTTTTTGAATGCAGGAGAGAATCATATGCGTTCTGCTCTCAGAAAAACATGAGGGTGACATGAAGAGTCAGTGTCATCGCTTCGGTCACAAAATCTGTTTTTGCATCTTATTTCGAGAGTCGTTGCAGGTAAACATGCTTATGTTAGAAAGTGATCACCTGATCTAGCATTCAGCAATCCAGTTGTTCCACATCAGATTCATAACAGTAACAGTAACAGTATGACATGACTTCTGCCATTCTGTTTTTTTGTATAACGAACAATAAACCATACATTTAAAGGTATAGTTCACCAAAAAATGAAATTTCTGTCATTAATTACTCTCCCTCATGTCATTCCACACCCTTAAGACCTTCATTCGTCTTCTGAACACAAATTAAGATATTTTTGATTAAATCCGAGACCTCTCGTCCATAGACAGCAATATAATCAACACTTTCAAGGTCCAGAAAGGCACTAAAGACATCGTTAAAACAGTCATGTGACTGCAGTGGTTCAACCTTAATGTTATGAAGAGACGAGAATTCTTTTTGTGTGCAAAAACAAAAATAACTTTATTCAACAATCTCTTCTCTTCTGTGTCGTTCTCATATGTTGTTTACGTCCAGCGCTTCCAGGTTCATCGTCAGAACATCGACTCATTATTGGCCGGCTCCTGCGTCAGCATCACACGCATGCGTCGTGCTGATCACATGACCAGCTTTGGCCAATACTGAGCCAGCATTCGGACATATACACGGAAGCTTCACTGTGTTACTGCATCACCTGCGTAAGATAATGACAGAAGAGAAGAGATTGTTGAATAAAGTCATTATTTTAGTTTTGTTTTTGCGCGCAAAAAGTATTCTCGTCTCTTCATAACATTAAGGTTGATCCACTGCTGTCACATGACTGTTTTAACGATGTCTTTAGTACCTTTCTGGACCTTGAAAGAGTCGTAAACCTCTCAGATTTCATCAAAAATATCTTAATTTGTGTTCTGAAGATGAACGAAGGTCTTACGGGTGTGAAACGACATGAGGGTGAGTGATTAATTTTTGGGTGAACTAACACTTTAACATTCAAGTGCTACTTTTTAATGTTTCTGGCATTGCTGTGATCTCTCTTCATATCGATTTGATATTTTATTATATTTTATCTCTTTTCAATTGCTTTTCTGAATAATTCAGTCTAGTATTCTCTGTTGCAAAGATGTCCAAATGTTGATTCCCAGACCTGACCTAAATTCTCAGGAGGGTGAAATGATTTGTATTTTGTAAGGATGCTGAAGCTGAATTAATTACACGAGGAGCCTGAGTTAACAGTGTTTGATTCATTCATACGCTAATGTCTGACAGTAATATCTCTGCTCACCTCAGAAATGGGGCCGAGAGAGAGAGAGAGAGAGAGAGAGACAAGACGGAGGACTTGCGTCAGCAAACTGAGAGAATAAGATTCAGTCTCTTTTGTTAACTAGCAAAATCTCACAGAAAGATGACTCGCCGTTATTCCTATGATTATCATCCACTCATCATTATTATCTTTGATAATTGCAGTAACATTTGCTGACAGTCATGTTGATAATCACAACGGCTACTGATAAACATCCCAAGATTGTCCAGATTTAACTTTCCTCTTAGAAACCAAAATTAGTGTGATTCTTGAGTATTTTAATGAATATTTGCTGTGCTACTTGAAAAAAAAAAAAGATAAAAAAGAAAGAATAAAAGCTAAAGATTTATCCAAATGTGAACAGACCAACAGAGAAACACTTATGATTGACGTGTGACCATCAATGTTACGGTGCTGGGTTCTGTTTTATTGCAACTCCATCTTCAAGAAGAAAGACTGTAGGCAGTAGAGGAGAGAGAGAGAGAGAGAGAGAGAGAGAGAGAGAGCAGTGGAAATCAGCCAGCAGAGGGCAGCAAACACAAGAAATGTTGTTGTTAAAAAGCAATTTTTTGGTGCGCCAATCTCTTCAAGCCTGCAGTGGCAACATCAAAGGCATAAACGCAATAGTATTTTCTCCAGTGACATCCTAAGTATTTTATTTCACATTAAAGCTTCTCTAAACGCGTCTGAAACTCTGAAATTATTCCTGGATTTCAAAGCCATGCATGTGAAGGACTATCTTGTGCAGTGTTGCTATAGTAACTCCAGGGCACATAGTGTGTCAGGTAACGAAATGCTGATGAACAGCAGAACAGGAAAGCAAACTGGAATTTGGAGAGGGGCTTACCAAATTTAGGCTCCAGAGCTATTTATAATCTTTCCTAGCCGTGCTACATAAATGTTAAGAGAGAGAGAGAAAAAAAATACTTCAGAATGAAAAAATCAGTGTGCTTTTCTGTTAAAAAAAAACTAAATCCAAATGTGTAGTTTGTGCAAAACATAGTCGGCATAAACAACAAATCTGAGGCACTTTAGGTTGGTTGATTGTCCTCTCACGGGCGTCTGTCAGCCCTCAGTTTGCAGTGAATTCTTCAGCTCGGGTTTCTATAGTAACTGAACAATGTGTGGGGGGAAATGGGGGAAAAAGACAATTTTCCACATAATGGAAAAAATGCTGAAATGTTGTGCATGTGCTTGAGATTTAAAATGTGGTCCTGAAGGCACATGTTCATAGAGATCGGTTGGCATAAGAATGCATGCATACAGTTATTTACACACATGTGTCTTATCAAACTGTCAATTCGCATCCAATCCATAAAAGCTATTACACGATCAGGTGAACTATGGATCTGGTGTCAGCTCTGGGTCAGAAGTGTAACAGGATGGAGACGTACAAGGTCGTTTGGTGTCTTGTTGCCTGCAGTGCTTGTGAAAAGCGGGGTGAAATGTCTCCGGGCCCCGGCGCTCCCCTCAGCCTCCCGTGAGAAGTGTCGTTTCATGGGTCAAAGGCAGCGCAGCCCGAGGGACACTCGCTCTCTCCATACAAATCTCCAGTTTGATGTTGCTGGCCATTCTTCTTGAAGATCTATTTTTAAGCGAATGAAAGCAAAAGACTTCAAAGGATCGCACAAAGAGGTGGCTTTTGATAGACAAATGGGCAGACTGAAGTACAGTAAGAAACAGTGAAATGACATGTTATAGTTGCTGCATAAAGTCAGTATAAATGCTTTATGATGGAGGATCAGTCTGTTATTTCCATATCAAAGAAGTCAAATGTTCATTCAAAAGTTTTCATTCTTCATTTCATTGTGTTTATGAGCTGTATAAATCACCACAAATGTCATTTAGGTGTTTCAGTGTATAATAAACAAGGTGACAAAGGTAACACATTAGTTTAGGGTCCAATTCTCACTATTAACTTGCATATTATTAGTATATTGGCTGTTTATTAGTGATTATTAAGCACATATTAATGCCTTATTCTGCATGATCCATATTCTACATCCCTTATACCTAAACTTAAACGCTACAAATCTACCTTACTAACTATTTATATGCAGTGAATTAGGAGTTTATTGTGTTATAAGTGGTAGTTAATAGTGAATATGTGTTTCCCAAACTAAAGTGTGACGAGTGCTACAGCTCTAACCGAAGCTTTAAAGGGATAGTTCACCAAAAAATGAAAATTATCCCATTTACTCACCCTCAAGCCATCCTAGGTGTATATGACTATCATCTTTCTGACGAACACAATCAGAGTTATATTAAATAATGTCTTGGCTCTGTCAAGCGTTATTATGGCAGTGAATAGATGTTGAGATTTTGAAGCCCAAAAAAGTGCAAACATCCATCATAAAAGATATCCATACGACTCCAGGGGTTAATAAAGGCCTTCTGAACTGAATCAATGCATTTGTGTAAGAAAAATATTCATATTTAAAACTTTAAAAACTTAAATAACTAGCAGACGGCAGAACGACGTTGACTTTGGCCAAAAGAGTAACCCATGACGTGATGTTGGAGTATCGTAAGCTTCAAACAGATACGGCTGTGCAACAAACTCAAGCTGCTCTTCTCTTATATCGACATCCTCAGGCATTTCTCTTTAAAATTTCTCGTTTTGGCCTTCTAATTCTAACCGTTTTTTTGTTTTGCTCTATCATTGCATCATGCATCAGGTAGTCGTAAATCGATGTGTAAGGCTATCTGTTGTTTTAGTTTTGTTTTTTAAAATTTATGATTAATTTTTTACACATTATGAATATTAAAGTTTTAAATATGGATATTTTATCTTGCACAAATGCATTGCTTCACTTCAGAAAGCCTTTATTAATCGTATGGATATCTTTTATAATGGATGTTTGCACTTTTTTGGGCTTCAAAATCTCGTCCTCTATTCACTCCCATTATAAAGCTTGGAAGAGCCAGGATATTATTTAAATATAACTCTGATTCTGTTTGTCTGAAATAAGAAACATCCAGGATGGCTTGAGGGTGATTAAATCATGGGGTAATTTTTATTTTTGGGTGAACTAACACTTTAAAGTTTACAATAAGGTCACATTAGTTAACATTAGATATTGTGTTAACCAGTAGTGTAATACATTAATACAGAATTGATTACTGTAATTTAATTAATTTTCCCTTTAAAAAGATAAAGGGATTACTCTTATTTTTTTCTGTAATATAATTACAGTTATTTCTGATGTAATTGCATTAAATACTGTATAGACTATAGAACAATTATATATAAGACAATTTAATGTTAAAATGTATGTTTTTAATGTATCCTTCTCCCTTTAATTACTTTGGTCAGTTCAAGAATAATTTAACATGTTTTATAATATTTATTATATAATAAAAAGTGCAGTTTCATGTCTATCCTTGTATAGTTCAACTGGTCAAGGTTGAGATGGGATTTAAAAGTAATTAGTAATAAGTAAAGCAATTATACATTTTTTAGAGAGTAATTAGTACAGACATCTAATTACACTGGTGTTCTTTTTTTTAGAGTTTACATTTGTTACAGTATTTTGTTAACAATAGTTAATAAAAAAACACTTTGTTGTTGATTCATGTTAGCTCAAGTCCATTAAATAATATCGACAGATACAACTTTTGATTTTAACATGTGTTACTGAATGTTAAAATCAACATTAACTGAGATTAAGACAATCTTTAGAAGTATTTTTCATTGTTAGATAACGTAGATAACTAATGTTAACAAGTGGATGTTTAATGGTAATGTTATTCACCGCATCATTCCATCAGGTAATAAACAGCCATGATATTTTCATATATTAATTTCTGTGATATACTAATGATGGTTGATGTATTGATCTTTAACATCATTCATTAAAAATAATAATAGTGAAAAAAACCATCATCATCATCATCATCTTTTGTTCATGCTCATAAATAATCCATAACATGATAGCAAGATTTATTATTGAGTGCAGATATGGATATTAAACCACGTCATTGATTTAGGACTTGATTCATTAATGAGATTGTATGGGGGAGCATATTGATTCTGCTTCTGTTCAAATTGATTCACCTTGAGGTAATAAACAGTTTATCAGCGGTTGAGGATGGACAGATTCTTGAAAACAAAGAACAAAGGAATCCAATTTAGGGAGCTTTTGCTGTGGGGAATGAAAGCTTATTGTGTTGATTTAAACCGAATCCTCTCTTTCTGCTCTTATAGGATCTTATCATGCTAATAATATCAGCGCACAGGTCAAACACTGCGACATCAGCACCTTTAATCCTCGATGAGAGACATTCAGATTGTTTTATCTGTTGAAAAATACACACATGCACAAATCATAAATGTCAGTCCTTACCACCCTTTTAGTGTACTGTATGTATTTGCGTGTGTTTGTGCTCTGAATTTGGAGTATATTTACCTCCGCTCTGCTGAAGTAATGGGCTTTGGCAGCTGTGTAATTCTTTTTGATTTACTCTTGACCTATGACGAGTTCTGCTGCACATCCAATCTCAAAAAAATGAATGTGGACCTCCGTCTGCAGTGTCACATTTTCCGTCCGATAGACACATCAGCGGCCGCCCCCCTATGATAATGCCGTCCTCTCTGTGTCTCTGTGGGCCGTGCTGTCATAAGTGATAAGGGCTGAGGGAAGATACACGCACTAGACACGTGCCTTCAGATGGAAACCAGGGAATTATGCACTAATGATTAGCGGGATTTGCTGCATAAGCCAGAATATCTCTAATAAATTGGAGTGAAAAAGACGGAATGAGCAAGTTCATTCTCTGTTGTGGACAGTGATTTTATTAAAGTCATGTTCTTCCTCCTCTCATGCTCAAATCACAGTCATTTGTGTTGCACGACCTCATGTTTTACTACTGAGGTAATTAACAGGACACTGAGTCTGTAATTTTTTTTTTTTTCATTTGTGAGAAAATGTCTTTTTATGTTTGTTTTTGTCCCTCACATCAGTCTCAATCCTGCTATGTTGTGACAGTTACCCCTTCAGAAATAATGGTGTCATTTTCTGATAATATATTATATTAAGTGATTTATTTTTATTTTTTATTCTGTATAAAAAGTCTACACTCTGATAAAACAGACGGTTTTAGAGATGTAAAGAAAAAAAACTAAAAACATAGAGAAATCATATCAGATCTTTTGCATCTTTAATATAAAAATGACAAACGATGCAATGCC
>RJVU01049641.1:1928219-1966699 GCA_003731715.1 Anabarilius grahami
GTTGACATTTTTGCAGATTTATTAAAAAAGAAAAACTAAAATATCACATGGTCCTAAGTATTCAGACCCTTTGCTGTGACACTCATATATTTAACTCAGGTGCTGTCCAAATCTTCTGATCATCCTTGAGATGGTTCTACACCTTCATTTGAGTCCAGCTGTGTTTGATTATACTGATTGGACTTGATTAGGAAAGCCACACACCTGTCTATGTAAGACCTTACAGCTCACAGTGCATGTCAGAGCAAATGAGAATCATGAGGTCAAAGGAACTGCCTGAAGAGCTCAGAGACAGAATTGTGGCAAGGCACAGATCTGGCCAAGGTTACAAAAAAATTTCTGCTGCTCTTAAGCTTCCTAAGAGCACAGTGGCCTCCATAATCCTTAAATGGAAGACGTTTGGGACGACCAGAACCCTTCCTAGAGCTGGCCGTCTGGCCAAACTGAGCTATCGGGGGAGAAGAGCCTTGGTTAGAGAGGTAAAGAAGAACCCAAAGATCACTGTGGCTGAGCTGCAGAGATGCAGTCGGGAGATGGGAGAAAGTTGTAGAAAGTCAACCATCATTGCAGCCCTCCACCAGTCGGGGCTTTATGGCAGAGTGGCCCGACGGAAGCCTCTCCTCAGTGCAAGACACATAAGAACCCTAAGGACTCCAAGATGGTGAGAAATAAGATTCTCTGGTCTGATGAGACCAAGATAGAACTTTTTGGCCTTAATTCTAAGTGGTATGTGTGGAGAAAACCAGGCACTGCTCATCACCTGTCCAATACAGTCCCAACAGTGAAGCATGGTTTTTCAGCTGCAGGGACAGGGCGACTGGTTGCAATCAAGGGAAAGATGAATGCGGCCAAGTACAGGGATATCCTGGACGAAAACCTTCTCCAGAGTGCTCAGGAACTCAGACTGGGCCGAAGGTTTACCTTCCAACAAGACAATGACCCTAAGCACACAGCTAAAATAATGAAGGAGTGGCTTCACAACAACTCCGTGACTGTTCTTGAATGGCCCAGCCAGAGCCCTGACTTAAACCCAATTGAGCTTCTCTGGAGAGACCTAAAAATGGCTGTCCACCAACGTTTACCATCCAACCTGACAGAGCAAATGTGACAGAAAAAGCATCCGTAATCGTGCTGTTTCAGCTTGTTTAGATCTCTCTTTGAGCTCTTTGATCTCTCTTTGACTCGTACCATGACTCGTTTTTCCTCGGATTTGTACCCAAAGCTTCCTCGTCTTAAGTACAACTCCGTATCAGCTGAGCTACCGAGCAAGCTTCTTGTGTCAGAAAAGCGAAACATATGGAGCTGGTTATGCGATGCAAAGTTCAAAATATGTTTGTTTACAAATCATGCACTCTGGTAAAAAAAGTGTAAAATAATATTGTGCAAGGAGAATTAAAAACAAGTCATTAATCCATAATCTGACCCCGTAATCGTAACTGTGTATGAAAATGATTAAAAGCGCTTGCCGTTTTACTGCCTCTAGCGTTCATTTCTGTTGGAAACTGCTGTGATATGTACGTATTGGTACGTATTTTTTATTCCTATGAGACCAGGTTGTTTTTTTCTAGGGTATGTTTATAAAAGCTACTGAAATACCCTAATTGAAATAAGGCTTGTTCCTGGCTTAGCCTAAGCCCTGTCTGTGAAACCGGCCCCTAAAACAACATTCCTTTACTTAATATAGTATCTATAAAAATATGGTGGGTTTGCTCGTCCGCAATGACACTTGCTGTGAGAATGCTGAAAGTTATTTGAACGGTGAAACGGTTCCTGTGGCGATGCTGGTAGAATGTCACATGGCTGGAAAGACCTCTCAGCCAATCAGATTCGAGAACCAGAAAGAACTGTTGTGTATATATATATATATATATATATATATATGCCAGTATATACAGTATACTGTATATATACATCAAGCTAATAATTGAACTAGGTTACACTTTATTTTAAGGTGTCCTTGTTACATTGTAATTATACAAATAAATAAGTACTGAGTAATAATGTACTATATGATTAGTGTTTGGATTAGGGTTAGTTGCTTGTAATTATGCATGATTTACTGTTATTAGACAGTAAGTACATGTAGGGACACTGTAAAATAAAGTTACCTTGAACTGTTATGGAAAAGAAATTGTTAATTAAATTTAAAAAGAAATTAGCACAAAGAGCAAGAGTATTGACAGTAAATAACATGATGTGCAATGATATTTTAGACTAGAAATATCGAAAGAGAAATATTAGGGAATGATAATTGTTTTTCCTTTTGTGACAATAATAATGTGTGATTTATAAGGCACACCAAAACGACTGATGCTATGAGAATTCACTCATATGCTGTTTCATTTTCAAGGAAAGTCTGTTCACTCAGCGGCCATACTGAATGAAGGAATCCTGAAATCTCAAAAACTGTTTGCCGCACTTATTATTAAAGAACATTTCAAATCAGCAACAAAATCTGACATTAACAGTCTCATAAATGTTTTTATATGCTCAAAAAATTTCATGTTGCACCAATGTGTATGTGAACTGTTTCTACATCAACCACAGCTGCAGTGATGCCATGATGTAATCAATCAGTGATTGGCTCTTTTATTTAGAAGGCGGGGCTTATTCTGACATATTGTGTGTTGCACTCTCTCCCATTAGTAATATGAGTGCACCGTCTTTGCATATATAAAGACTTTGGGCTGTTTTTTTCAAATGATCAATTCCAAACTGTGATGGGGTTGAAATATTGTAGCACTTTATAAAATTAATAGGCAAACCACAATTATGCCCACACATGCACTTGTTAATGAGACTCAGCTTGTGTGTATTAGCATAGACTGAGAAATGCCTCTTCATCCTCTCATACAGTACATAACCTCAATTGCTTTCCATTCTATTCACAAATGCAGGTTGGCAAAAAGCATCACACAGTCGTCATTGTGTTTTGACACGTGACAGTGTTGCTGCTTCTACATCAAGGGCTGTTCATATCCAGTGCACAAGCCTCTTTTATGATGAAACAATATGGGGGTGAAACATGTTGAAGTTTTTATGTTTAGGCATCCTTTTGTGTCTTACCCATAAAGGTGTCATGGACATGGTGGCAGCTTTGCTGTGGAAATGCAGTAGCTGTCTGCCTCAAGAAATGGATTTGTGGTCTCTTGTCTTTTATCTCACCTCGATTCACTGCAAAATCAATCAAATGGCAAGTGAGCAGAGGAAGAACGCTTTGGTGACAGGTGTGGTATCAGAGGCACTGAAGGGGAGAAAACATTTCTACAGAAGATGCTAAAGGGACATATGTAGTCCTGTATGCTTTGATTGAAACTACAGCAGCTGTCAGCTGGAAAATATCTAAAACAAACCCACAACAGAGCTTTATCAGACTACATCTTATCCACCACTTAATGTATCGTGACCATCCTGGTTTTTTAATAATATCATGACAAATTATTAAAACATATTACATGCTACATGATTGTTCTACATGTTATAGCATGTTGTTATGCGCTTGTCATTCATGCAAATTTACACAATTTAAAATGATATATGAGGATCCAACCTCCAATGCTAAAAGTATCTTGATAATATCATTTATAATTCATTGTAAAAAAATATTTACTTCTTCAGTATTTTTGACTTGTTTTCCTGTACAAATATCTAAACATTTTTAAACCAAGAAACATATACTTGAGAACTAGTTAAGTGAGTTTATGTTAAGTTTAGAGACATACATTTTACATTAACATTGTCACATAGTTTGTCACTATATTTGGATAATGACCTATCATGATACTCCTTTACATCTGTCTCTCATTAGACAAAAACGTTTCAATTAATGTGACTATTAATATGCAGTGCTTGTTATATAGTGAAAGTTTCTTCATAGATTGCTGACAGCATCTAGTCGCCTCGTTTCATCCCTCAAGGCAAGTCTAGTATTAAACTAGCCTGTATTTGTTTATCCAAATCCTCATGGTATATGTTGTGTGTATATTTTAATCTCCAAGTGCCTCTTTCCTCGGCTGACACCCTCTCCTACTCAAGTGTGAAATGTTATTAATCTCTTGCAGATTCCATCCCACTAGACTAAGAGGATAATGTAACAAACGCAACCCCACCGCAGTTAAAAGCGCTCCGAAAGCATCTCAAAAAAGCCTGTGGCATGTTATTAAGTTTGGCAAGAGGGCTGTTTCATTAACTTTGGATTATTTGAAGGTGTGAGCTGGCTTTTGTATTAACGAACCCCAATTTGATATTCAGTGCACTGTTAGTCGCATATTCATAGATGTTTGAAGACACCAAGCCTTTGGTTTAACAGAAAGTCCATTAAACATCTGTCGATCATATCCCAACCAATTGTACTTAACCAATTGCCAGTGATATTCCTCTACACTGATTTTCTTCCTCACTATTTTTGTTGTGTTTTCCAGGACACATATTTAAACATTCTTAAATCAAGATACATTTACTTAGGAATCATCATGACATTAGATATGCCAGAGGTCCCTGGTTCAACTCCCGGACGAGCCCCCATTTGTTATGATTCTTTGTCAATGAACGCAACAAAAATAGGGAGACACCACACAACCACTTCCTTGCAAAACAATTTATTAAACTAAAGAAAATAAACGCAAAATGTTTAGTAGTCAGTAATGAATAGTCAGTGTGTCAGCGTGTGCATGTAAGTGATACAAATGTAACCAGTTCAAACAAACACAACCAACGGAAGATTAAGGTCCAAAATCCGTTCTAGGGAAGGCGGATCAGAACGAGAACTCCTCGAGTGCGGCGGTGGTCTCCCGCAACCTCCATATCCCTCGAGAGCACCGGCAGCCTCATGACATACAGACAGACAAACAAACAAACAAACAAACGCCAACAAGCACCAAGTCTCCTCCCGCCTTCAGTTCGAACGAGTCCCTTTTTGAAAGAGCGTTGATTTTGTGCAGGTACAAAACTACGTCAGCCAATCACCAATAGTCTGCCAATCATCTGTAGCTTGGGTAGAAACACACAGTGACTCACTGAGATGTCACATAAGCCTATTAAGCTTTTTTCTGAAGAAAAAAAAAATCATCAAAATGAAGTGAGTTTACACAATTATAAATTAAAAATAATCGTGTTTTCCTTTTGAATTCTGACCCCATCGGCAGATTTTTTTTTTCTTCTTGTTTTAAACAAACTCATTTTCTCCTATTAAAAAAGACTTAATATTTGGAGTCATTTTGCTTCTAAAGTAAATGTATCTTGATTTAATAATATTTAGATATTTGTACTGAAAAACAACACAAAAATATTCAGCAATATTTTTTTTTTTTTTTTTTTTGAGTGTATACACCTTTGGCATGGCCTGTAGATTCTGTCTGGTGACAATACTTTGATCCTAGAGACTTCAAATGCAAGAAGATTGTATTTCTGCATCAACACATGCTTGGTCTTCATCTGAAATCACAACTCTTCAAAAGAATAGAACACAAACAATGTGAACATTGGAGGCCAGCTGAATGCACTTGAAGCGAAGACAATGGTTTTGTTCAAATGCATCTTGGCAGATGATTTAATCGAAAAAGTCTGCTTCTCATGAATCATCTTGGTCGGTCAGCCTTGTGTAACAAACAGGACTGGGGGAGGGCAGATAATGTAGGAGACAGACTGTGGCTGAGAGCACAGGGTGTGTGTGTGGGGTGAGCTGCACTCGACAGGACAGTTCAAAGACTAAGCCTTCAGGAATTGAAGTCTACAATGAATTGAAGTCTACAATGTATTTCTATAGTGCTCTTCACAATTCAAATTGTTTCAAAACCTGCTGAGCTGCCTTGATATCTACACTGTTTTTCTTACTCATTATTTTTGTTTGTTTTCCAGTGCAAATATCTGGAAATATCATTCTTATATCAAGACACATTTACTGGAGAAGCAAAATGACGTCAGATATTAAGTCTTGTTTACTGAAAAACTGTTCAAAAAGAAGTGAGTGCTTAAAACATAAACAAATATTTGCCAACAGGGCATTAAATTCAATTGTTTATTTTTCTGATCCCAATAGCAGATTCTTATTTTAATCATAACCTCAGTGTTATGTCACCATTGGTGTGGTCTTGTCAGGTGTTTCTTAGTTCTGTCTTGTCATTGGTTTATCATCTTAATTACGCACCGGTGTTTCTTCTTAGTCATTAGTCTTTGTGTATATAGCCCTCGTGTTTCCATTGTCTCTTGTTTAGCTAGTTTAGTCTGTTCAAGTCAAGTCAAGTCAAGTCAAGTCAAGTCAAGTCAACTCATGTCAAGATGTCAACTCAAGTCAAGTCCATGCATAGTCAAGTAAAGTCAAATCAAGTCCATAGTCATTTATGTCCATAGTCAACTCAAGTTCAAGTTTATGTAATGTTCATGGTCAAGTCAAGTTTAAGTCAGGTCAGTGTTTAATTCAGTTCACTTTGTGTTTAATATTTCAATAAACCGCATTTGGGTTCGGACAACTCGATAATACTTCAGCCTTAATATCCCTAGTAATTTAGCTTCTCAAGTCAATGTATCTTATTTTAAGATTGTTAAGATACTTTTTAAAGTTTTTAAAAATTACAGAGGAAGAAAATCTTGTGTTTTCTTTTTTTTTTTTTTGCAGTATACTGACCATAAATGCAGCATCATGAACCGTATGAAACCTCGTAAGTGACTGATTTGGATTATTCTAAATAGACAGCAGCTCTGTGTGTCAAATAAAATCACAGACTCTCACTTGATTCAAACAGAGTTTGATGTTAGACGTTAGTTTCATGTTAGTGATACCCTAAGCATAAAACACAACTTTACACATTATTTGCACAAAATACTTGACTTGATCATCTTAATTTTTTCCCCCACTGGGGGATTGCCTTATCCACAAAGGAAACATGCAACACAGCTCTAGACTTTGCAAACTGGTGATCTTAGAAGGTGTCATCGTGTTGCTGCCTACTTTTTGGAACAGCTTTCATGTTAAGATCATGATTATGATGCCTTAAAAAGTCTAAATCTTTGATCTAGCTGATCCTTCTTTACAAGTCCCTTGGTCTCACCTCAAGTTAAATGCCTTTGTTAAAGGCTCAGTGGTGATAGAGAATGTCAAATCTACTGGGCATTGAGCCCACAACCAATGCATTACCATTGCAAGCAGACGCTTAACCACTACACTGCTACCTGCATCATAATGCATTCTGTCATTCTTACTGTTTTCTCCTTGTCTATCAATTAATTCAACCATCAAGCTAGTTTACCTGTAGTTTTTATTATTACTGTTCTGTTTATACCAACCTCCCAATAAATGCCATTTGGGAATAGTTTCTATTATAGATTTTATTTTCTGTGCTGTAAAAGACAAATTTGTATTTGCACATTGTAGAAATGTCTGCTATACGTCTTTGTATTATAGAATATTTAGTCTTAACAGATGCTTCCCTGAGCAAGCGCCACTAATGACATCAATGACAATCCTTCACTCTGTGCTCATCAGTATGTTTTGTGTATTGAGCATGCTAAAACATTTCATTATTATCTTCATAAAAAAGACCCAGGTGGATTCCTCTGTTCAAATCCCAGCACTCTGAATCTATCTTTTTGTCCTATTTAGTTTCCTGGTTATAAGGGAGCTATTTGCAAGCCTGCCAGGAGAGATTGTCACAACCCATCATGTTAACCTTTCCCTGATGGAGACATGTGATGACTGCGGCCGCCAGCACTTCCAGCTCTCTATGTCCTCCCCTTCTCCACTCCTCTGCCTCCTCCTTCTTCCTCTTTTGGCAATGTGGCATTGCTTAAATAGCTTTATCAAGTGACTGTCCTGATATTTAGATGTTAACAAAGAGAAATAGCTCTGATGTGAGCATCGAGGAAGGAGTGAATTATGGAGGAATTATGAAGTCGGGTCAGTAAATGCATCATGCTGTTGTGCGGTGCGCTGCCGCAAATGAGCCTTTGCCACTGAAAGGATTAATTATTGTCATCAATCACCCGTCTGATAACTAGAGTGGAAAAAAATGTCTCTGTTTAGGGAGTTTGGATGGGAAATTTTACAGAAATCACACTGTAAAAAGTTTCTCATTATAAATGAAGTTGTATGAACCTCGGTCAATTGCGCAAACCAAACACAATTAATCATGACTTCATCTACAAAGCTAATCAAATCCCTAAAGGCATATTTTGATATCAGGGGACAAACGTGTGCAACAGATCAATTAAGTGTTCTTTTTTTATGTGGCTTAAAAACACTATGTAATTTTGCATAACAGGTTAATATGCAGGCATTGTGTTTTAATGATGCTAGAAATAATATTGAATGATCCAGAGTAGAGATTTAATTACTATTGTAATTACTGTACCTTAGAACATCTGTACCATGTATGAAAGATACACTTTGGACAATTAATTACATGCAACAACAACAACAAAAAAAGATTTTGGTTACACTTTATTTTAAGGTACAGTGTAATTAGACAAATAAGTACTGGGTAATATTAATTAACTGCATACTTATTAGGGCTAGGGTTTGATTTAGGGTTAGTAACTAGTAAAATGTACTGTTGTTACTATAGTAAGTACATGTAACATGTGACCGTCACCTTAAAATTAAGTGTTTTGCAGATTTGAATAAATGTTCACCACACTGCTTTATGAAAACAGTAATTGAGAAAAACAAAATGTAGTAAACTAGAGCACTCCTGGAAATGTGTTCTTCCATCACGACCCACATTAACATTATCTCATGTTTCCTGGAAATATTCCATAGTGGGTGTACTGTATAATATTGTGTATTGGGGAACAAAATACTAAAGCGTACGCGCAATTTAGCAAATCGAGGGAATGAAATAGTAAAGCGTGAGGATGATTTAGCAAATCGAGGGAACGAAATAGTAAATCGTGGCACGATTTAGCAAATCAAGGGAACGAAATAGTAAAGCGTGAGGATGATTTAGCAAATCAAGGGAATGAAATAGTAAAGCGTGAGGATGATTTAGCAAATCAAGGGAACGAAATAGTAAATTGTGGCACGATTTAGCAAATCAAGGGAATTAAATAGTAAAGCGTGAGGATGATTTAGCAAATCGAGGGAACAAAATAGTAAAGCGTGAGGATGATTTAGCAAATTGAGGGAACGAAATAGTAAATCGTGAGGATGATTTAGCAAATCGAGGGAACAAAATAGTAAAGCGTGAGGATGATTTAGCAAATCGTGAGCATGATTTAGCAAATCGAGGGAACGAAATAGTAAATCATGAGGATGATTTAGCAAATCGAGAGCATGATTTAGCAAATCGAGGGAACGAAATAGTAAATCGTGGCACGATTTAGCAAATCAAGGGAACGAAATAGTAAAGCGTGAGGATGATTTAGCAAATCGAGGGAACAAAATAGTAAAGCGTGAGGATGATTTAGCAAATCGAGGGAACAAAATAGTAAAGCGTGGCACGATTTAGCAAATCGAGGGAACGAAATAGTAAATCGTGAGCATGATTTAGCAAATCGGGGGAACAAAATGTACAGCTCCAGCTGTGAATTTGTTTGAATTTCAGTTGATTTTAATTCTAATTCACTCAATTTGAATTACAATTCTTAATCCTGTTTACCAACTCAATTCAAACTGAATTTAAAAGTCATTCAAAATTAAATTCCGAATGATGGACAGCCTGTTCCAATGACCCTATTAAAGAACTATTGCTTCAGTGCAAGTGTTTATTGAAATATATATAATTACTCATGTTTATTAATTATTTTCAAGTTTTTGCTTGTATTCTTATGGTGATCTTGGGTACAAAATCAGCACCTGACTGTCGAGTTTGCTGCTGTCAGTAGAGAAGATCTCCGATCACAGCTACACTGAGACAAAATAAATGTCCTTCAGAAAGGCATTATTGTCTGGCCCTCAGTGGCTGGACGTCCTCGGGCACAGTGGAATGGATCTACGGCATCGGTGGCAGCTGCTCTGCCTCTGTTACGTCTCAGATAGCTCTCTCATTTATCTGCAGATGACATCCTGAATTACAGTGAGATCAGAAACCCGACAGCGATGTCAAATCAAATCTGTTTCAATAATCAATGTAGTGCCCCCCACCTCGACAACCACGCAACATTATTGAGAAGACTTTCTTTCTCGCTCGCTCTGTTCAGCTCAGTGCACTAATATACCCGTGTACTCGTCCTAATGTGTTCCTCATCCAGTGCTGTCTTGTACTGGACACGCTAGAGATCTCCAGATGATGGTGGATCTTTGTGGTTCACATGGAGAGTTGACTTCACTGATTCCCCTGAAAAGCCCTTCGAGGTTGTCCTTTTTCACTGCCCTGGATGCATGGAAGTGCCTCACTGTGGAGGGGGTGCCGGGGTCATTTCATTACTGGAGCTGTCAACATCACCCTGGGTTTCAGAACCAGAGGCATCTGACTCATGTTCTTTCTGTTTAGCAGTCACATTTGTTTGACTGAACATGGCTTATGTCAGTGGATTCAGTCTTTAATTTCTTTCAAAATTTCATTTATTTCTCTGTTGTTAAATAGATCATTTTTATTAAGCAGGACATTTTCATGCCCACGGCCACATCATATGTCTTTTCTATGCCTTTTTGCAAAGTCCTGATGTTGTTTTTGGGCTCTACTAGAACAGGTTTTCATGCTTGAATGTTCATTATTTTTCCCATATTTGACATTGTTGCAGCTCCTCTCTTCCCAGTCTGTCAGTAACGCTCTGGGGTGCGTTTCCCAAAAGCATCTATGATCAGAAGTTCTGTCATTGCAAATACAGTTCAACAATTCAGTGTTTCCCAAAACCATTGTTCCAGCAAACAGCATATCACATTTACAAGGTTTGCACTACAGCTCTCGACCTGTAGTTAGAAGCATAGTTCCCATTCAGTCAGTCACTCGACGTTACGTCGATTACTGACGTAATGGGGTCTCGCTTGGGAGCCCAATCACCTCCAAGGGTACAAAACAAGCCAATGGGAATTGGCCTGTGAGATTTACATGCCGAGCCCCTCCCCCGGCATCCGGGTATAAATAGGGCCGGCATACTCACCTTCATTCATACTTTTGCTTCGGAGCCGGTAGGATCGGATCTGTCTGTCTTTCACCTCTTCGGANACGTCTTCGTTCCCTCCTTCTGGGAACGGGGGTTACACTAGTAACCTAGACGTTTCTTGTTAAAAGACATGTGGACTTTAATAGATCATGCTCTTGGACACAATATGCAAGCTAACATGCAGTGCATTCTACATCATTAAAGGGATAGTTCACCCAAAAATGAAAATTATCCCATGATTTACTCACCCTCAAGCCATCCCAGGTGTATGACTATGACTATCTTCTTTCAAATGAACACAATCAGAGTTATATTTAAAAATATCCTTAGTCCTCCAAGGTTTATAATGGTTGTGAATGGGGGGCCGCGTTTTGACGTCAAAAATAATGCATCCATCCATAAAAAAAAGTAATTCATATGACTCCAGTGGCTTAATAAAGGCCTTCTGAAGCAAAGCGATGCATTTTTGCCAGAAAAATATCCATATTAAAACTTTATAAATTAAAATAAATACCATACGCAGAATGCAGAAAGTCGATTTGCAGCAGAAGAGTATGCTTTGACATGACGCGCAACATAATGACAAACATGGAGGCGCAGAGGATGCAGCAAAACAAATCATCGGTTACGGATTATAAGTCTAAAATTATAATTTTTAAAGATACATTTCAGAGGATTTCGATATAAGAGAAGAGGAGCTTGAGTTTGTTGCACAGCCCTATTTGTTTGAACCGCGAGAAGAAAGTGAGAAAGTGTAAAACTCTTGCAGTTCAAAAAGATTACGCTATGTCCTACGCCTTCCCTATTCAACTTGTGGAAAAAGTGTAACTAACATGACGCCAGTTTACACTTTCTTCGTAAGTTGAATATGGAAGGCGGTCTGGCGGAAGCTAGATATTTTACTTTATAACTTGTTAAATATGGATTTTTTTTTTTACACAAATGCTTCGCTTCGCTATAGAAGGTCTTTATTAACCCTCCGGAGCTGTGTGGAGTACGTTTATGATGGATGGATGTGGATGGAGACACTTTCTTCAGCTCATACTCGTTGGACTCGCTCACTGCCATTATAAAGCTCGGATGTGTCAGGATATTTATTAATATAACTCCGATTGTTTTCATCAGAAAGAAGTAAGTCATATACACCTAGGATGGCTTGAGGGAGAGTAAATCATGGGCTAATTTTCATTTGAAAGTAAATTAATCCTTTAAGTTATCTCAGTGCAAGTTGCTTTCAGTTAAAACAGCTCAAACATGCATTTTAGTCTAGAACTAGCTTAAGCCTTGTTTGAGAAACCGGGGGTTTGTGTATCAAGTTTCGTTAAGTTTGGATGCTGCGTTGAGCAGATACAGAATACTGTAGGTCAAAGAGTCAAAATGGGTGATGCCAGACTGTTTAAGTGGCTTATCTTTGCAACAATTTTATAAATCAATATTCTTATGAATAACAACGTACGAACATTCAAAATGGTTTAAAAATGTCCTTCGGCACATGGACGCTTAATATCTGTAAATATTCACAATTTTTTTTTTTTTTTTGTGGTAGTTGTTTGACTGCTTCTAAAGCATTCCATCCTGTTTGTTAGAAATACAGAAAATTGTTTCATATAAAGATAAGAAATCTTCTTGCCATTGTGTAAAAATTTTTATTATAATTAATAAAATGTTGACCAAAGCATATTTCTGAAAATTTGACATATGCTTACATATAACCTTAAATGACAATACCAGCATATAAAATTTTTTTTTTTTTTTAAGTTGCAAATTTAAAAGATACTACAGAACAGGAATGACCCGTATCATGTTTGCTGTGATACATGATGTTATACAGTATGTATGGTGATGCAATATGTTGCATGCAATATATGTAATGTGGAATCTGCAGATTTTTGGCATCTCTTTTGAGAAAAAGTCATTTTTGTTGTTGCTCTGAGGCATTTTTCACATTGTTTTTGCTGACTGTACAGTACAGTACCAACAGCTTGGGAAAACTGTCATGGTCTATGTACTTGTTAGCTGGTTGAGAACCATTATACAGCAGCCATTTAGAATAAAACTATTTGTTTGTTTTTATATTTTACACTAGTTGAATATTCCCTTGTCAAACTTCATCAAATGCATTTATGCAAGTTTGCATAAATGCATTTGTACATTCTTTAATCCTTTATACCCCAAATGACCTTTTCTGCATCCTCTGGGTTGCATTTAATGGCTATCTCTTATATTACTACCTACCACAAAAGTGGTAAAAAGCAATTCAAATCTATCGATCTTGAGTTAGTGTCACCAGTGGCAGCAACCACAACATGTACATGGATATACTGTGCATTTTGACAGCTGAAGGATGGTGATGATAGCGTTTTTCTGTGTTCTACAACCATACTAATTAGTGCAGCTGGTCGCGCTAGTTCCTGCAAGGCTAGATTGTTACACTGGGATCTTCAATTGCCTCTGCCACAGCTTATCAATCAACGACAAAGACCTGTAATTGACCTGGCAGAAACCACAGCAGTCAATTGTTGTAATTTTAAGTGTTCTCTAATTTTGATGTGTTGCGTTTAAAGTGAAACTTTGTTGTGCTAAAACTCTTCAAAATTCAGTTGTTGATTATAGGTGACAATATTTTGTGTAAGAGCATTTGGTTTGAACTCTAAAACACACAATCTGTAGATCTGTTTCATTTCCTCTTTAACTTGCTAGTCTCTTAAATGCTTAATGTACCAAGTCATGATCTTGCACTGTCATTTGTGGCGTCATACCAATCACTGAGCAGTCGAGCAATCCATCCTGTCCGTTTCCATAGTGATGAATAGGCTGAAAGTAGGATGAATGGAGGAAAGTGAAGAACAGATTGCCGACACCTGTGCTTGAAAAAAGAGCCTAATTGCAGTACAGCATATGTCTATATTCTGTTAATTATGTCATTGTGTCATGACACTAATCAATATTAATCTTAAAATGTTGAAAAAGTCAATAGGTACTCTACAACACAACGCCAGCATGATTTGTGATAAAAACCAGATGATTAAATGTCATTAAATGTAGGTACTGTCACGTATTGGTGGTTACAATGATAACAAAGTCTTTACTTGGAAACAAATACAGGATTCAAACTCATATAACATTACCACACAAACTGATACTGGACCAACAACTGAGGAAACTAGGGGGCTTAAATACACAGATAACGAAGAAACTAAATGAACCACAGGTGAACATAATCATTCACTAAGGAAACTAAAGCCGAGTGCACACTGATTTATAATAGTCCTTTATGACTTTTTCTTTTCAGACTGTACGAAAAAGATCCTCGCTGTAAGCCATGTCACACTGTAGGATCTCAGTTGTCTAAACACGGAAACACACAAGGAGACTCGTTTTACATCATCAATCCGTGACACGTTCAGTGATGTGAGCTGCATTACATGCGGGATAGAAATGGGTGCTAGCAAATTAAAACAATCTCTAGCATTCATTTTTAACATGGCTTCTCCTGAAAAGAAAACTGGGAAAAAGGCAACGTGTGTCTCATTAACTGGTTCATCAGGTTCTGCACTTCAATTGGTTTTTGATTTGACGTTCAGTGTAGGAGAAGTCAAATCTTCTGACACTGCCAGATGGTCAATAATCGGCTGTCGGTGAACGTGTCAAACCAGCGATCAAAGACCATATTTTGGCCAAGGATCCGAGGAATCTTTTAGTATTCACAAAATTTGTCTCAGACAGCCAAAATTGCATGTGTGAACCTGGCTAAACTAACAAACGGAACTCAGGCAAAGCAGAACAGGGAACAGAACGAAACAAAAACAGAACAAGACCATAACAGGTACAGTCATTTATTGACCTACAAATGTATTTCCAGGTCAATTTAATATGGTCCAAGACCTCTGGAACCCACAGTATTTCCATGAAAAATCTGGCTTGTCAAATGCAGCATATCTGTGACCCTGGAGCACAAAACCAGTCATAAGTCAAACAGGTATATTTGTAGCAATAGCCAACAATATATTGTATGGGTCAAAATTATAATTTTTTTCTTTTATGCCAAAAATCATTAGGATATTAAGTGAAGATCATGTTCCATAAAGATATTTTGTAAATTTCCAACCGTAAATATATCAAAAATGTATTTTTGTGAGTGGATATGCATTGCTATTGACTTCATTTGAACAACTTTAAAGGTGTTTTTCTCAATATTTAGATTTTTTTGCACCCTCAGATTCCAGATTTTCAAATAGTCGTATCTCTGTAATAAAGTTAACAAGTGAAAGTGAAAGTGAAGTGACATGTGGCCAAGTATGGTGACCCATACTCGGAATTTGTGCTCTGCATTTAACCCATCCAAGTGCACACACACAGCAGTGAACACACACACAGTGAACACACACCCGGAGCAGTGGGCAGCCATTGCTGCGGCGCCCGGGGAGCAGTTGGGGGTACGGTGCCTTGCTCAGGGGTCTCACCTCAGTCGTGGTATTGAGGGTGGGGAGAGCGCTGGACATTCACTCCCCTCACCGACAATCCCTGCCGGACCTGAGACTCGAACCCATGACCTTTGGGTTACAAGTCTGACTCTCTATCCATTAGGCCACGACTGCCCATATAGTTGTAATAGCTGTAACAAACCATACATCAATAGAAAGCTTATTTATTCAGCTTTCAGATGATATATAAATCTCAATTTTAAAAAACTGACTGGTTTTGTCACATTTAAGTATACATATTTGAAACATGCATTATCATTATGCAAGTCTACACTGCACGATTTTCAAAGTCGTCTGATCACTGTTCTTTTCTGGGGTAGCATTCAGTCTGTGCCGTTTCACATTGCACGATGGATCGACAACAGGGGGTTACACATTGAGGCACGGGTCTATAACTCCTCCCCGAACTTCCCGCTGCCCTTGTATCATTGGCTGTAGGTCGTCACCAATGTCATTTTCAGTCAGAACACATTTCACACAGCAGGATTTTGAATCGCAGACAGTTCCAGATATTGAGCATGCCAAATATCTCACAGGTGTTGGCAACGCATCGTCGATTCTTTCAGATCGCGTCTTTGATCATTCACACTGCGTGATTGTCACTCGCTTGTACAAGCACCGATTTGCATCCGGTTTGGGGCATTTGTCTGTGATTTCGCAAAATCTGTCAGCCAGTGAAAATCGGGCCTAAAATCATGCAGTTTGAACTCGACCTAACTGTATTACAGGCAAACTGAAGATGGTTGTCTTTAGCCATCACAATCTCCTCATGCACATCTTTGGTTCATTTGGATCGCTCTCCGTGGAGTTGATCTGTGAAGAGGGGTCAGCTTGAATCATTACATGGCCAATTAACCAGACCAAGTAGATATAACTGAAAACATCAAACACCTGCCCATGACACTGCACATAACAAAATGACTTGGAAGTGAACAGAATATTAGAGATGAAAACAAGAAAGTCAATTGTGGTGAGGGCTAAATGTGTTCCTCATTATTTTTATGTACAACTTTCAAATGGCCATAAAGGTATTGTTCACGCAACACATTGTCCTCTTTAAAAAGGCTCTAAAATGGCAATTAAGGAGTGAAAAGGCTCTTATAAGGACAGACCCTTCAACAGGATGACATATGGGACATATAAAGCAAAGGATGACTGCAAGAACAAGCGATATTTGTCTTAGTTTTAATGCATGCCCTGCAAGCAATTATTCAAAGCTTACGCAAGAAGTGTTTTTGCTACAATCCTGTTATTTATCTCTGGTTTTCTAGAGTAAGAACAATCTTCAGAAGATGAACTTGCATTGAACATGTAGAGCAAAGTTAGTATTATATCTCAAATATTATAAAATCTACATATAATGTCAATAAAAGTGGTCCCAGCGCTGAACCCTGGGGAATTCCTTACTGTTTACAACTCAAATGCAATTATTGTTTAATACGCAAATTTAACCAACTGTGGAATTACCAACATCAATCAATCAGACTACATTGAGCATACTACAAATGTGGATTGTCCTAAAATATTATAACATCTTCTTGTGGCGCCCACATTTTTTTTTACACATAAAAGTAAATTACTATTGATTTGAAAATATATTACTAGCTATGTTTCCATCCTCCTATTTTTATGTTAATTTTGGGATATCACATGAAAAAAAATGGTGTATGGAAATGCCAAGATGCAAATAAATTCTAAAAATGTGCATAAAATCTTGTGTTCGATTGATGCAGATAATTGTTTTTTCTGATGAGAAGACATGCACAGAAGAGGCTGTGATTGGATAACTGGACTAACCAGCGGACCAATCGCATCACAGCATCTCAAATGTTGGTTTGGTGGTTCTGAAACGCCTGAGCCAAAGTCTGTCATCAGAATGATTTAATTTTATTCCCTCCAGAAGTGTCTCACATGATTGTGTTCCCAAACACCAGTTTTTATTGTGTTTCGTCTGACGCTCTGAGACCAACTCATTTATGATGGAGGAAAAAAGAGCCACGGTCTTCCTGGACAGCAACTTCTATTTTTATTACTGATATTTTGAGCCAGTTTCCCAGGAAGAGATGATTTTGTTCTCTTGAACACATGGAATGGAAGCAGTGCTTTATTCGCAAATATTTTATGGAGTATTCCAATTTTGCACATAATTTCAATGATCAGCTTTGGATGGAAACATAGCAAGTGACAATCTCCTTTTACTCGGTTATTCAAGGGAACCGAGTACCAAGTAAACCTCACAGGTTCTGTATAGGTTAAAGAGAGCCTAAAGACTGTGCTGTTCTCTGGAGTTCTGCCAGAGAGACGCCTCTGGCTGCTTGTCATTGCCTGAGTGCTCAGTCAGTTGCCGGAGCTGATGATAATGCTGATGGTCAATGGGTGGTGTAACTGCAAAAAAAAGAAGCTTCCTCACAGAGGCAGTGACCTAAAATGATTGCACAAGGATTATGTGGACACCTCCAAGGGATCTGAGCTCTCGCTCACGCTTCAGAACTAGCTAAAGGTTTAGACCTACTTTCACATTGCCAATTCTGTAAAATATGAAAATGTGAAGTTAGCTATTTCCAGTCTTGATAGCTGGAAGAGAAATTGAAGTGAGAAATTTTGTTCTCAGAATAAGCTTAAAGGGTTAGTTCACCCAAATATGAAATTTCTGTCATTAATTACTTATGTCAATGTCGTTCCACACCCATAAGACCTTCGTTCATCTTCAGAACACAAATTCATATATTTTTGATAAAAATCCAATGGTTCAGGGAGGCCTGCATTGACAGCATGTTAATTTACACTTTAACAATATCTAGTGATGGGTGATTTCAAAACTCTGCTTCATGAAGCTTCAAAGCTTTACGAATCTTTTGTTTCGAATCAGTGGTTCAGAGCGCGTATCAAACTGGCAAAGTCACGTCAACCATTGAAATTTCGAAACGTTTTGAAACACTTATGAAGTAACGAAGTCTAGTTTACTGAAATCACGTGACTTTGGTGCTCTGAACCACTGATTTGAAACAAAAATTCTTAAAGCTTTGAAGCTTCATGAAGCAGTGTTTTGAAATCACCCATCACTAGATATTGTTGTCGTTATTTTGTTTTTTGGTGCGCAAAAAGTAATATTTTCTCTTCATAACATTAAGATATTTTTGATGAAATCCGATGGCTCAGTGAGGCCTGCATAGACAGCAATGACATTTCCTCTCTCAAGATCCATTAATGTACTAAAAATATATTTAAATCAGTGCATGTGAGTACAGTGGTTCAATATTAATATTATAATGCGACAAGAATATTTTTTGTGCACCAAAAAAATAAAAATAAACTACTTTTTAACAATATCTAGTGATGGCCGATTTCAAAACACTGCTTCAGTAAGCTTCAGAACGTTATGAATCTTTTGAATCGAATCAGTGATTCGGATCGCGTTGCAAACCGACTTTGGCGTGTCCGATCCACTGATTTGATTCGTAAAACTCTGAAGCTTCCTGAAGCAGTGTTTTGAAATCGGCCATCACTATATAAGTCGTTATTTTGTTTTTTTTGCGCACCAAAAATATTCTCATCGCTTTGTAATATTAAGGTTGAACCACTGTACTCACATGAACTGATTTAAATATGTTTTTAGTACATTAATGTATCTTGAGAGAGGAAGTACCATTGCTGTCTATGCAGGCCTCACTGAGCCATCGGATTTCATCAAAAATATCTTAATTTGTGTTCTGAAGATGAGCGAAGGTCTTACGGGTGTGGAACGACATGAGGGTGAGTAATTAATGACATTATTTTCATTTGTGGGTGAACTAACCCTTTAAGGTTGAACCACTGTAATTACATAAACTGTTTTAAATATGTCTTTAGTAGCTTTCAGGGCGTTTGAAAGTGTTAATTATCTTGCTGTCAATGGAGGCCTCAATGAACCATCAGATTTCATCAAAAATATCTTAATTTGTGTTCTGAAGATGAACGAAGGTCTTACAGGTGTGGAACGACATGTAATTAATGACAGAATTTTAATTTTTGGGTGAGCTAATATCAGTGTATTGGCTTTGTAAAGCCAACATAAGCAGTCTCACAGAAATATTTCCAACTTGGCACAAAAGGATAATATTTAACGATCTACAGATCTCTTGTGGTCATTACATTGGTGTTACAAAAGAAAATTAATGCATATCTTCGAGACGATTAATTGCAAATAGAAGAAAGACAAAAATGTACATATGTCAATGCACTACTGAAGAAAGAGCAAGTATTTCAAAGGCTTATCTGAGTGTGTATTAACCTCTGAGCTCTAATCTAGGCATTTAGTGGGATTCTATAAAACTTAATGAACCTATTTGAGCAGCTGCAGTGGAGTCCATCCACAGGAGGCCACAGATATCACATGCACTGAAGTTGAGTGGTCTGTTTCCTAGCAACCCATTTACAAATATTTCAAATGTAGAGTGTCTACTCCTCTATGGGTATTGGTAGCAAGTGTTTGTTTGTTTTTTGTTTCATTTTTTTTTTTTCATTATTATATTTGAACACCTTTGGCCATTACAAGACATATTGCTTTGGATTGGAAAAAATACAACTAAGTAATAATATAATATAATATAATATAATAATTTTTTAAAAACTGCCAGGAAAGAGTATAATTTTTCCTGCCTGCTGTGCCTGTTTCCCTCTATCAAGCTGTGAGGGCAGGTGGATGTGGGGCGGATCTGGAAAAGTCATTAACTCCTGATATTCGCCTTGACTGCTGAATTTATTTCTGCCCACCTCCATTACCCTAAATAGAGCAACCAGACAAGACTCACTCAAGGGAAGCTCTGTGTCAACCAATCAAATGTGCACATGCATTCTGGGGAAAACGGCTTGTTATTGCAGCATGGCAGACTGATGTTTGACAAAAAACATCAAACATTAATTGAATTATTTCATAAGAACCAAAAGAATTTCCATTGCCTTTGGCCTCACCCAAGGAGGTGGTAATTTACAATTCTCAAACAAAAACAGGAGAAATATACTGATACATAAAGACATAAACATCCTTGGATTAACTTTCTTCCTCTTCCTTTGTGGCATGAGATTTGAGAATTAAATGAAAAAGACACTTTATATAATAAATTTACAGCAGGATGCAATGAAATAATCCATGGGTGCTGTAGGGTAATAAAGTCTGAATTAATCAGTTCAGTAAAACTGAACCAAAATCCATAAGAAATGGGACAATGACCAATCAGTTTTATTGAGGATGCTGAGTATGTGACTTTTTTTTTTTCCTTGTATCATTGTCACTTAATAAACAAGGGTATGCCTGTGTGGTTGAAGGAACACATGTCACATATCCCGATATCTCTATAAATATCATTTATATCTAGATTTATTCACTTAGTACATACGTTAATTCAAAAATTTTACAAATGATGAATACAACAAGATTTAGCCAAAAGAAGCTCAGAATAGTTCAGAGTCAGACAATAGAGAAAGAGTAGTTTACTATTATATTATTAAGCGGGACTCAGTACATTAACAGGATGAAAGCAAGGGTTCATGGAAGAGATATGTCTATATTGGTAGATCATTCCGGTAGGGAGAAACAGTATAGTGAAAGTTAGGGAAAAGGATTGTCTCTTTATGTTGGTACCAGCAGGCTCTTGTTCCTGCTCTGGATGGCTTTAAGAAGCAGGGCTGAATGGTCAAGTTGTATAGCATTGATAGAACATCTGGGAAGATGAGAAGTCATCCTTAATAGATTGAACTGGAGATGGTGTTTTTTTCATCCAGATCTGTGCTGCAGGAACAAGACTTGCAGTTTTGTTTCATCAGTGTAGCAGTGGCTTAAAATTCTGGTGTGGATGATCTTGGCCTCCACTGAACACATTTGGGAATCTGGAGTTTACTCGCTGTTGTGTTTGTAAGTGAATGTGACTACTATTTTGAAGTGTTGTATTCTGATGTAATGTGTGAAAGCGGAAGTGAAATAGTAAACAAGATGGATGAAGTTTGCTGTTCCTGTCTCGTGTGATTCACTGCTTACTAACTCCTGACAGACACCACACTCAAACGCTGGCCCGTGTGGTTCGATCCAACAGACGAGCTGATGTAGCTCAAATTGCTCCAGAAGTTAATGCTGGTTCTGATAGAAAGGTGTCAGAATACACAGTGCATCACAGTTGCGTATGGAGCTGCATAGCTGCAGATCAGTCAGGGTGCCCATACTGACCCCTGTCCACCGCCGAAAGAGCCAACAGTGGACACGTGAGCATCAGAACTGGACCTCGGAGCAATGGAAGAAGGTGGCCTGGTCTGATGAATCACGTGTTCTTTAACATCACGTGGATGGACGTTTGCGTGTGCGTCTCTTACCTGGGGAACACATGGCACCAGGATGCACTATGGGAAGAAGGCAAGCCGGCGGAGGCAGTGTGATGCTTTGGGCAATGTTCTGCTGGGAAACCTTGGGTCCTGCCATCCATGTGGATGTTACTTTGACACGTACCACCTACCTAAGCATTGTTGCAGACCATGTTCACCCTTTCATGGAAACGGTATTCCCTGCTGTGGCCTCTTTCAGCAGGATAATGCTCCTGACACAAAGCAAAAATGGTTCAGGAATGGTTTGAGGAGCACAACAATGAGTTTGAGGTGTTGACTTGGCCTCCAAATTCCCCAGATCTCAATCCAATCGAGCATCTGTGGGATGTGCTGAACAAACAAGTCCGATCCATGGAGGCTCCACCTCACAACTTACAGGACTTAAATGATCTGCTGCTAACATCTTGGTCCAGATACCACAGTACACCTTCAGGGGTCTACAGGAGTCCATGCCTCGACGGGTCAGGGCTGTTTTGGCAGCAAAAGGGGACCAACACAATATTAGGAAGGTTGTCATAATGTAATGCTTGAACTTGAAAAATAGATTCACTATTCTTCAAAATGAATAAAAACAGTAAAATGCAACTTGTGAAATAATACAAATGTACTTTATGTATTTAATATCATTTTATGAACCAGTGTCTAAATTGACTTTAGATAAACATCACATTTGCATTTTAACTGCTGAAGTAAAAGCAACTTTCTTCTCCTGTGTGCTATTCTTCTGCGATCCAGAATAGCATCACATCTGAAAGGTTTTTTGAGCTGCGCCCAGGTGTACAGGTGTGAATTTGCATTTCCTTCAGCCTGAGGCTTATTCATTTCACTTTTGGTGTGAAAGGGCCTTTACATTGGCCAAATATATAACTTTATTTATTTATTTATTTATTTATTTTTGTTATTAAAACAAACAAGCACGCTCAGCCCATGTGAGAAAAGTAATGCATTACTTTACATAAAAAGTAACTGTTACCTTTTTAGGGAGAAATGTAATAGTGTAAATAACTTTCCTTAACACAGTTAACCATTAAATGAAGAAATCACACTGCATGCCACTTTTGTAGTGGAGATAACATCCTGAAGTCAAAAGAAAAACATCTTTAAAACAAGTTCACCATTGCATTCATATTCCCATTCCTATTCCTGCATTGTGGGAAGAGGTATCTGTTTGTTTTGTGCCCATTCCCAGTTTTTTCTCTCTCTATTGAACTGGCCCCAGACCACCTTGTTGATCACCCAGCAACAGACACGCCAGTCTGTCCCGAGTCTTTCAGCCAGAGCGGAAACCCAGCGCTGAGCCTCTTCTGCGGGACTCCATGCAGCCTACCTGACTGCCCTACCAATGAACACAGCCCACATTCTGGGGCCCGGGGTGTCACACATAAAGAGATGTGACATCTCAAGCCTTGTTTTCTCCGCCTGAATGGATGAAAGAAGTAATGTTGTCTGGATCTAGTCCCCTCGCAAACTTCCCAAACATATATTGTGTATGACTGGATGAAAAAAGGACAAATGTAAGATATCATTGTTCCCCTCAATAGTTAATTCCTGATGCCTTTTATCAGTTGGCCTGAACTAGTCTTAATTCTGTTAATTACAGTCTTCTCTCGTCTGTAAGAAGTCTGTACTATTTTGGTTTTATTCGAGTCAAAAATATTATTTAATATAACTCAATCAACCCCACTACAGATACCAACAAGACACTCTTTTGTAAGCTAAATCAAGTAGAAATAGCTTTTTAAGGTGTCGGTGTAGAAACACTCATTATTGTGAGTTAAAGGATGGAAACAGAGATGTTGTGGGTAAAAGTGATGTCCAGGGGGGATATTTGCATTTAATGACCCTACAAGTTTGATTAAGCCATCAATGTATAAGGAAAATATTTTATATTTTTAAAATATTTTAAATTTGAGGGGAGAGCAAAACATTAAACTTGGTTAAGGTATTTATCTGACTAAATTATTTGCCAAAAAAGGCAAACTACAGCTATAGGTTTTATTTTACGATACTGTAAAAAAAAATTGTTAGTTGCCTTAAAATTTTGAGTTCATTGAAATTAAAAATTTGAGTTAATACAATGAAGGCGATTGGTTTAATCAACAGAAACTCAAAATATTATGTTGAACCACATTAATTATTGAAGTTGATTTGACAAAAGAAAAAATACTGTGATAACAAATCATGAAAATGATTTATTTACAGTGTACTATGCCAAAAAATGCATTGAAAAGCAAAAAGCATAATCGGTTATTAATATTTAATTGATTCTCTCTTGTTTTTGCATGTGTTCATAATTTCTTTGTATGACAGCTTGGCCAAAAATTATGTTTGCACAATTTGGCATGCTTCATTGCGTTATCACAAATTGACTCCAAGCTACACAATATGCATATGAAATCCTGAATACATTTTTAATAGCATTTGAATAACGTGTGAAGATGTCAATTTTCCGAGGCTGGACATTGCTTTTGGCCACTACTGTACACCTTGTATATGTTGTGTAAGAACACAGGAACAAGAGCACATTGAAAGAATCTGTCTTTTCTTACTGAGAATCTCAGATCAAGCACGGCACACAGAGATTACATTAAAATTAAATCAATAGAGAATATAAACATAGCTCTAAATAATGTCATAACTTTATTTTACATCATAAAGTTTTTGGGACCTTTTGGAAATTCACATTTGCTACACATTCACCATCTCAGCAATTTTGCAACTGAATCACTCAACCCATAATTGCTCAAGTGTTAAATAAAAGATAACATAATTACAGGGGTATAATTTCAGACCCTAACTGTATACAGTAGAAAGCATGGAGCATTTCCCTAATGTAGTATGAATTGGTCCACAGTGCAGAGAGATAGATAGCCAGTCCAGAAGGTGGAAATTACTGCCACCCTTTGCTGTTATGAGATTCATTGCACAGTTGAGTAATCATGTGTGCCACCAACAATCGCCAGACACTCTGATTCTCACTACAGGTCCACAAATGTCTGAGCTCTCTTTCCCCAGAGGGTGAATAAACCAGATGGGTTCTAAATGCAAAATTTCATTTTGTATCATTAGTAGGTTAGTTCACCCCTCATTGGCTCACCATCTGCCATCAGCTCAGGCTTTTCATCCCTCCACTATGCTACTGTTGAGTATGAAACGCAGAAGTTTGATCTTTGATGCCTCTTAAAAGACACCGACGGTTCTCCTCAACAGCACTGCAGCATGGTCATACTGAAGTGGAACAAGATCACGTGGCCATTTCTATGAAGTCATTCTGCTTGAAACAATTGGTGAACAGTAGCGTTTTTACATTTGTTTAATGTTTTTCATAAGTTAGTTTTTCCTCTCTTTTGGGTTTCATGAATTAGCATAATTCTGATCATTTATTAAGTACCAAGATAATGTTAATAAGTTGGCCATATATAACCTAATAGTAATAGTTTTCCAACATTTCTATATTCAAAGATATATTTTTCTAACTTTAATCTTATAAACATTTTTATGAAATTGTAATTGCACTGTCAATTGATTTTGATAATTAATTGGTAACAGCCCTACAGTGTATAGTGTTAAAAGGGGTATATGTAAGAATGCAAGTAAGCTTGCAGTGTTGGGGAAAGTTACTTTTAAAAGTAATGCATTGCATTAATCCCCCCAAAAATAACTAATTGTTATACTTAGTTACTTTTTATGGAAATTAATATGTTGCTATTCTTATGTGTTACTTTTTCTCACCTGCAGGGCTTACTTGTTTGTTTTTAATAACAAAAAAAGTTATATTTTTGGCCAATGTAAAGGCCCTTTTACACCAAAAGTGAAATGAATAAGCCTCAGGCTGAAGGAAATGCAAATTCACACCTGTACAGTAGAAGGCGCAGCTCTAACAAATCTTTCAGCCATTCTGGATTAAAGAAGAATATGACGCGGGAGAAGAAAGTTCAACATTTTTACTTCAGCAGTTTAAAAAAAAACACAAATGTGATGTTTATTTAAAGTAATTTTTGCTTATTAGTTTGGTTGAATCAAAGATCAGTAGCAAAGACATTGGTTAATAAAGTGAGATTAAATACATAAAGTGCATTTGTGCTATTTAACATATTTAATTATTGCAGGTTTGTGTAATATTCAGAGTTTGCATTTCACTGTTTTTATTCATTTTGAGGAATAATGAATCTGTTTTTGTAAATGTTTACATTTAGTCTAGAACTACTAGAAATACCCATCATGTTCACACACAACACATCTGCACTTCACGCTGCCTTCACGTGCTCTCAGAATTATCATTAATATGAGTTTCTCAGGTAAAAATGGCAAATGAGCTCCCTCCCATTTCGATAATCACGACTTCAGAAGTGGGAATTATCAAATTTCCGATAGCACGTGAAGGCAGTATAACTCAAGATTCTTCTCAACATGAGGACAGAAGAGCTGTCAATGTAATTGTAAAAAACAATGTAATTTGAGTTACTTATTTGAAAAATTAACTAGATATTATTTTGTAAATTCAAAAGTAATGTTACTTTACTAGTAATATGATTACGTATCTTACATTACTTGTAATGCATTAGGCCCAACACTGACAGCTTGAAATGAAACTTAAAAAACGAGACCTTCCCCAATGCTCTAAAAGCCTGTCGACTGATTTTTATGTGAAGGACTCGGAACGTTTTTGCCGGGAAAATCAAAAGGATGTGACGTTTACACTTGCTCCAGAGATCCTCTCTTCCGTTCGGTGACACATGAAACTAATGAATGCTTATACAATGTTCAGGATAATGCAGAAAGAGCCATTCTCTACTGTAATGTCAATGTGTCATGCAAAGAAAAGGGATTCATTTTAACATAGTCTCACATAGTCTCAAATAGACTTTATAATCAAACTATCATAACAGTGTAATTTTAACGACCTCATCTGTTGGAATGAAATGACAGTGAATCGCAAAGCTGGTTCAAACATCCACATCACTATGATCAGAACTGCTGTTTTCTCACCTCGGAAAACGTGCAGCACATATTTACGTATTCATCTAAACATCGTTCTCAGCAGTTCATTTGTCAACAGTTTATCCCTGCAAAGGTATTTCCAACTTCTCTTTACTTCTGAGCAAAGAACAAAAGAGAACTTTGCAGTGAATAAATCAGGGCATTGAATCATTTTCAGCTGCTGCACTTCACTTAACGGCCACCGGTGTCGCTAATAACAAGGGTTTCTGAATTCTACATATTGCCCCTTTAATTAGTGTAATTACATTTACATTTATGCATTTGGCAGACACTTTTATCCAAAGCGACTTACATTGCATTATACTATACATTTGTATCTGAGTATGTGCAATCCCTGGGATCGAACCCATGACCTTGGCATTGCTAGTGCCATGCTCTAACCACTGAGCTACAGGAAAGCTAATTAAAAGATGTTCAACAGTAACTTTGTTTTTTATAAATAATTATGAGAAAGATACCCTCTTTTTCTACTTGAGCATGTGTCTCCCAAAATCTCTGATAGTTATCGTCCTTGGGCCTTTACACCTTTCTGCAGAATCAACCTGTAGTTTGATTCCTAGAGTCTGAATGCTTATAGATCCAAGAGATTAAACATTCTAGCAAAATATACCCTGAATGCACCGTATAAATCTGCCAAATGCATAAAAGTAAATGTTATAGTTGTCTCTGCCAATCTAGCTGGGATAGCAGAGAGTATAACACACTTCAGCTCTATGTGTTCATGTTAATTTTCTGCAGACTGAAAAGCTCCAGCCAAATATTCCTCACTACACCCTTCTGATTTGATTACCAACACTATGAAGCATCAAGGATGTTAGACGTGATCAACAGAGCTGTCGGAGATGTGACCTGCTTTACCTATTTTCATTGATTCTCATCTTCTCTGAAGACTTCTTGATCTGCGAATGCTTTAACATCTAATTACAGACCGCTAAATTACGGTTGTATAGGAGTTAACTTCTGTGCAGAGTGTTCCTTTAGGTTTCCCCGCAAGGGTGTTTTATTTCGGGAGACAGTCAGCTAAGAAGATTATAAGACCAGTTTTCAATTTATCTCCCACCCCCAGACTCTCCTTATTGACTGACTTCCTTATCACGCTTTACCAGAATCCAGAGAATGACTGGCATCGTCATCCCAATCTGACACTTTGGAAACTGCTGTTTTTCGGAGAGTATAAATTAGTTCAGGCCTTTTTCAACCCAAAACGTGTTTGCCATTGTGCATTGTTTTAGCTTCATTCTATACAGTTTTGAACTATGAAAATTTACAATTAGAAGTGATTTCAGGTCAGGGATGGTGTTTGGTCACACTTTACATTGATGTTTATGTTGCAGAGTAATTACATTACAAGTAAGTACTGAGAAATTCACATGCTTGTAACTACTTATTATTGCTATTGTACTTCATTAAAATCCCATATATGTAACATTGACACTGTAAGTGTTACTGTCTGCTGATACTAATATCTAAATATCATGTGGCTGATATTATGCAGTATCTCGTAATTAAATGAAAGCTTTTCTATTTTTCTAACTTTGCTGAGATTTATTTTGCACCATATTATCTCAAAAAATCCGAACAGAAAATGTGTGAAGTTTATTATCTCTTGACAAAGCTGTTTTGGAGCTGACAGAACTACATGCGTCACTGATATTCATCCATGCTGAGCCTGGCTATAATTATTTGTGAAAACTGCAATATGTAGAAAAAGTTGTTCTTATCTGTTTGTTTAATGACAAGAGGCTGTGCTTTAAAATTGTAACATTTCTTCTTGTATTTTGGATTACTTTTTGTCTGCACCAAATGCATGCATGCTTATAGCAACGCATATGCATAAAACTATTACTGCACAAAGTAATCACGGTGAGTGGGCAGAGTGTCCGTCAATTGATAAAACACACGATCTCTCTCACACACAGAGCAATGCAAGCTGGTTAAAAAAAAAAAAAGAAAAAAGAAGAAAAAAACATATACAAAGCATATAAAAAGCGTTGCGAAGAGAAGGTGCCAGTGTCTGGGCTTTCAGTGGTGGAGATGTTGTGTTCGGGGAGGGTCGACTTTGAGCTGACATTGAGAGTGACGGTCTGTGCTTCATGTAACATCTCTGGACGCTCATGGTAGACGGAGCTGCTCCTGTCTCTGGCTCTTTCCCCCTGTCCTTCAGCACCACAGAATTGGACAGCACCAGACAACCAGACCCTCGTTCACCTTTCCCCTCAGGATAGCTGTTTGCCTCACTTGACTTTATGGAAACATTTCGCACTGTTTTGGACAAGTAAAATTCCAAGAGTTCGATTTGGAGAGGAACCAACGGATACGCACCGCCGCAACCAAACTGGCAGGAAAACTGTTCCAGTGTAAGTAAATCATATTTGACTGCTATAAAACTCAGCTAGAGGCATTTAAATGCCTTTGTGTTCATAGTTTGGGGAAAATCTGCTTGCATAAGTTATTTAAAAGTTAGCTAAAACGAACTGCTTTAACACACATCTGAAATGTCTTTTATTCTTGTAAAACGCGATGTTTGTGCGCGCGTATCAGACACGATTGTGCATGGTCGAATGTTTTTCTTTCTCTTTTTTTAAATCGGAATTTTAGTCTCACATTTATTTGTCCTGATTAAAAGCTCCCGCAGCTGCAAGTTGACAGTTTTGCGCGACTTTTTTGAGCGCGCATTTCAGCGCGAGCTCATCGACGGTCTGTGCGCGCACTTCTGGGCTTTTGCAAACGCTCCGCGCGCTTGGAACTTCGTTGATTTTAGCCGGATGAATAACTATAATTTAACGAGATTATTCGAACTGTTTGACATAAACAAAGTGTGATCTGTTATTTGGGTTTGGGAGAAAATGATTTAAAATCCGTTTGAATAATTTTACTTCAGTAAACGATGCAAATAATATGCTCTCGAGAAACTGTTTTGGACACGTTAAAGTTTTAGATAAAAGAAATGTACAAAATCGATTCTTTTAGTTTTAAAAAAATAAAGAAATGTGTACAGACGCGTTTTGTCTCAGCTGTGCGCGCGCTAAACTGTGCACCAATTTGTATTTTATTCAGTTGTGTATGTGCATATTATTTTATTCAATCATTTTTATTTTAATATTATTGTATTAATAAACTGACCTCGAATGCATGTGACGAACACAATAATGTGTATATCTAAACGACACTTTCTCTCAATCGTTTCCAGGTCAGTGTCAAGCTTCATTGGCGTTTTTTGACTCTAATCGTTGGTTAATCGAACCGCGAAGCTGCTGTCTACGTGGACCGGTGCTGAACTTTTCCGTCCGACCGCCAGGACCAAACCCAGAGACATGGCCACGAACGGCACGAAAGCCTCCGATGGACACGTTTTAACAGAGGTGAACGAAGCGCCCACCACCAATGACAAACCAAAAACTCTGGTGGTTAAAGTTCAGAAGAAAAAGGACATTCCTGACAGAGAAACATGGCAGGGAAAATTTGACTTTCTTCTGTCTTGTGTTGGCTATGCCATTGGACTTGGCAATGTCTGGAGATTTCCTTATCTATGCGGAAAAAACGGAGGAGGTAAAGAAAAAAATCCTGGTTGTTTTTACCATGTATTTTCCCCCTCGAAACAAAAGGAGTAAAAAAAAAAAAATCTGATTTCGTAATGAACAAACGAAAATAACATATGCGCATTTTGTCCAGGAAACGCGCAAAGCGCGCAATCATTGGAAGCGCAAAGATCCTAAACAGTGGATTTTATAAACGGATACATATTTGAATATGTCTCATGATATTAATCTTCTGTCTGTATAGGGGCGTTCTTGATTCCCTACTTTTTGACCCTCATATTTGCTGGGGTCCCGTTGTTTCTTCTGGAAACGTCCCTCGGTCAGTACACGTCCATCGGTGGTCTTGGAGTGTGGAAACTGGCCCCTATGTTCAAAGGTAACCAACATGGACCACAAATAACATTCAGAATAACTACTGTGTAAATGATGGTGTCACTCCCGTGATAGGTATACATTTCAGTCGTACTGTGTCCTTGCCAAAAATGATCTGAAACATGGAGTTATTATAGCACACATGTTTCCGTAGGTGTTGGCCTGGCAGCAGCAGTCCTGTCCTTCTGGCTTAACATTTACTACATAGTCATAATTGCTTGGGCAATTTACTATCTGTATAACTCATTCACCACAGTAAGTACACGCTTTCCACTTCAGGAATCAGAAACGAGCTAAAATACCATGACTATGACTAATGAACGTCCTGTTTCAGGATCTCCCCTGGAAAACTTGTGAAAACCCTTGGAACACAGACAGATGTTTCTCAAACTACAGCCAGGCAAACACCGCCAACTTGACGAGCGCCGTCGTGGAGTTCTGGGAGTAAGGGCAGATTTTTTGGAATTTCGTATTCTAGCAACATGCAAACACTTTCCTTTTGTCCTCGGCTGTGTAAAAGAGCCTCTGTTGTTCCACAAAAATGCGGCTATTGTGCTATTTTTGGCAAACAACCCTAGTTGAATGTTTTGCATCTGCAATTAGTCGAGCTCTGTTTGTGGGTTACGTGGGCTGACAGATATGAATTCTCTAATAATGTTTATTCTCCCTCAGACGGAACATGCATCAGCTGACTGATGGTTTGGAGCAGCCGGGAGAGATAAGACTGCCACTAGCAATAACACTGGCCATCGCCTGGGTCCTGGTCTATTTTTGTATCTGGAAGGGCGTAGGCTGGACTGGAAAGGTAAGAATGCCCTTGCACAGCACACGTGACATTCAGACAAAGTCAAAATTAGGCCTTTGGGATCATGATCTCGATTTGCAAATAATTTCATGCTTTACGGAGCTCTCGAATTTCTATTTCTTTAGGCGCGTTATCGCATGACATCAAAGCTGACGTGCTTTCTTCTTAAGGCTGTTAATGTGTCTTTCAGGTGGTATATTTCTCAGCGACATACCCGTATTTCATGCTATTTATCCTGTTCATCCGTGGAGTGACGCTGCCTGGAGCGAAAGAGGGCATTTTGTTCTATATCACGCCTGAGTTCAGCAAGCTGAAAGAATCGGAGGTAGAGCGCGTTGTAATTATCATACGGTAATAGACGTGTGCTCACAGGCGTATAATTTGTGAATTTTTGCCATGTCTCGTCTTCTGTCTTAGGTGTGGCTGGATGCAGCCACTCAGATCTTCTTCTCTTACGGTCTGGGCCTGGGCTCTCTGATTGCCCTCGGGAGCTACAACCCTTTCAACAACAATGTTTACAAGTATGCAGCAATTGTAAGACTTATTAAGGGGCATTCAAATGGTAACTCTAATTTGATCTGTACAGACACAAGCTTGACTAATCATCTCTTTTGTGTGTTTTGTATTTCAAAACAGCCAAGCATTTCTGAAACAGTTTTTGCCCACACAAAATCAGCATGATAGATAATACTCTCTTAAAAATAAAGGTTCCAAAAGGGGGGTTTCGCAGTAGAAGAACCATTTTCGGTTCCCCAAAGAACCTGTCAGTGAACAGTTCTTACAAAAACCTTTTTTTCTTGAGTATTTAAAAATCTTTTGTGCTATGGGTTGTTCATGGAACCATCAAACCCAATAAAGAACCTTTATTTTTGAAAATGTAGGATAAATAACTAAACAATTCCATGCTTTCTTCTGCTTCCCAGAGATTCTATCATCGTCTGCTGCATTAATTCCTTCACCAGTATGTTCGCTGGATTCGTCATTTTCTCTATCGTAGGTTTCATGGCTCACATCACAAAGCGGTCCATAGCAGACGTGGCTGCATCAGGTAATTATGATGGATTTCAGTTTTTTTATCACTGGAAAAAGACCTACTACTATAAGTTACACAGTGTTTTGCCATCTGGTGTCCATTATTAGTCAATAAGCAGTTATAAGCAGGCATGCATTTCATAAAAATGAGTCTATAGCACTTTCCATGAATACTGTACATGACTTTTTTGCATTAAAGTCACAAATACTAAACGGTTATAAATTAACCGAGCACAGTAACTAGTAACTATTTTTGAACACATCAAATGTCATGCCATCCACCCCAACCCCCAAAATCATGATTATGGCCTGCCTCAACCGACACAACTGCTTCTAAAATCTTGTTCATATAATCTGCTAAACTGTTCAGTTCACTGCATTAAATTGTGTTTTTAATTATTTAATTATTGTTCAGCTCTGTCCCACATTTTGTGCATCACTCTGATAATATAATATAATATAATATTTTAAAATTGACATAGAAGTATCATCATTTGGACCCTTAATGTCTGCAGCATGCAAGCAAACAAACTCAATTTGGCATTTGTCAAGATCAACCATCAAATCTGCTACCAAAGAAAATAACAAATATTTTTCTTTAAATTACTTGTATATATCTTGATCATTTTTTTTTCTTTATAAAATAAAATTTTATTTAATAAAACAATAATCAGAAAAATCTAAACATACCAAACATTAGACAAATCAGTGTTTTTGGTAACAGGGTTGCAAATATTATAAACCTCAGATAAAATGTATAGTAAATTAAACAGCTTCTTTCAATATTTAGTTTGAGGTTTACAATTACAATCCATGTTTTCTAGCATTATAGATTTATTTTTTAGAATATTCTATGACATTATTTCTGTAAGTCTATGCCATCATACGCATCCTAGAAAACTAATTGCGCGTGTTCTGCTCTCCAGGGCCGGGGCTGGCGTTCTTGGCCTATCCAGAGGCAGTCACACAGTTACCCATCTCACCACTCTGGGCAATTCTGTTTTTCTCCATGTTGCTCATGCTTGGCATTGACAGTCAGGTAAAAAACATGCTTCAAACATGCATACTACTGTACATGTGTATTTAGGCACGCATATATGGCCTAGTCGTTCTGCATCTGTTTGAAGTAGCCTTTCATTTCCATTCATTTTTAAATAAAAACAAATCTAGAGAGAGGAGGTACTCCAATTATTTTATCTCTCAAAGAACTTTGAAATTGTAAATATACCATTTTAGTAAAAATGTGCAGTGCATGTTCAATTTTCTGACCCTTAAAATCAAAACTGTTGTGTGAAGCATGATATTCCGAATTCAGCCAGTATTTCTGACTTGAATAAAACAGTCTATTTAGAGATTACCAAATGAAGCACATTTTTAGGTAACCTGTCAAAACAATTACAGTTTTAATCATTTAAAACAAATGCTCTTCTATTGTGTGTAGTTCTGTACGGTGGAGGGCTTCATCACTGCTCTCGTCGACGAGTTTCCCCGCTTGCTACGAGGAAGACGAGAGATCTTCATCGCTGTTGTCTGCCTGGTGTCGTATCTGATCGGCCTGTCAAACATCACACAGGTAAACGCACCAATCTCATCTTTCTGCGGATTTCACATCAGCTGGAGGCTGATGGCGATTCTATTCTGAACCATGTAATGGGATATATGGTAAAAATACATAAAGAGTAAGAGCTCTTGAATTTGCATTAATAGGATCACCTCCGAGGACAGAAGCATTTGAGTGTTTTTGCTGGGATATGTGATGACTCTGGAGTGTTCAACCACTATATAACCTCAAACTGTTATATAAAAGCTTGTGAAGGAAAAAAAAAAAAAGTATTATTATTTAATAGATAATAAATAAAAATGAAAAGTTGTGTATAGTCACTGATTTACATGTATTTAAATTAAACTTTAGGGCAAGAGATTAGTTTATGTACAGAAAAAATAATGGAATAAGACTTTTTGGGTGTATCTTTTAAAATCAGCATAAAAAGTAATTTGTATATAGTTGTGTATGATCAATGAACCGATACATTTCTATTGGATTTTTTCTTCCTAAACAGGCAGCTTAACTTAGAAATACTTACATTACAGAAGTAAAATGAGAATTTCATGTTGACCTTAATAAAAGTGCATGTGGTAATACAGCAAATCACTAAGATGCTCCATTGGATGTGCAATTATCCACACCCAAATACTGCATACATTTATGCATTTGGCAGACGCTTTTATCCAATGCATACATTTCAAGTCAGTCATGTGACATACAAAGCTTGTTTTGCTAATGCCCATGCATCCACAGCCTTTGAACCCCTAAACACTGCTGACTAGATGATCTGATCCATCTGATCTGGCTCTTTCTTCTCTCGACAGGGTGGCCTCTATGTGTTCAAACTGTTCGACTACTATTCTGCCAGTGGAATGTGTTTGCTGTTCCTGGTATTCTTTGAATGCATCTCCATATCTTGGTTCTATGGTAAATACGCAATAACTTTGTGTAATAAATCAATACATTTCCATTTTCCAAGTAGATATTATGGTGTTGAGAAGTTGCAGTGTGACATTTAACATACATTTCAAACTAAATATTTTTGAAAAATTGCATGCTGTGTTGATGACGTCATTAAGCGAACACGTCTGAAATACGTTAATCTGTTTATCACACCACAGTGAATCACTGAAATCAAGTAGGCGAAAAAGGTTATAGGTTTATAGGTTTCGTAATTATTAATTCATCTGCTTTTTATTCTTCACATCCAGACATAACACACAACGCATGCTAATTATTATCACAGATCTTTATAATTCATGCTAATCTTGGTGCCAGACTCATTTCCACAGTCAGTTGATTTGAATGAATATGAACCTGTAGAATCTTAATTGTTGTGCATGGCAGGCTTGATTATGCAAACTACTGCACGATTCTCTATTTGCATTTATGAAGCGGGTGCACTTTGCAGACCTCCAATAATCCTCCGCGAACTGCTCATGCATTGTTTGCGTATAACTCGCCTCTTAATTCTTATTTTGTGCAGGTGTCAATAAATTCTACGGCAATATTGAGGAGATGATCGGCTACCAGCCCTGCATTTGGTGGAAGCTGTGCTGGGTCGTATTCACCCCTTTGATCGTGGCGGTAGGTGGTTTTACCGTGTCTTTGTGCACTGGAAGCATTTCCGAGATGCAAATACAGACTGACTGTTTGTTCCTTCTGTCATAGGGTGTATTCATCTTCAGCGCCGTTCAGATGGTCCCGCTTACAATGAACAATTACGTGTTCCCAAAGTGGGGGCAAGGTGTAGGCTGGTGCATGGCCCTGTCATCCATGGTTCTTATCCCGGGATACATGGGCTACATGTTCCTCACCCTGAAGGGCTCATATAAAGAGGTATCGCTACCGTTTTTATGCCTGCGAAAGTCCTCACAGCCACAGGTGCAAGTGTCAGGGAACATGAAAGTATCTCCACTGACGACAGTGGAGTAATTGATTCAGATTGCGTGCATTATTAATGCAGATGTTCCAGCATGGGGCGAAGCATGCACTGTTTCTATTTAGTGGCTATTGGATTCATTCTAATTGCATCAATTAGTCTTCACTTCTTGCCGTTCGAGCATGCAATCACGGCTTGGACTGATTGTAGAAATTAGGAGATTTTGCTGAAGATGTTTTTCGCTGCACGAAGCGTACCTCAGGTTTCTAAGACAAGTAATTAGGAACAAAGTGCACCAATCTCAATTCGGTAATAATTCTGACACACTTGAATCATAGGTTCCCACAAGGGAAGCAAAAGTTGGCTTCAATTACATCTTAGTTGAGATTTCTGCTTTCATGCTTGCATTTGTGCCATCTTTGCTCAGTGGGAATAGCTTGTCTTTCCTGGAATGGCAGCTGACGATTTCCCTTCCCTTTTCCAGCGCCTTCGGATAATGATTCAGCCCACATCGGTGGTTCGGACTCAAGAGAACGGGCCCGAACAGCAACCTGAAAACCCCACCCCAGCCAACGACGAGGCCTACATCTAACCGCCGTCCTCCTTCTTCACCCGTACTATCAAAGGTCAACGTTCAGAGAGAGAATTAAAGAGTCGATCACAACCAAGGACTTCCATGTCTAAAGTATATTCACCTACCTCCGAGGGAAAACCAACCTGATTACAGTTTGACTTCTTTTGGTACATATATATATATATACGTATGGTCAAAAAACAATCTATTCAGCAATGTTCTAGGGTTAATCTGTATTTCATATGCAAGATGTTAGTCTTTCTAAAAAACAAAGGGTCACAGCGTAAGCACAGGACATAATTTAAACGATAATTCAAGATTTGGCGTCCCAGTGTAATTCCAACACCACAGTGTTAATTTGATATATTACATGTAATTAATGTATTAAAATATAAAAATACAGTTGTAGGTTAGAATTGAATTGTATCTGATTGTATCTGAAAATATATATATATATAAACTATATCTATATAGCTATATAAAAGCAGAGAGTGAGAATATGGGAGTGTGCAACGGGCCGAGACTGAACCTTGATGTCAAGGTTACGTAGCCAGACTACACTTTTCAAGACTGTACAGTTTCAAACAGCCCTTTTCTCCCGTTTAGCCCTTGGGCGAAATCCTGGAAAGCACAAGACCAGTATGGATTTGGGTTTACAAACGCCCCGGGCAGTCATGCATTACCAGCCGCAGGGGCAAATTGACGTCAAAAAAAAGACTGTTACTATTTTTTTCCTTTTTTTTCTAAGACAAAAAATAACTTTGTATGTGTTTTTTAGAATCATTTTAGTACATGTTTTCTATGTAAGAGTAAGAAGGACCAAATTCATGTTTATGCTACTGACAGATCTGAAAAACTGTTCTACGTCGCACCGTATCACTGCACAGGGTCCGAAAAATCGTTTTTTGGGGCAGACGTACCCCGCGAAACCACTGTTAATCCTGCTCACCACATTTGCGTGCCACTCCTCAGGAAAAATGGCGAAAGTGACCAAAATTTGCTCTCCTGGATCGAAAACGATTATAGCTGTGAGCAGCCTTCAGCAAATAATCAGTCCTGAGCAGAAGCTATAGTCTGTTGCCATGGTTTCTAGGGTCATTTTTTTCAGACATCATTGACAAACCAGCACTATGTGTCAAAAACGGACAGAGCCGTCGTTCGAATGAGAAAATGTAAAGGAAAATTATGTTCTTTTTAAATCTGCAGACTAGTTGGGCAATAAATCATTTACATGGAATAATATAAATGAATATATGTGTGTGTGTGCGTATGCGTGTGTGTGTGTGTGTGTTATTTCCACTGTTTTATTTTGAAATGCCACTGGTGAAAAGCACAAAGCTTTAAGTTCACAAGCCACAAAGGTATCGAAAATGAACACTGTTAGTTTGCTTCTACGGCAGCTACATGTGACAGAGATCTGGATTAATTAGTCGATTTATTCTCTGCAAGACGTCTGATGAAAATGTGCAATCAATAAGAGGTTTTTTTTTCTCGTGAAATTGTATAAATTTACCATTCATCAGATTTCTCTCTGAAACAATGTTGTAAAACTGTACCGTGTAAAAGTACCTGTGAATGTCCGTTTTGAGGTTTTTGTCTTGTTGAAGAACCTTATATTATTTGCTGTTTACTGCAATAATGCATCGATCTCAGAAACTAAAGCACATATCTTTATGAAATGTAAAAAAGAATAGTAATAACAAATGAATAACAATGATGGAAGATTATAAGAGAATAGATAATATGTCTAGTCGAACAAAATATTGTTTTGTATATTTCTAACTGTTTGGGCCTAATGTAAAATATTCTATGTAAAGAAAAAAAAAATATATATATATATATATATATAATAAATGT
>RJVU01049641.1:1966725-2030456 GCA_003731715.1 Anabarilius grahami
TGATTGCCATATGTTATCTGATTTAAAAAAAAATAAAGTATTATAGATTATAATGTGTGCTTTATGTCTTGTCTTTTTAAAATTTTTTAATTTATTTTAAATTTTTACTAAATAAATAAACTAATCAACTCATTTAAAACAGTTTTAATCATTTTCTCGTTATGACATTGCTAAATAAATTAATAAAAGGAGCAGAAGAGATTTTGATCATTAAAAAACCCTATTCATTTATTCTGATATAAAGATGATTAAGAGGGAAAAAATATCATTATAAATAAGCAATTTCTATTTTTTAAGTGGTCTAGCATTGCTCACAATTCACAGTTTGAGCAATTATGTATATGGGAGACAGGGAGGTTGAATATAATGGTTTCCTCTGACCTGTTCATGGATTAATAGATGCCCTGATGGATTCTGTCCAGAGAGGATAATTCATCTCTCTCAGCGATTAACCACTTAATAGTCCCAATGGAGCTCCGATATTAAACTAGCTCTGACTGTCAAATGGAACGAGTAAACAAATGATTTATTTACCAGACTCTGATGAAAAAATGTAATTATTAAATACACGCTCACAGTCATAAATTATGTAAAATATTCCATATCAATCTTTCAATTCAGAATGCAATCACAAATGTAATTTTATTGGAAGTCTGTTTCTCAATTATTTGATATGTAACTGATATCCATACGATGCAGCCTAGAGGTTACATTGTAGATTTCCATATTCTGACATTCCCTGTGGCCCAAATACACCACCGCTGTGATATAATAGCTTGTGCTTGTGGATCCAATTGGCATGTTAAATCTAGTCTGGGTGGGGGGTTGATCAGGGACGAGACATTTGGAGGAGGCTTCATGTCAGAGTCTCTCCCTGGAGTCTTCAGTGCTGAACCAATGACAGATGTGCTGGAGGTAATTTACTTCAGGCAGTGCATAAAGTATAATTGTAAATCTGTTTCAGTAAAGCATTACTTCAGAGCCAGGCCTAGAAGCCAAAAATCAACTGGCACTTGAAAATAAATAAATAATAATTATTATTATTATTTGTACTGCCCTTAACCAAAATGTTAAGCCATAATGCAGGTGTCTGCCACATATTTGACATTTGTTTTATACTAACATTTAGCCTTCGTGAAATCAAAATTTTAAGCTGCGATACTGATAGTAGCCATTGCTGATCAGTCCTAAATGTTGTTTAGATAATAAATTGTGTCCGTCCAAAACACACACACGCACACACACACACACACACTCACACACACACACAGGTTTATGCTCTTATCAGTGTTTTGCACATGGTAGCAAGGACATTCATTGTTATCTAAGGCATTTATTCAAATCATTTTAACTGTATCTTGATGTTACACACACATGCCTAGTAAAATATATTTATTTGAAATGTGTAAAACCGACAGCTGCTGAATATCTAATCTGTTCTTTTCTCTGTTAGTTCTACTAATGAATTGGCCTGTAGAATCATGATGGCACTACAGAGGACAAATTAGGAAAAACGGATGAGAATTTAACATCAATAATGCCAGTGAAACATTGATTTTTTTTTTCTGCAAGTATATTTTTCATTAATTAGTTTTTTGAATGGGTCTATGATTTTGTTTCTGTCATTTTTTATTTCTGTCATGAGGTTTTTTTTATTTCCTTTTATTTGACACATCTATTTTACTGCTTTTCACAGTCAATGCTGTAAAGTGATTTCCTTATTTTGTACTGCCTTTGTTGATGTTGAATGGACCAATACCGTTTAATTTATTATCTTAGTTATTGCAGATGATCCTTGTTCTGTTAAATAGTATATGTTTTTTTTTTCATGTATCCATTTATTATAAAGCCATTGTCATTTTGAAAGAGTGTGGTGTATGAATATAGCAAATGTGCGTTAACCTGAAGGTGACTCCGTTCCTTTCAATGCATTTTTGCTAGAAATGACTCATTTTCATACATATTGAGAGAGAGGAAAGCATTCCGAAAAATTTATATTCCAGGGAGCGCTCAAGCACATTTTGAGAGGATCATATTTCTGCTTTGTTGCTCATGTTGTTCTGTTTTTACAGACAATTACCTCACATCATGACAGCAGCTTAGGCAATGACGGCCAGTCAATACTGTCCCAACCTTTTGTTTATTATACAAGTTAGATGAACTAAGCACTTGGGGAGGATGAATCCAACAATTTTACATGAGAAAATAACTACTTGTGGTTTGGATGCTTATAGTACAGCTGTTGCAGCAGAACAGAAGCCTTCAGCAAACACTACCTTTCCAGTAATGAGTCACACCAGGACAAAAATATGGCTCATTTTTAATCTAGATTTTTTTGAGCAATTGATGAGAACAGAAAGACCAGTCTCTATGATGTAAGCCCACAGTGCCGTTAGCAGCCTAGCATGAGAAGCACACAATAGCAATAGTAGGGCTTAAATGGTGAAATTAGCTACACTGGCCTAAAGCTAACAGATTTGACAGTTTCAGTGAAAAAAAAAAAAAAAATGTGCAGAGTTAGGTAAAGTAAATTACCACTTCAATGTCTTTCTCAAAAGACCAACACTGCAATTCACCAGTATGTGATGTGTTTTGTTGGCTGGTTCCCATGCGTTAGATTCTGCTGTTTTGGTTGGCCAGCATAAGATTCTGGTGCTGTGGTAAGAACCAACACTAGCTCTAAATAACTCTATAGTATAAGTGTACTTGGGTATGTGTAACCACTAAAGTATTGTTTGGTGTGTAGCTTACTGTAAATAAATTTGAAATTAAAAGGTTTAAAATCTAAATATGCAAACAAAATAAATGCAAACAAAATAAAATTACTACAGTAATGTAGATTTGAAATAAAAGTAGACCTTTGCTGCAATTAATCCAGCTAAAACCAGCTTTTGCTTAAATCTTTGTTGCAGATCATGGTAGATGGTATCTAGCTGGTCCAAGCCGATGTAACGGAGTAAAGAGCTGTGCAGTTAAACAAGGAAGTACTGCACTCAGTTCACTACGTATGACAATGGTTCAAATTGTTGAATAAATTCATTATTTTTGTTTTGTTTTTGCGCACAAAAAGTATTCTCATCACTTCATAACATTACAGTTGAACAACTTTAGTCATGCTGTAAATTTTGACCATGTTTTTACTACTTTTCTGGACCTCAAAAGGTGCAATGACATTGCTGCCTATGTGTGGTTTAGATACCCTCGGATTTAATCAAAAATAGCTTAATTTGTGTCCCAAAGATGAACGAAGGTCTTACGGGTGTGGAATGACATGAAGGTGAGTAATTAATGACAGAAATTTAATTTTTGGGTGAACTAACCCTTTAAGAATATCTCTATAGATAGTTGCAACACGGACGCCATGACCAATCAGACGGGGCTCGTGCTTATAAAAGTAGCCTGGTGGAGTAGACTCATTAAAACCAAAATAATAATTTGGTTTAAGCCAGGTTTCAGTAAGGCAAAGTACATCAAAACTATTATCTGTGATCATTTCATTTACAATAACTGCCTTAGTTGTGAGCGATCTAATGTTTAGAAGCCCAAGCTTTTTTGTTCACAATTTTTTTTACACCAAAACACTTTTATTTTTTAATATTGAATATGACGACACAAGTGAAGTACAAAGCTTTGTTTACAAAATAAATAATAGGTTAGCAATTAAATGTTACTTAATTCTTAAAAAGCACTTAATTAATGACATTTTCCCATTTTCTGTGACCTAATCTAGTGGGAACTATTTACAGTTAATAAGTTGTTAACAAAGCATTAAAAAAACATTATCTAACTATCTTTACATATGAGTTAAGTAAGCAATAATAATTGTGTTAATAACAGTGATAAAGAATGAAGGACTATTTATATTTGTATACAGCCTATTAATATATTAACAATGTAGATACTACAATATATTAATTATAAATTAACTATAAACTCATAGTTTGTTAATGATTTGTAAGTGCTTTATTACTGTATACTTATTATAATGTGTTACCATATCTCCTATGGTTTTCCATTCCATTGTTTAAATTTTAATGCACTTTTAAAATTTGAATCACATTACAAACACAATTGTAATGGGATTCAAACTTTGGGGCTATACTGTGCACTGGTGAACTGGCACAACTAACTAGGTAAAGCAGAATGATATATGTACTATTAGCAATCATGTCAACTCCAAAGCCTTGCCTTGTTCTGAAGACCAGACTGTTTTTACAAGCACTTTAGAATATGTGCTTGGCAAAAGGCTAATCCCACTAGACAAGTTCTCTGTTGTCCAGTGGCTACCATATCACACACAAAATCTTTCACTCAAATTACACATGAGAAGAAAATTATTATGATTAACATATGCAGTAATCAACACTGCTCTGAACTAGGCCATTAGAAAATTTAAATACCAAGGTCACAGACAACCACCGTTTATCTTAAGGGAATTGAGTCACCCCTATCATAAATACATCTTTCAAGAAACCCTGCTCTCTAAATTAGATTTACAACATTCACATGGATATGCATCGATGCTTCCTGTCGAAGAGACGCTATCTTTCAGTGGGAAAAGCATCAACGCTGAAGGCTCTGATTCTGCAGTCCAAACAACTGCGTACTACATCATATTTGAACGGCAGAGCAAACGCAGCAGCAGGTCAGGCTGGTGGTGCGCTGCACACCATGTTGGTGTTACAGGCCGAACTGCCCAAGGACCTGGGCAACGGCCAGGGTCTTTCCCCTGATGTGGTGGCTTAGCTGCATCAGACCACGGATTTAGCTTTTTGGGCTACCAAACAAACATCTGCTGCTATTTGTCATTCAACGGCAGCAATGGTAGCAATGGAGAGACATTTGTGGGTTAATCTGGCTGACATCGGGCAGAAAGAGAGAAATTTTCTGTTCAATGTGCCTGTATCACCCTCTAAGCTTTCCAGCACATCTGCAGAGACGGTGATCGAGAAGTTTAGAGAGGCGAAAGCTTGGTCTGTGGCTTTTAAGGAATTGAAACCACACCGTTCTAGAGCTCCTATGCCTTTCCTATTCTACTTACGGAACGAACGTGGTGCCAGTTTAATTTTTTTCCGTAAGTAGAATAGGGAAGGCGTAGGACATACAGCGTAAGCGTTTTGAAGAATGCGGAAAGCGGAAGTATGTTTGAGGCGATATTTTGTATTTATAAAGCATATACAGTTGTATTTTTTTCGAAAATGACAGATCGCTTCGCTAGATAAGACCCTTATTCCTCGTCTGGTATCATTTAAAGCCCTTGAAGCTGCACTGAAACTGTAATTTTGACCTTCAACTATCTGGAGGCCATTGAAGTCCACTATAAGGAGAATAATCCTGGAATTTTTTCATCAAAAACCTTAATTTCTTTTCGACTGATGAAAGAAAGACATGAACATCTTGGATGACATGGGGGTGAGTAAATTATCAGGAAAAGTTTATTTAAAAGTGGACTAATCCTTTAAGGTCTTAAACAGGCAGCTCCCTCACAAATGCTAAAGTTTCAAGGTCTGAAAATCAGGCAGATCCCTTGTCCACTAAGGCTAGCTGCCTCCCCTTGAACCTGGGTCCCTTAAGCAGGAGGTGTCTTCATTCATCTAGGCAGAGCTACCTTTTCATTGGAGAATCTCTCAAGGGTAATTCTCCTAGATTTCAAAACTTTAGCATAGTTACAAGGGTAAACTGTCTCTCCCCTGGGGCTTCCTTGTGTGCTCTATGAAGATGAACAGCTTACACCTCTGGGGTCCCCTAAATAGGTAGTTTTATTTGGTATGCCCCTGAGATTGTTAGTTTGGTTGAGCTCTGCCTCCCCTTTGGGGTTCTGTAAGCATGCCTTTTGTTCCCATGTGAGAGCTTGGTGTGATCTACATGCTACAGGATTTAATATGGAGTCATACCTTCCCCGCTACATGGATTCCTCCTATTCAGTCCTCCATGCCCTGTTCTTGCCCAGGTAGACCTCTGAGACTTTGGTATAGTTGCCAGTAATACAGTTGTTGCCAGTGTTCTCTCATGGGCAGGGTGCTAACCGTAACCTGAGCTCAGTCTGTGTCTGGATCACATAATTCGTGAGAGCTTGGACTCCCCTCCCACCGCAGGGTCATCCTGTCCTCAGCTCTCACAGATATCCCTGACAGCAACATAGTGTAGGCACAGATCCGGCCCACATCTTGTCCACGTGTAATCCACATGTACCAGATGTGGGCCTGATCTGGACCACACTATGTTGCTGTCCGGGGACCCATCTCTTGAGCCTGGTGATAAGTAGGTCTTGCCTAATTTGTATCCCTTCTCATTGGTAGCTTAATTTTTAGTAATTATGGGCTCATGACATGCAGACTCTTCTCAGACAGGGTTGAGTACTTGTGTTTTTCTAGTAAAATGCTCCCCTGAGGTGTTTAGGGGTTGAACTAGATCCCCCTAGATAGAATGAAAAGTAAGTGAACTTCTCTTGTTTCCCGGTGCCTGTTTTCCCTTAAAGTTATGCTGGCTTGGTTGACTGGCATTACCAGACTTTTGAGCTCTGCCCTTGGGATGGGCCCTGGCACCCGCCCCGATATGGAAGGGAGAAAGTAAAGCCAGGGACTTTTCTTGCATAGGATTTGGAGCTTGAGTTTTGACCATATGGAATAGTGTCAGTAACAGGACGCAGTGCAAATTTCCATTCGAAAGGGAATGTCTCAGGTTACACATGTAACCATGGTTCCCTGAGAAGGGGAACGAGACACTATGTCTCATTGCCATGCTTTGGGCTTGCCTGCTGATGTCTCCTTCAGACAAAAAGTTGATGACGTGTACTACAGGCACCCTTTTTTACTTGCAGTCACACTGATATTGATGTTATCTATGTTAATCTGCTCGCCTGTACATCAATAATGTGTATATTGAATTTGGTCTTTTAACATCACTGTCTTACTTCCTTAGTACTTAGTCCAAACCTGGTAAAAATGACTGGCAGGCAATGGACGAAAATCTTGTTTCTCGTTTCTATAAGGATGTGATGTCACATGAAAACTATGAATTGATTCAAACTCAATTTTGACAGTTTGTATTGATTACAGATTCTCTGTCCTTTGTGCCTAAGAAATTAACACTCTGGCGATACCACCTCGGTTTTTTCTTACCAGTGTGAAAGAGACTAAAAATACTCAGAGTAAAAACAAAATGATCTGCTTTTTGCAAAATAAAAAAAACTAACATGATGCGTGATCTCTCGTCTCCCTCTGAACGAAGTCCAATCAGATAGTTCTCAGAAAATGAAGTGTAACTTAGTGAATACTAATCACAAAAAAATTAGACTTATGTCTAAACGTTGAAATGTCAGGTTTTAAATCGTGTAAGTCAAATCTAAAACAAATATTCTCTGTTTATGTAATCTGTATGAAAACAGAGCCATGTCAGAAGTCCGTGATTCAGCTCATTATCCGCTAATGCGGCCACGCCCACGGAGCAAGTGCTATTCAGACGCAAATTCTAAGGCAATACATGTATACACCATCGCAATCGTGTATTTATTATCGTCAAAAGTGTTTATCTGCATGTTATAGCCATGCTTAGTGATCTCTGGAAGCCTCTGTTAGTTCCTGGAAAGTCACATGGTGCCTGTTCTTCTTTAGGAGGCATTTGTGGACTAAAGGTGCACAGAGCACCCTCTGGCTGCAAGTATGAATTGAAAACACAGTATCCAGCGCTCATAAATATTAAATAAATATTACTCCTCTGTATAGAAAATTGGCATAAACATATGAGAATCCATCAATATTTCTCCAAATGTGCAAGCTTTTAAGCTTATTAAGAAATTGCGGTCAATATAAGATTTTGAGAGTAAAACAGAGGTCAAAATGTGAAGCTTGAGTCTTAGATCTTTTTATTGATGTATAGTTTGTCAACTGCACATTAACATTTGGGCTATATAATATTACAAATATAGTAGCCTATATGAAATGCCATAGAGGTAGGAATGTTCAGACGCTTTGCATCACAGAAATACATGATGTTTTAAAGTATATTAAAATAGAAAACCATTGCACCAGGCACCAATTGATTGATTGAGTGATTTATTTAATTTTATTTGTGGGCATATCTTTAAAGTGAATTTACAACAAAGAGTTCGTAATGGGGTGATTGTTTCCTCTTCTACTTTTGATAAGACAAAACACTATAACATCCTCCCTAAGGGTGGGAGAAATCAGCTGAGAGCAAAGCACACTCTATGGCTGTCTAATCACTTGTGAGATTGAATGATGGCATCTCCGTTTGCCTCCTACAATTCAGTTCTAGGGCTGCACACACACTGAGAGCCTTGGACATGCTACATTAGTCACCTAATATATAAGGAGCTCAGAGTCAGAGAAAAAAATGCAACTTTCACATTCATACATTCTCTTGCTGAAAGAGACCGGAAGCACACAACTTGAATACAAACAGAAAAATCATTCAGATGAACTAGGGATATTATTTTCTGAATTTATCAAAGCAATGCTTAATGTAGATTTACATGATTCCCTGAAATACTTTCTGACTGGTCAATCACACCACTGAATTTATTTATTTATATATAAAATGTATATTTGATTGTTGGTCTCTCTCATACAAGCACAAGTAAGGCCTTACACCACTTAAAGCATCTCCCGAATCATTCCTGCTTAATGGTTTAAGAATTTGGTGCTATATTCTAGACCCTCAATTATATTATGACTTAAGAACTTTATTCTCATGTTACCAGCTGCAAAGACATTAATTGATGTGACGGCAAAGCAGCTACAGTAGTTTTGCTGCTGATGTGGACACTGAACTAAAAAGTGTGACAGTAACATCCTAACTGACGCCATCTCCATCACTACTCTTTCTTTAGCTGTTACAGGAATAATCACTAATATTTTATTAATTCCATTTGTTAAATACCCAATTTTTGTAACATAATTTTTCATCCTTTTTACCTCTGCATTACTACTTTCTTACATTTTTGCTCTCACCCAACCAGGAACTTTCCATCCATGTTCTTCTTTACTTATAGTTAACGTTATGTGTGCTGTATTTTTGAAGGAATGGGAGAGCGAGTTTGCTTTCACTTTCACTTATCACTTTCTATATAATTACAGATGTTAAATTTATTTGAACACACTAGTGGTTGAAATGTGTTTGTGTGTATAAAATCAAATAAAAAAGTGTCCTGGCATATGCCTGCCATACTCTGCAAACCCATGACTCAGAGTGCTAATCATCTGCTAATGATGCAATGTATATTCCAAGGTATATTATAAAATGACAGTGAGACATGATGTAAATTTTGCCATCAGCACCATCCCCATGCAACTTGATTATTCTAGCCGTGTGGACAACAACACATATGTGAGTGCCTGAAAGCTTAAAAAAGAAGGATCTACTAGGTAGTGTACATGCATCAAACACATCCATCCACCCTCACGGTCAAAAGGAGTATAATCTGAAAAACTTGTATGCTCAACTTTGTGTAGATGGAGCAGAATGTGGAAAACCGTGGAGTATAATCAGACATCTAAACTCTTGTACTTGTACGGGTTCTGTTCCATCTTTTAGATAGTGGCCACGATGTAAATTTTTGACATCAGCACAGTCCCCTGATGTCCGAGCAACTACCACATAGAACCAGATTTTTTTAGCCATTTGGATTTGTACATGGACAATATTTGAAGAATGAAAACAGTCATGGTGCACATGAGTTGAGTGAATCCATTCCTGTGAAGTTGTCTAAACTGTCTTTTAGAAGTGGTGTGACTTATCTAGGTGGACAATTCTGTATGTTTTAAAAAATCCTCAAACAGCACTGGTAAGCTAAATAAATCTAATGCTTTTGCGGAATCCAGCTGTAGCATACAAAAACAATAGAATTTAGGTGTTGCCCTCAGAACAGTAGTCGACTTGCTCTGGAGGTCACAGGCGCAGCTGCTGTAAACTTTGTAGTTTTGCAGGTGCACAAAATAGTTTTCTGTAGTAATCCACTTTGTGTCACAAATGCTGTTGAGAGAATTTAACATGAACCCAGAACATTATTGTTATTATCAATGGAGGCAATAAAAAATATTGTTATCAATATAAGGCAGTAAATCGTCATTGCCTTTCTTTTCAGTGCAAACACGCCTCTTTTCTCTCCATTGCATCATCAGCTCTTTTTTCACTTTGGCTGCATCCGAAATCACATACTTTCTTGAGTAGGTACTTATTTTGAATGAGTAATTACTTCACGACCGCTAAAAAAGTATGTTCTATATAGTATGAGTGTGAGTAGTATGAATATAATCCAGAATGTACTACAGACGTGTCATTATCATGTGATTTACCAGCGTCAGTTGCGTCGCTTTACTGCCCTTCACAAATCCTCTTCCATGGCCTCAAGGGATAGTAAAGTGTCCATTGTATGCACACTTCAGAATCTCGCCGGAAGAAGTAGGAAGATCCATGTACTTTGCCTACTCTTTTATGAGTACTGTGAATTCAGACATACTTCTTTTGTCACATACTGTTTTTTCGTCTTCTATATAGTAGGGAAGTATGCGATTTCGGATGCATCCAGTGTCTAAAATCAAGAATCTGAAACCAAGGATTCGGTCTCTCTAAACCCCTGCTTTCTGAGAGCCTACTCTGCTCTGATTGGTCATATGGCCCAGTCTGTTGTGATTGGTCAGAAACCAAATGCTCCGAATCTCAGCACTTGATACACAGGGATACGAACAGCGTTGGTTTTACCATATCATGAACAACACAAACCAAACTCTTTCAGTCTCAGTTACAACTACAGTGTTTGAGGGCGGGGCAAAGTAGATGTTTACTGGCAGCCAATAAAGAGCATAGGCTGGGGTTATGCAAATTTGTTACAAACCTACATAGGTTTGTACATAGGAAGTGAGACTGAAATTGCTGACGACTAATTTCTGGCAGTTCAGAATTGATTCTTTCTTTTAGGAGACAACTTTATTTCTCATGCAGTTTGATCTTTGCAGACCTTTTACATTCACAAACAGCTATATTACACACTACATGAAAGATTATATCCGAAAAAGCAAATAGGGGCACTTTGAAGCAATTAAATTGACACAATACAAGTTCTCCATGACATGGCTTTTGCAATCCTTGCCACAAAGTAATCAACACAAATGTGTGGCCACAGTCCCTATTACACCTACAGTATAGACTGCTCTCCAAATACTGACCGGATCAATGTTTAAACACATCAGTCAGACTGAAAGCCAGGCTCTGAACGGGAAAGGCATGTCAGGTCAGAGCACAGAGTTTGGTGTGAACATGGAGAGCTGGCGGCTCCCTGTAATTAGTGCTGCCAATCAGTGGGATGTTGTGCAGAGACAGTGCACTGATCGCAGGTGAAAGCTCAGCTGATGAAGCAGACTGCTGTAGCCACAGCATGGGACATTTGAGGCGGGAACCAGTGATGTCATGCCTGTCAGAGCCTGTCTGTCAGGAAGCGTCTCTCATCAGTAGACTTTGCACTCCGTTTATTCTAATTACAGTCTGACGGCAGAATTAATGAACTAGCAGCTAGCCACTCTATTGCCACAGTGTCAAGAACAGGAATAAACAAAATGGTACATCTGGGAATCGGGGAAGCTGAAAAAAAAACTGGTTAGTTGTTAGTGTGATTCTTAGTTCCCTTTCACAACAGTCACTTCAAAGCTGCATGGGACGGCTCGGTACGGAACGGTACGGCTTGCTTAAATAGTACCACCTCGTTGAGGTTCCAAGCGAGCCGTACCGATACTAAACGTGACGTGTAAACACTGCAGATCACTGATTGGTCAGAGAGAATCGTCACTACCAGCGTCATTGGATTTGAAACATGAGACACCAAACCCACTAGATTTAAATAGTCAGTATCATTTGTTCACGAAAAAGAAATAGCTGTATTGTGGTCAGTAGACAAGGAGCAGATCCACAGCAGTAGAGGCGGCGCAACGAATAATGATTAGTCTATTATCCCACCCACTTTGAAGTGGTACTAACTGCTGTGGAAAAGCAAACCAAAAGTAAAGCGAGCCGTGCCGTACCGAGCCGAGCAGTAACAAAAGCACCATAAGGTTGTAGTTCAGTTCTTTTGGTCCAGACCCAAAAAGAAAATGACACATTTAGTCCTGGTTAACTTAACATTTACATTGTCATTTTTAACACCGAAAAAAAAAAATCCTTTTGATAGCCAATAAAAGTGCATGACAGTGTGAACACTAATTGAACCAGGACTAAATATCACTTTCTTTTTTGGTCTGGATCAAAATAACTAAAAGAACCAAACTACATGTTTGAATACACCATAAACACCTTTTTGATTTCCTTTCTGGAAAAAACTTTTAGCAACCCCTTAAAATGTAAACAAGTACTGTATGTTTGGATTCTGTTCATTCTAGCAAAATGTTAAAATGAGGAACTGAATAGAGGTGCATCGCAGCATCAGGAAGTGTGCTAAACACAGGCCCACCCTCTCTTCCCAGCACTCGTTCTCATGGTGAACCCTTGCTCTGTTTAGGGAAAATAAGAGAAAACAGTGAGTCAAGCCTCAGTGTTTGGGAGCTGCTGCCCAGACTATTAATTAAGAAGGATGAATTAAAAACAGCCCTGTCTGGTCCTCCTCCCCAACCCCCGGCCCTTTGAACAACTTCGGCTTTGAAGGCTTTTTAAAAAGAAATAGGAAGGGAAAAAAGAGCAAAAAATTGGGTATCCCTCTTTTCCACACACACAAAAAAAAGTTTACAATTGTCCTGGGAACCCATGCTGTTTATTTTTAGATAAAACAGTTTGTAGTAAAACATCTTCCAGTGCATTTGTGTCAGCACTCATTTGACCATTTCATTATATTTATTACTTCAGTAAGAAAATGTCTATATAGAGATAATCAATGGACCCTGTAATGAGAATATTAAAAGAATCGTTCATTCAAAAATTACTGCATAAATCAATGTTTCTCAACTCCAGTCCTGGCAAACAGACTCTCACAGTTTTTTTTATTTTTTTGATGTCTTGCTAATTAAAACCTGATTTAACTCACCAGCTTGTTGGTTTGTTAAATAGGGAGACATCTAAGACATTCTTGGAGGAATGTAGTTAAAAAACACTGGCATAAAGGATGAAAGAATTTATATTCAAGAAAAAGCTGAAAACTCATCACTTCCATCAGCATCTGCTAAAATAAAAAAAATCTTCCTGTTCTAGATTGTACTATTCCAAACGATGTCTGAAACTTTATATTAGCAGCACTTCTCATTTTTATTGCCTCTTTATGATGAATGGCTTGTTGTGTTCCTCATTTGTAAGTCACTTTGGATAAAAATGTCTGCTTAATAACTAAATGAAAATGGAAATGCCTTTTGTGTTATTTCTTTGACCAAGTCTCTATGGGTTCCAAATCAGAATCAGATTTAAAACACAGTTACCCTGCAATACTACAGCCAAACTCCTGTTAACCACAAAGCTGTAATCACACCACACTCCAAAGATTTCACTACATTTTAGTTCCCACATCTCTTCAAGTAATGTTTATTTATGAAGCTAAAAATGGAGGACCGTGCAGAGCCTTAAAGGAAAGGTTAACCCAAAAATGTCAATTGTTGCATTTTTATATTTTTGGGGATTTTGAGATTGAAAGGGGCTGTCGGGCAGAATCTGCCACACACAGTTTGGACCATCTCTTCTTGTGTCCAATGCAAGGGTAAATACAGAACAGGTTGTTTCAATAAGCTTTCTATGCCTATATTAGAGACACCAATGCACCTCATTTAAAGTGGTATTAGAAAGAGACCTAGGGGGATGATCAAAGAAGAAATGTGGAAGCAGGTCGTATAGAAATTGGCATGCTACTGATTGTGAAATCCAATGCTAGTTGATTAACTCTAAAATCTTTCACAGATGCTACTGAACTCCAAGCAAATGGACTAGACTTAAAATAATGCACTATCCTGATGATGTAACAAAGATACAGGAACTGTTGTTCATATGTTATATGAATGTGACACTAGTTGTCATGAACTTGTCAGTACATTATAATAGTAAAACAACAGATTTTAGTAATTTTGTATATTAATACTATTTCAGTTAATGAAATAGTTAATTTTACAGTAAATTATTTTTTACTGTAAATTCAAGCTGGTGGCATTGTCAAATTGTATATCATGATAAATATCGATATTGATCAATATGGAAAAAAATATTGTGATCGTATTTTTTCCATATCGCCCAACCCTTATACAAAGTATAATAATCTCTGGTGTTATGTACTTTATTTAATGTTAAAAGTGTCTAATGTGAGTTTAAATATCTTTTTGTGCGATCTTTACAGCCGTACTCAAAGCGAAAATGGATAATTCACCTCAGTTGTTGAAAATAAATGAAAGGAAATAAGAATGTTCAAACTGTAAACAATTGTATTCTATGAAAAATATAGTTTCATGTAATATGTATTTTTAATAATGTTAAAAGGGTGTAATGTTTATGAATTTGATTATGTACTAATCCAGTTTGTTGCGAGTGCAGTGTGCTTGCAGAGAGACTCCGCCCACACTCTCTTCTGATTGGCTGACATTTTTAATTGCTTTTAAAGTGTAATTTCTGGTGTGGAGAGACAACTTGATTGTCACTGGAATCTTATTGAATCACGTCTGTTTAGGACAGCATGGCACAGCCTCAGTGCTTATAGCTCCTGGTCTAATCTGTGCTTCACAAGACCTCGCCTCTCCCCAACTTGCATGGTTGATTTACGTTTTAAGTGTTAAGAGCTCACCTACCTTCACAGCTGTCAACAATCTATACAAACGCAAAAACTTTATTTTAGATATGACGTACTCATGTTCATAATAGACTGCGCTCGGCAGTGATTCAAGTAAACAAGCTGTTTTGAGCTGCCAGGTTAATCATGGAATGCTATTTTTGTTTGGGACTTAAAGTCAAATGTCACGTCCCAGCACATTTTGTGAAAGCAAAAGAGATGACAGACTACACTTGTGATTAAAGCAATGTGAGGTCATATTTTACTCTTTAGACACGTGGGCTTTACTCAGGTTTTTTGCTATCTTTCAATTTCTTGTGAAAGTTACGTAACAACGTGGGGCAAAAGAAAAACAAATCTGTAATTCCAAATTTGTGGCCACTTTGCACCTAATATTAGCATGCATTTTTTTTACACTTGGATGGAAACTGTGCTTTATTCGCAAATGTTTTATGCGATATTCCAATTTTGTGCATATAAGTGAAATTTGCAACTTTGGATGGAAACATAGCTGTTTTTCATATATGGCTATATAAGTGTGAAGACAAAGAAAATTGTGGAAAGGTATTTGCCTTTTTCTGGTAAAGATGCTTTACCAGCACAAAATTAGTCAGTGTGTACAATCCAGACCTAGTGAATACGGCATAATTGTACTCCATACTGGTTGCAAATTATCTGGGCTCTGCAGATGTAGACTAAACAAAGATGGGGCCTTTCCCCCCTCCCTCTGATTGTAATCATCCCTGTCAATCTAAAGCCTCTCATTGTTATATTTTCAGCTTGAGGGAGCTCTTCTCTCGTTGGTCTACTGTGGCCGGGAGACTGAGCTATGGATGACATTGAATTCATGCCTGCCAAAAGCAGCTGCCTTTTTTGTTTTCCCCAGTAATCTTCCAATGAGTTTTCAAATTCCATGTGCTACAAGAGCCAGTGTATGGCATCAGCGGCATTCAAGAACTTGTGTCAACCTTAGTGAAAATGGGCCGAGATTGGGCTCTTTGCTGAGAGGATATTAAGTGCTACCAGACACAGGCTGCCTGGAGGCTGAGCAACTTAGCATGTCTAAAAGAGTGGGGGAGGAAGCCAAAGACTGTGTGCAGTACAAATGGCTCTTTAGATCTTACATCATCTATCCAATGCACACACAGCATGATGCCACATCAGGCTAAAAACACAAATGGCATTTAATTTTGCACAAGAAACTAGTTTATCAGAAATGTCATGCTTCTCATAACCACCGTTGCTGAATGAGGACTGGTAATTATTAAAGGATTAAATAACCTAAAAATGTAAAATAAAATAAAAATCTGTAATCATTCACACACCCTCATTTCATTCCAAACCCCTATGACTTTCTTTCTTCTGTGGAATAATGTGCTGGTCAGTCTTTTCCATTCAATTGCGACATCTAATGGATAAAATATGCTCTACTAAAGTAATAAATAACTTGATAGAGAATTTGATTCAAGTCTTCACAGTGTGCACATAGAACTTCCATTAGTGGAAAAAAAAAAAAAATCAATGGAGCAAAATGCATTTGAAAAAGGCCATAGCACAAAGTTAACACTTAGTTTGTGGTTTCCCTTTGTTATTTCTAATTTAAAGCTACACCTCTAGTGGTTGAAGCATAAAACTGCAAGTAAAGCCAGGTGCACACTGTACACTTTATAATAGTCCTTTACGATTGTTGCTTGCCAGACTCTACGAACATTATACTCATGTCACACTGTGGGATCTCAGCTGTCATTTATGTCAGACTGTACGATAGTCAAGACGCGTTAAAAATGGACGGGCGCATGAAAATTTGTCCGGAGTTTTACATCATCAACCCATACTGGTTCAGTGACTGTGAGTTGCATTACACATGGGACTGAAATGGTAGCTAACAATGAAATTTTGATCAATTTGACGGTTGTTGTAGGAGGTCACACTTCAGGACTGTGTGCCAAATCTTCTGACACTGCCAGAATTTCGTCCAAGGTAAAATTTGATCGCAACGGTCATTAATCGGCTGTCGACCAAAGACTGCAGATTTTAGCCTAGGATCAGAGGAATGTTTTAGGATTTTCAACATTTATCTCAGATGACCAAATCATGGCCAAAATAGTATAGTGGTCACCCGGCTTTACTTGCACAGGATGATTGTTGTGGTAATTACGCGAGTTGTGATTCAGCTCTGCTGTTCTGCACGAATTAAGTGTATCGTTATATTTGTTCTACAGCATTGTTGTTTTAGTTTTTATTTTGGTTTAATTATAGTTTTATTAGCATTTTGAATTAGCTTTCATAATGCTAATAGGAACGAGAATTCCAACGCCGCCGCACTGGAGGATGAAACTCCCCTAGTAGAATGGGCCCTAACTCCAAGAGGCGAAGCTGGACCGTGCGCCTCGTAGACTAGGACAATTGCATCACTCAATGTGACATTGTTTGCTTAGTGGCAGCCGCCCTCCTGTTGTTGCCCCTATAGCAAACGAAAGCTTCTCTGACTTACTGACGTAAGTCTGAAGGGCACAAACTGGACACAGTAAGTGGAGCCTTACCTGTTCCGAGAATGTAACTTTAGGAAGATAGTCAGGGTGAGGGTGCAAAATAGCTTTGACTGGTCCAGGAGAAAAGTCTAAGCAGGATGGCAAAATTGACAAAACCAGCAAATACCCAATTCTCTTTAGAGAAGTAATAGCCATGAGAAAAATCATCTTTAGAATCAGAAGCTTGACAGGCACTGACTCTAGTGACTCAAAAGGGGTCCCAACCAGACCTTTGAGTACCATAGTTAAATCCCATGAAGGGGCTTTCATTTTGATGGGTTGCCTCAGCCACCTAGTTCCACAAATGAAGCGAGGAACCAGAGGGTGTTTTCCACCAGAACTCCATCATTCAGAGTGTGGCAAGCCAAAATGACGGCCACAAATACCCTGAGAGTAGCAGGACATCTGCCTGTTAATAGTTTTTCATGCAAAAACTCCAGCACTGAAACAATCTGGCAGTGAACTGCGTCTGTGCACCACCTTTCAAAGACGTGCCATCTAAAGGCATAACTTTAGCCCTAGCACTTGGAATAGTCTCCACTACGTCAGATGGAAGCCCAGCATCTCTTAGTTGGTCCCTCTCAGGGGCCAAACATGAAGGTTCCAAAGCTCAGGCCGAGGATGAAATATCATCCCCTGAGCCTGAGATGGAAGGTCTCACCTGATTGGAACTGAGGAATGATATTAGATCTGAGTTTAGTTCCAACCCCAATTAAAAACACCTCAACTAGCTAATCAAGGTCTAATTAGGCGTACTAGAAACTTCCAAGAAGGTATGTTGAGGCAAGTTGGAGATAAAATCTGCAGGACAGTGGCCCTCCAGGACCGAGTTCGGAGACCCCTGCTCTATACCAAAGAATGCGTAATAGAACAACTAGATCACAGAAAAGGTAGTTAAAATACTTAAAGGGGCAATATTTTTTCAACACTAACCCCCTTTTTAACAGTACTAACCTAAAATAACCTAACAACAGTAACCAAAACAGTAACTAAGAAATAGTCCATGTAATGATGAACAGTACCTTTAGTCTGGAAAAGTCCTCAAAGGTGTTAACTTTTCTCTTAATTGTTGAATCTTGCGGGATTACAAATTTCTCTTTCTTTGTTTGCCCTATTGATTGTCTCTTCTTGTCCTAGGTCTGACATCAGCCCAAGTTCTCTTTCTTTTTGTCTCCATCAACGAGCTTCTGGCTGATGTTTTCTTCCTTTGTCCTGGTTTTCCTTGGACTCAGGGTCAGAAGAAACTGAATCTGTTTCACTGTTGTACTGTTTTGTTTAGTTTTTTCTGTACTCTTACATTTCATCATGTTTTGACATTGCATCAGCATTTGAATGGTGTTTTAATTTGATGCATCTGTGTCCAGAATGTATTTCCCTTCTGTGGAAGGTCACCTGAGTGGTGCAGAAGTCCATTGCCCTTTGGAAAGTGTTTGGAGCATTGCATAATCCAAAGAGCATACGTAATTCATAAAGGCCATAGCAAGTCATAAATGCCGTCTTTGCTCAGTCCATTTCATCTACTGCAATTTGCCAGTACCCGAACTGGAGGTCTAGGGTAGAGAGGATGCAAGCACCACCAAGGACATCAAGGCATTCCTCAATCTTGGGGAGAGGATAAGTATGGATGGGGTAGCTCTGGTGGGGCCTGAAGTACATGGTCTCTGTTGTATGACTTCCAGCTCAGTAGCAAACGGTCCGCTTGTAATGTTGATTGACCTCTCTGGATTCTCTAAGGGAAACAGTGAATCGTAGTAAGGCATCTGCCTCTCTCTGAACCTGGGTGCAGTGGACATGGATGTTTGCGGGGCTTGGGTACTATTTGCAATATGGTTCAATATTGGAGTCATCATCATTTGCAGTTGCTCATTATTCTTGCTCCGATTTTCGAGCATTGCCTTCAACCAGTCTGGAGGTTGGTTGGGATTAGGGGCTGCTGCTGCCATTGCTCCATGGTGTTAATCTTCCTGGTACGTTTTAATATTTCTCTGTTTACGATCTCACTTGTTTCTTTCTCTTTTTATGGTCATATGTTATTTTTCCAATATCTGATATTCTTCTGGGTTAATTCAGTGAGTTTCAAACACATCCAGATAAATGCCACTTCTGACACCAGTTGTCGGGCTTATGATTTGAGTCGATGCAGTGGAAACGACAAGGAGATTCATTTACTGAACTTCTACACAGACGTAAGTCACAGTTAACAGCGCACTCACCAACAGTATAGCATTCATGAACATAAACTTTATGAAGTTCTTCTTCAGTCCTTTCGACATTCAATGGGCATGCAACCGACCCCAAATAAACTAACTATAGAAACGTAACTTTGTGCTCTATACCAAGGAGTGTGTAACTGAACAACCAATAAGAGACTAGATCACAGAAGGGGTAGCTAAAATACTTAAAGGGACAATGTTTTCTTTTCTACAATATACTGCTTAATTAATACTTTAATTGACAATGAAAAAATAAAATAAACTGACATCCCTTTTTTTTATAGATCATAATATCATTGATCATCTACAGTAAAGGTCTTAATGGTTAAACAGTGTTATTTCCAATGAGTAAACCTTCCATTCTCACCACTGGCATTCCTTGATTTCGAGAGGTATTGTGACTGAATTCTTAAGGCTTTGGACTCTGTATAACTAAATGCTAAAGAGTGAATGCTACTTGTTTTCTTTTAAAAGATCTTTGCCGCTAGGATGTCTTGCATATTTCTGAAACACAAAAGACTGGTGATTTATAGACAGTCTAGATGGAATTATTATGTAAAAGAAAACCTGTTGGGGAATGATATAATATTTCTACCGTGTTTCACAGAGATGAAACTGTAGAACATTTAATAAAATTAAAAAAGCAAACAAGCCAAAAATCGAATGCCCCCGGTTTCACAGACAGGCTTAAGCTCATCCTAGACTAAAATGCATGTTTGAGCTGTTTCAACTGAAAGCAACTTGCTGACATATCTTAAAATATGTCAGTGTCATTGTTTTTGTCTCAAGATGCACACCAGTAATGTTTTGTTTTTTTCTTAGGGTACGTTTATCAAAGCTACTTAAATACACTAATTGAACTAAGGCCTAATCCTGGCTTAGTTAAGCCCTGTCTGTGAAACCGGGCCATGATGTTATCTTAGAAGAATTCTGAGACAAGACATGTTAGGAACTTTACCTACTTACCTGATATTCTGATATTTGTAATTAAAATAAAAGTTGTGTGAAAGAGTGAAAATGCTGTCATTATTCACTCACTGTCACACCTGAATCTAAATTTTGGTTTTAATTCCGCCATAGTCGTTTGCACTTTCAAATCCTCAAGACAAACTGCATCAGTGTTGAAGTCAGTGACGGCAAATATCATTCTTTTTGCTTGACTCTGCTTCAAAAGTTTAGGAATACAGAGCATGAGCCACATAGACTTTGTTGTGTTTTTTGGTCCCTGTCTATCATTGGACACACCTGATTTAGTACATTAGAACAACATGAGGGTCAGTAAATTGACAGAAGTTTCATTTTTGGGTGACTTTATTTTAATGCAGTGACTCTCAACCCCGGTCCCTTCATAGTTTGTATGTCTCATTTATTTAAAACTACGGAGCTCCAGACATGACATGCAGGAAAAAATAGTAGGCTAAATAGTGCGCACGATTTATTAATTTGTTCCCTCGATTTACTAAAACGTTCGCACGATTAACGTTCGCACGATGTGCATGATTTATAAATCGAGGGAACGAAATAGTAAATCGTGTGCATGTTTAGTAAGTCGTGTGCACGATTTAGTAAATCGAGGGAACGGATTAGTAAATCGTGTGCACGATTGAATTTTTTTTCTTGCATGTCATGTGTGGGGCTCCAGCTCTTTAGGAGAGAGCTCCATGAACTGTGTTCTGATTGACAGGGTCCCTACGCAGTGTTCCCTACTCCCTACTACTTGAAGTTCACTTCACTTTGAAACATTAATTTGCAGATTTGCTCTACACCACTGCCTGCAATGTCATCAAACACAGACTCCAGTATAGCACTTACTAGAAAAGTTTAAGATATGATATAATATACTTTGGTAAATAAATACAATAAACATTACCATACTTTCATTTAGTACGCATGTGTGGCCTACAATAAATCCAAGTTCATTTATATAAACATTAAGTTGTTATGAGAAATGTAATGTAAATTGTCATATTTAAAAATGCAAAACTGTGATTAATATCTGTTGTGATGTTTAATGTGAAAATAAATGTAATTTATCTTATTTAACCTTAATCAAGAGATTTGCACAAGTAACTGTCACGTCTTACACACTTTATATCTACCACACACAAATCACACAAGTTTAGTTAATCAATAAAAATCCTGAAGCCTCAACTGAAGCCTGACCTTTGAACTGAACATGTATGCTCCTTTCAGATTGAAATCTCACTTATGATGACGCTTCGCAGGCGACTTCTCAGGGAACTTGTGGTCAAATCGAATGAACCTTTGAAACTTTAATGCCTTATACGTAAACACAGCCTGTGACATATAATCTTTGACAGGTGCATATCGTTATTTATGAGCTGAATCTGAGACTAAACATAGACACAATGCTGTTGACCAGCATAAAGTTAATGAAGGTCCAATCAGGCTTCCTGGGTCATTGCCCATCATCTTAGACTTTGTGTGATTGGGCCTCCTGGCAGGTGATGAGGGAAAATGATTTCACATCACTCATCCTTATACTGAGGTTGGATTGACTGTGGTCTGTGGTCATGGTTTCTTTGTTCTCTCCCAGGAAACGGTGAAAGGCACGGGCGGTAATGGCCCTTCAGCCGGCCCCTGCTGCCCACACTCAAATCACTGAGGTAATTATCTACAATCAAAGGGACCGAAAAAAAAAAAATCTATTGACACTTCAGTGCCTTGTACAGTGGGAGATTTCATTTCCTTTCAGTCAGGTTCAGTGACTGGGCTTGTTCTCCTTGACTTTGACCCAATCATTGGTGTCTCAGACAATGCTAATGCCTCAATTTGTAGATAATAAGCATCTCGCTGGCATAGAGATACTGAAATAGTAAAGTATGACGTGAGGAAAGGGATTTTTAAAAAGATAAATTAATAATGATAATAATGATAATAGTTGCAGTAGTGTCACATGTAGCCTGTTTTGGTTTCGTTTTCTCTGTGTTCCGTTCTCGTTTTGCTTGACTGATTTCCAGTGTTCTTAATTAGTTAACACCTGTTCTGTTTGTCCTTTGATTATGTTCAATGTGTAAATAAGCCATGAGTTGCCATAGTTGATTTGTCCGTCATTGTCACTGTGAATGTAAATGTGTTTTGAGTGATTATTCCTGCTATCTCCTGTTTTTCCGTTGTGGATTGTATTAAAGACTGTTTTTTCCCCTGTACTCTTTCATTGTGCACTTCACTCAACACCCAAGAGTAACAGAATAACGGACCCTCGAAACAAATAATATGAATTTACCAGCAGTCCAACTGCACTGCCTGAAGCAGGGACAGCAATCTCCCGAGACCCACACCAGTCCTTCGCCTGCTCCACAGTTTCCATGGTTCTTAATTAGTCAACACCTGTTCTGTTTCTCTTTCAATATGTTGATGTGTTATTACAGAAGGAGTTGCAAATGTTTTCTAGGTGGTTAAATGTAACAAGTTTGAAAATTGGTTGATTGTGTGCCTAAAAAAAATCAATAAGGTCCGAGAGGCCGTGCCTGCAACTCCTTCAGCCATGACTATATTCACAATACAGCACGCCTCAATACATCACTGCTTTCATACAATGGTTACCACACAATACAAATATTAAAGTTTTTTTTTTTTAACCCTCTATAGTACAATGTTGCCTCCAGGCAACATGGTCTATTTTAGTTTGTTTTTAATAAAATAAGGCACCCATTGATTGATCAAACGTCTCTCAGGACAGAATAACTCAAATACTAATCAATAAAAGTGCAAAAAAGACTAAAACATTTTGTCCATTTTGTGTCCTGTTTTAGCACGTCACATGGCTCCATATTTTCTCCAATGAAAAGTGCTTTTTTCACTTGTTTGGATCCATTTAATCGCCCACAGAAAATACGAGTCACCTTCACTGGCAAGTGAAGAAGTATTTTCAAGAACTTTACATTATATATCAACAAATGGTTTAGAGAAAACAACAAACTGTGTGTTGCCTCAAGGCAACATTGTACCATAATGGAATCCAAAGGCCATACAGGCATAATAGGTTTGAATGCAAATGTATTATATTTGTAAGGAAAAGAGTTAGAATTATCTTAATATATTTGCATTTTCACATGATTTTGAAATGCACTTATAAGAATAGTAATTCACATACTATATCTGCATATATTATGATCTGCACATTTTCTATAGCACTTCAAAAAGCTATAAAACACAGGCAGTTGATGAGGTGAGGATGAGGAGTTAATGAGGGGTCATACTGTGATGAGGAAGATGAAATCATAGTGACAATCCGTCAGGGAGAGAGTGAGGGTGAGAGAGAGGATGGAGATGAGGATGAAGATGGATATGATAACTTGATATAATAACATAATAATATGATGGTTTGGTAATACTTGTGTTCCACTATGGTACAATGTTGCCTGAGAGCAACAGCTGGATATAAAATTTTACTTTTTATTAAATATGAAACTTTTAATACATTAAAAACTGGATAAATTTGTTTGTTCAAGTGTCTAGTTAAAGAAATTGATGTTTTCAATAAATATATTTCTTTTTTCTACATGAAAATGCCAAATGTTTAAATTTTTCCATTGTGGTACAATGTTGCCTTAAGGCAACAAACTTATAAAAAATAAATAAATTAGAAATTTATGAAAATGTTTATTGATATTGTTAAAGTGTCCAATTTTAAGCAGGAAAAACAACACAAATAAGTTTTTTTCTCATTGATATCATATTGCGTATCATAGAGGGTAAAGTAAAAGCTTTATTTTCCTATTTTCTTCCAGGAAAAAGTAGTCCCTGACAGTGACAGTAAATGGCAAGAGAATGCACCTAGATGTAATACAGGTCATCTCGTGTAATGGAGCTCAAATAAAAACAGAGACTAGAAATTGTTCTCAGACGCTCAGACAATTCATGATATTTTCTCACACACACTTACCTCACGGCATGAGAAAAAGTTAGTTTTCCGTCTTTTTTGATTAAACCAGACATGTTCACAGCACAGCTCGAGTTTTTCCTAAGAATCATCATTAAACAGGATTACTTAATGAACATACAGTACCATACCTGAAAAAAACAAACAAAGAAAAAAAACAGGTAGCACTTTATTTTACAGTCCTGTTCCCAATGTAAATACTATGTACTTATTATAGTAATTGCAATAACTGGGTAATAACTAGGTACTAACCCTGAATCTACCCCTAAACCTAACCTTAACCCATGTAGTTTCGTTTTACTACCAAGTACTTTCTTAGGTAAGTACACTGCAAGTACATGTACAGTAAAATAAAGTGCAACTGAAAAACTTTCAAATATTCCNTTATTAATCCATTTCCCTCGTGGGGACCGCTGGCTGGTGATGTAGGTGATCTCAGGTTTTTATTACATCGTGGGGACATTTGGTCCCCACGATGTAATAAACAAGAACACACACACACATACACACACACACACACACACAACAACGTATCCCCCGCATGAGACTGTCTTTGACACGGGGAAGGGTGTGGCCTCAAAAAATACATAATACATGGAATGGTATAAGGGTGCACAATAGGGTGGAATAAGTCCCACATTCAAAATAAAAGTCAATCACAGATTGGTAAAGGCATATAGAATAGAAACTCCTGTTACCATAGAAACTGTTAGTGTTCTGAGACGTGTGCTGTGATACACAGATCTGTTTGGTTGTTATAGAATTACTGGTAACACTTTACTTGAAGGGGTGTGCATAAGACTAACATGACACCTTCATAATCATGGTGTGACGTCATGAATATGAAGGATGTTTTATGCATGTTTATGACAACTGTCATTAAGTGTAATTCGCTCACTTATGTCATTTTTAATGCAAAGATGACATTGTTTGAGATGTCTGTGTTATGACAACTTGACATAAACCAATACATCATAACCTGTCAGTATCTTTGTCATGACAACTTGACATCATTTAGCTTTATGGGTTAACATTACATTAAACTGTCATGTGGTTGGTTTTGACATGAGGCCATTATAACAGTGTCATGAATATGTATCTTGACCTCAACTACAGTGGTACAAATTGAACTTGTCATTAAAATGTCATTAAGTGACAATACTCTGACAAATAATTTTATAACAGCGTCATGAATAGTTTTAATTTCATGTTTTTTTTTTGTTTGTTTTTTTTTAAGTTTCCTCCAACAGAAGGACAGATAACAGACAATTTCAAATTTCTTAAAAAAGATGACACTGTTATAAAATAATGGTAACACTTTATTTCAGGGTCTTTTAACTAGTTGCTTATTACTATTAGCATGCATATTACTAGAACATTGACTATTTATTACACTCTAAAAAATGCTGGGTTAAAAACAACCCAAGTTGGGTTGAAAATGGACAAACCCAGCGATTGGGTTGTTTTGACNAATGCCTTATTCTGCATGACCTTATTCTAGATTCTTAATCCTACCCAATACCTAAACTTAACAATTAACTATATTTATAAGCAGTAAATTAGGAGTTTATGGAGGGAAAAGTCATAGTTAATAGTTTATATACGTGTTCCCTGTACTGAAGTGTTACCAAAATAATGTAATGTAATATTAATGTTAAAAAGCAAAGTAGTTTCTTAAGTTTGATAATTAATCTGCTATGTCATGTTTATGACAGGTTATGTTGTCTTGGTAATGTCAAGTTGTTATGACANCCAGCAGGTTGGGCAAACATTTAACCCAACCGCTGGGTTTGTCCATTTTCAACCCAACTTGGGTTGTTTTTAACCCAGCATTTTTTAGAGTGTAGTAATTAATAAGCACATATTAATGCCTTATTCTGCATGACCTTATTCTAGATTCTTAATCCTACCCAATACCTAAACTTAACAATTAACTATATTTAGAAGCAGTAAATTAGGAGTTTATGGAGGGAAAAGTCATAGTTAATAGTTTATATATGTGCTCCCTATACTGAAGTGTTACCAAAATAATGTAATGTAATATTAATGTTAAAAAGCAAAGTAGTTTCTTAAGTTTGATAATTAATCTGCCATGTCATGTATATGACAGGTTATGTTGTCTTGGTAATGTCAAGTTGTCATGACAAAGACACTGACAGGTTATGATGTATTGGTTTATGTCAAGTTGTCATAACACAGACATCTCAAACAATGTCATCTTTGCATTAAAAATGACATAATTGAGCGAATGACACTTAATGACAGTTGATATAAACATGCATAAAACATCCTTCATACTCATGACGTGTGTCACGTCATGATTATGAAGGTGTCATGTTAGTCTTATGCACACCCCTTCAAGTAAAGTGTTACCGAATTACTTTATCGTAAAAAACACGACTAGCAACTACTGACCAATCAGCATCAAGGACCTGTTTTATAAAATGCCTGTACGCACCTACTTATCAAACTGCTTCTGAATCAATACCCTCAGAGAGTGTAATGTCATTTTTGTGTATTATTTATTTTATAAAACAGTTACATATTAAAACATTAAGGATACAAATTTTCATTAAAACATTATTTTAAGCATTATTAAATTCATTAAGTGCCATCCTTCCACTAGAAGATCTACTCACTGACATAACAGAATGTTTCTATGCAACAAATTACCATTTTTTATTTATTTATAGCAAACAAATTCCTTTGCAAAAATGAAAAGGCTGCAACAACAGTTGTAAGTAACCTACTAGTATTGTTAGACCCTTTATAGCTTATTTCTGTGAAGGATAAAATGCATTTAACCCTTAGTCGATATACTGGCCCGAAATAGCTCTTTTTCTCTGAACAACCAGTCTTGAGATATTGAAGCTGATGGAAAAATGGAACAAGGTCATTACAACAGCACCACTTGAACAAAAGACAAGTAGTTTTGTTCTGCTGAGACATATAGGCCTAAGAGACAACAAACGTATGGTGTTATCTTGTTATTGTCTGTAGATTTAGTTTTTCAACTTCCTTTTCATTCCTCCAGTTTGTGTTACATTTAAGTTTATTCATTCAAGAAAATCACAAGTAATTTGTCACATGAACCAAGAATATTCATAGCACATAAAGTAAGGCGTTTAAACAAGATTAGTACACAAGCTAAAAACAGAGGTGAAATGCAGAGGATGTTATTAAAAACTATTACACTATTCATTCCGATAGTCCACTTTAGACATTCTACTAACTTTGCAACTACATGTCATCTAACTCTCATTATTTTCAGTATTACTAGACTGTTAGGTAAGGGTTAGTAGAATAAGTTGACATAAGAGTGTATCTGTTTCTTGTCTCATTTGTTTTTAGCACAGTTATCGTTGCCAGAAAATGCTTGTTTTATTTACTATGTTACCACGTGCTGAAGTTGCATTTGTTCTCATGCCGTGTCGTGTGGGTTTTCAGTTTCTGTGTGCTAGTGTAGTCCTTCTGTTTTGTTAAATAGTAAGGAGTGTTCTGTTGAATTCAATAACAATGTATCAGGCGGGTATATAATTGGTTTGCAAACCACAGCAGCCCTAGTGTGAAGCCCTCATCGTGTGTAGACCAAAGAGTGTAAAGACCAATGAGTCTACCTGTGCCTTCTCTTCTACAGCTTGTTCACACTCTGTTTTGTGACCTGTCTTCACTATGTTGCCTCGTGTGACCTCAAGTGAGAGTCTACTGCGGCTACTCACAAATCTCACAAATAACCAAATGGACCTTATTTACACATGCTACTGCTCCACTGATCATATGCTGGTTACTCCACTGCACACCTCGGATCACTTCCTCCAGACTCTCAACCTCAGTCTGGCTCCTGACACGACACACATTCCCTGGACAGCAACCAGTCATGGTTTCAAAAGCCGCCACTCAACCGAGACTGCCCTGCTCTAGGTTATTTGACACTTAACACCTAATGTTCAACAATATTACTGATCTGTCTGCATTGACAACATTGTATGAGAACTAAACTGAGCTGGATGATGATATCTCTGTTTTCTGCAGAGCTGTATAGATAAATTAACTAAATTAAAGGAACACTCCACTTTTTTTGAAAATAGGCTCATTTTCCAACTCCCCTAGAGTTAAACAGTTGAGTTTTACCGTTTTTGAATCCATTCAGCCGATCTCCGGGTCTGGCGGTAGCACTTTTAGCATAGCTTAGCATAGTTCATTGAATCTGATTAGAATCTGAGTTTCGATATTTTTCCTATTTAAAACTTGACTCTTCTGTGGTTACATCGTGTACTAAGACCGACGGGAAATGAAAAGTTGCGATTTTCTAGGCCGATATGGCTAGGAACTATACTCTCATTCCGGCGTAATAATCAAGGAACTTTGCTGCCGTACCATGGGTGCAAATTTCTCCATGGTTGCAAGGCACGCTCCCTGTGCAAGCAGGGGGTCAAAGGCGCTGCGTAATATCATTGCACCTGCTGCACCCATGGTACGGCAGCAAAGTTCCTTGATTATTACGCCGGAATGAGAGTATAGTTCCTAGCCACTGCTAAAAGTGCTACCGCCAGACCTGGAGATCGGCTGAATGGATTCGAAAATGGTAAAACTCAACTGTTTAACTCTAGGGGAGTTGGAAAATGAGCCTATTTTCAAAAAAAGTGGAGTGTTCCTGAATTTTACAACAGAAATGAATCAATACTGAACTTACTTAAGCTGGACAATGACACTATTTTCTTCTAGCGCTGCTGAACAGCCAAAGCAAACTTTGTTACATTATTTTCCTGCTATCTCTGTAAAGCTGCTTTGAAACAATCTGCATTGTAATGACTTATTGAACCTCTGAGGCCGGCTAAATTTCAAATTATTAGTACTCATCTTGCTGGATCTGTCTGCTGCTTTAGACACAGTTATTGACCAGATCCTCCTGTCATCCCTCATGACAAAGGGCATGTCAGGAACCGCACTCCAGTGGTTCAAGTCTTACCTCTCAGGTAGGTCCTTCAGGGTGTCTAAATCACAACATCTAGCTAGTGGGGTGCCTCAGGGCTCAGTGCTTGGACCACTTTTCTTCTCCATCTACATGGCATTACCTGGATCTGTCATTCAGGAACATGGCTTTTCCTATTACTGCCATGATTTTACATTTACATTTACATTTATGCATTTGGCAGATGCTTTTATCCAAAGCGACTTACATTGCATTATACTATACATTTGTATCGGAGTATGTGCAATCCCTGGGATCGAACCCATGACCTTGGCATTGCTAGTGCCATGCTCTAACCACTGAGCTACAGGAAAGCTTGATGATGATGATACAACTCTACCTCTCATTCCAGCTGGATGATCTGATAGTTGCTGCTTGCTTCTCTGCCTGCCTGGTTCACCTTCACCTTCAACTCAAACTTGCCAATACATAACTGTTTGTGTTTTGGCCAACCCAACACTTTATCACAACTTCTCCATTCAGCTAGGCTCATCAACCATAAATCCTTTCAGGACAGCCATGAACCTTGGAGTTGAGATTGATCATCAGACTTCACAGACCAGCTAGAACTGCCCGGTCCTGCAGATTTGCCTTATACAACATTAGGAAGATCAGGCCCTTCCTATCGTATCATGCTACACAACTCCTTGTCCAAGCTGGACTATTGTAATGCTCTCTTGTCAGGCATTTCAGCATGTACTGTCAAACACAGCAGCGAGAGTGGTCTTTAACAAGACAAAGAGAGCGCATGTCACATCTCTCTTCAATAATTTGCACTAGTTTCTAATAGACACTTGCATCAAATTCCAGGTGCTAATGTTTGCCTACAGAAAAAACACTGGCCACCCCTATACCTAAACTCACTACTTCAGACTTATGTGCCCTCCGGAAGCTTGCATTCTGTAAGTGAATTGCGCCTTGTTGTGCATCCATAAGAGGCTAAAAATCACTCGCATTTACTTTTAACTTGACTGTTCCCTGCTGGTGTAAAGACTGCCTAACTCAACCCTAGCAGCTGAATCTTTAGCCAATGAACTTAATAACTAAATTAACTCTTCGAAAGTCTAGTTCCCTCTTCTCCATAAAAAGCCCCCAACTGGCAGGGGAAGCTATGTAGCTCTTAGTCCAAGTTATTGACATTTCAAGACTGGACTATTGACCAGACTTATCATGACTAATGCAGAGTATGTTGCACAATTCTAGCCCTGATTTTCACTCGCCAACAAATGCCCAAAATCGGATGCAAATCAATGTACGTTCACAATAATATGCGATCTGAGAGAAGCGTCAATTAATTGCGAAAGCCTATAACATGTTAAATATTTAGAGATATTTAGCACACTAAATATCTGGACCTGTCTGTGACTCAGAGTCCTGCAGTGTGAAATGTGTTTTGACTCTCTCTGTTCCTCTCTGCTGGAATAAGCAGCCAATTTGGTTCCCGGAGAACTAATAGTTCACCTAGGGCTGTTTTCCTGGTTGCATTTGCACTGCCAGGTAGGAACTATGAAGTGGCGTAAACTGCGCTTGTTGTTGTGACTTTTATTTCGGACAGTGCAGAGGACCTTTATTTTGACAGCACTGAGAACTCTGGAGCCTGAGCACATAGCACTCTTCATTAGTTTGTGATTTGTTTAACAGCCTGTCTAATATGTTATTAGATAGAACTGTTATACAAAGAATGAAGACAGTATATGAAAAAGTATTAGCGGCGTTTGCCGTGTGGTTGATGTCCAGTGTCACTGGCAGAGCAGAAATACATAATCATGTTTCGCTTGGTCACCTCAAAATTGAGTTGGATTTTCTCTTTAACTCTGGAGGTTCATCTATCATTGTTTTCCATGTTAATAGAGTTAGTTTGTGGAGTAAATATAGGCTATATATATTTGTACATGGCATGTGTACATGGCTTTTTTTTAAATGGCGGGTGCCAGTGTTTCGTGTGCATTCGGCCAATCACCATACACTTACGCCACTGGTAGTTCCAATTGTGCTGGGTTAGACCCTAGTCTGAAGTTGGAGGTAATTTAGTTCCCACAAAAGGAATTCCTAGAACTTAAATCATTCCTACGATGCGAACACTGTACAATCCGGGTACTTCTCCCAATAATTCAAGGAACTATGAAAAGGTTTCTCCGGTGCAAAAGCCCCTTTGGAGTAGATGTCAACATCTTCAGTTCAAAATAACAAGGAACAATCTATTTTTATGAAATATAGTGGATTAAAAGTTGCAGCTCCAGGCCATAAATTTAGGTGGTGCAGATTCTGAGTCATAACACTAACTAATGATTCACCACTAGAAAGTTTTACATTCTAATTGCTGAACACAAGCAGACGCGCTTTTGGCAGAGGTCTGGTGTTCTTGCGCCAGTCAGTCTATGGGTGGTGCACTAATTTTGATTGACAGACTCTATATACACATGCACAGAATGTTATCCTACCTTATTGTAGTATTTATTTTGTTTGAAGGCTGATTTAGAATGTTGAGAGTTGTGGAGGAATTTGGAAGAGGAAAATTTGCCACACTACTCCACACACACTTCCCCTTCTCCTGTTAAAGAAGAACAGACATGTTCACAATGTGACTAGTTGCTGAACTGACGCAGACTGACATACAGATTGCTGAAGCGGATTGACTTGTCCTGAAATAGGTTCATGCAAGGTAAGAACAATGGTTCAGACTGATTTCTTCCCCTACGGCTCTCAGTTAGGGTGTTGCATTTCCATATTTCACCACAGATTTACATCAGAAAAACGTTGGGCACTGTTGAGCTCAAGAGGGCAGTGGCACCCTCTGCTCCTCTTAGTACCATCATTACACAGTCTACCTGCCTGCCCAAGCCATATGCAACATTTTAATATAACTTAAAGACTTAAAGTCCAGAAAAAAAAGTTTCAATGTAGTGAAATAACAAAATAAAAATACAGATACTTGAAAAATGTGCTGAAGTACAAAAACGGAGTAAAAATGCTTTGTTACTGTCTACCACTGCTGATTCATTAGTCATTAGTCACTTTACAGAAATGATAAATGAGTTATAGTCAATTTATAGTCGGTTAGTTTGTTACAATGCTCATAGTCAGACTCAAATTTCATCCCAACGGTTGTAACATTTACTGCGGTCAATGATACAATAAAAGGAGGCATTTTGTGTTTACTTTTTTAGGGTATAGAACGCACAACTGACACACAACTGTCAGCACAATATGGGTGCACATCAGAACTGACAGGTCAATCTGCACACTCTAACAAGGAAATAAGGAAATAAATTGCTACCCAGTGCTCAGTCTGGTTGCATTATACACATTCAAATGGTCTTTAAAAATGATGACAATTGATGGACAGGGGCAAAAACACATCACCGCCTCTAAATATTAAAAAGTACATAAATTGTGCTTCAAAAAACAATCATGTCCCTTATTACAGAAGTGCATCTCTGTAGGAGATCCGTTAAATCCTGTAGTTAGCTACTCAAATGTCACTATTTCAATGAAACTGAAAAATTAACAAATGCAATGAAGTGGAAAAAGAGTATAAAAGGAGCTGCTGAATGATGTGAAAGTTTAAGTACATTTATTTATATTGCCTTTAAACAATACAGATTGTTTTAAAGACGCTTCAGAGTAAGATTAACTGCATCAATGTTGTAAAATTATCAACTCAGATGTAAAGAGGCTCTAAAAAGACAATAGTGTCATTATTCAAGTCAATACAGTACAAAAACAGATATTCGTTTTTAGATTTGCTAAATATTGCATATAGCAGTGTTAATACATTTGAGCATTGAAGATTCATTGTGTGAGCCAAAAAAAAGGTCATCTGCATGTAAAAATGTATAGGGCAAATTAGCATGTACAATTAAATATCCAAAAAAATCGAATATCGACCAATAACCCAGTACTGCATTCCTAAAAATGAAGCCAAATAAACCCCTAAAAAATAACTGTACAAGTTGTGCATGTTCATTTTTTTTTTTCAATGAAAAATAAGTTTAAAAAGTAAAATTAAAAAGTTCAAAAGCTGTAGTACAAACAAATGCAGGATTGATAAAGGGTATATTATGATGGCCACATATGTATGATGATTTAAAAAATATTTGCGGACAAGTTAAGATTGAATTATGTAACTAAAAAGCCTTTGTTCATTGTGGGCCGTACTTAATTAAAATGCTTTGAGGTCTCTTTAAACAGAGATCTTTAGCGTCTATTTGAGCAGTGCCAACCAAGGTACAAATGCCTGCCTTCACAACAACCACAACTAATTGAAATTCACAAAATATGTCAGGAGCTCTTCAGCCCAGATTTCATGGAACATATACCATGTGCCATATACCACGAGAGTTTCCTGGAAATCTATTATTTTTCTCAGGCGGATAAACAAGGGCTTATTTAGCCCCTGATGGAGGAGCATAATGTTTCATGCATGGAAAAAGCTACATTTGTCAGCGCCACTGTGCTTTTCTTCCTCAGATAATTGTGCTCCATTATGTTACTAGCACAGCAGAGGATCTCCTCTACAAAATAACATTCCTCTACATGGGTTTAAGTTGTAAAGAACTGGAAACTCAGGCAAAAATAGAGCTGATGCTGACTGACCGAATGACAGACACTTTATTGATCCCATGTGTGGAACTGGGGTGCAGCCAGACAATTATTACAATACCACAAATAATATAGTAAATTAAAAAATACATAAAGCCTATATAAGAAAATATGTAATAAGAGACAGTGTCACGATTGCTCACGACACAGAAATAAGCAAAAGTATTTTAAATCAAAAACTGGAATGTATTTAAGTGGATAACATGATCTCTGTAGCCACACATTGTGTTCAGCTCAAACTAAAACAATCCAAATCCAAACAATGTAATCAAAACAAGTGAAATCCATGTTCACATCTATATGTGTAAAACGTTTCCTAAACTAATCTTGATGTAGACTTGGGAACTCAGTGACCAGGAAATGGTGTAGAAGAAGGGGAAAGAGACTTGAACTAGATTTCTTCTATTTTGCATGAAGTACTTTAACCAAACTGTTTATATTAAACATCAAAGTGTCCCAGTAATCCTGCGGCTATGAAAGCATTATGAATGTTGGGATGTACTTTGAGGGGACATGCACACAAAAAAAAATTCCTGAGGACTGTAATTCACCAAGGACTGTAGCCTTCCCCTTAAACCAACTTTCTTTCATTCTCTCTCTCTCATAAGTTGGGTTTGGGGTTTTAGAAACGTTTGCATTATGAATTGCTAAGTTAATGTCTTAATGAACCATCACATGGCAATGAAATTTACAAAGCAATTACTTTGTGATCTTATGCCCCAAACATGAGTTTAACCATGTATGACACATTAAAATCTTCAAACCAGAAAACAGTCTGTTAATGTTAGTCAAGTGGGACTTTCTATTTGCACTTCCCCATTTTCACTAATATAAGTAATTGTTTACTTCATTAGTGTTTTTCAGCAAGAAACACATTTATGGATTTTTAAAAGAGTTCATCTAATGTTTGGGTTCTCTCATTGCTTAAGGCAATTTAGGTGATATGTTAGCATTTCAATTATACTAATGGATTTTCAAGAGCTCCAGGAATTCACAAAGGGCTTGTTAATGTAAACAGGCATGGCAGTGATGGTATAGAATATGAGACAGTCGCTATACATGCCAAATGAAGCATGCCATGCAATGTTATTTTTATGGCCCATTCCTAAAACAAAATACCTTGACGTGAACGTTTAGGATGTAAAATGGTAATCCAGCCCCAGCCGACAGATCACCAAAGACACAAGAAATAAGATCCACAAATAATCTATTAAAGTGGAATGGAAAATAATTAAATTAAGGAACTTTGGCTTCAGGGTGCCCCAAGGCCAAAATAATAAACAAAATAAACAAAATAGGGGTCTAACGGTACATGTATTCGTCTCGAACCGTAATGGTCCGGACGTCGCGGTTCGGAGCATACAGTCACTCACAGGCGATTCACACTCCAATCCAGAAGGGAAGGCATGTGGTAATGCAATGCTGTTTGCTAACCTTCACAACAGGAAAAATCGCAAAAGAAGAAGAACAGACGATCTATGCATAGATAATAGGGCTGGGTAAAAAATATTGATTTCTCGATTTTAATCGATTCTCATTTTTACGAACCGATATCGATTCTTAAATCCCAAGAATCGATTAGTCTAGTCTGTTTTTAGTTGATGAATGAGCAGAATATGTAGCGCCTCCCATCCAATAAATCGCAATAATCTTTGTGCTTTGTTACTTTTGATATAAAGCAAAGTCTCAGATTTTAAATGACGTCCATCTTATTATGAGATTCAAAAAATAAATACAGTTTTGGCGATGTTTAATGTGGCGTGACAGATCGCTGTAGCGCCTCAGTTAAAGAGAAGCATGTGATCATCCTCTCCTCCGCTTTAATTCCAGCACGAAATAAACATGCATGAACATCTGAAGGTATGTTAAAATATACAGTACAACTTACCAAAATCCGTATCATGTCTCGTGTAATCGCTCAATCAGTGTTTCAACCTCGGAAAGACTCAATAAAACAGCTTGTAAACAATGTCACGTAACGTCACATTTACCTCAGAAAAACATATTCAGTGACCATAAACTCAGAAAAATGAACTCTAGAAAGCAGCATTCTGATAAATATAGCTATGCACCGTTACATATTCATTATAATTTTTAATGTTCTTCAATATTTAATGTATGTTTGAATAAATCAGTTATAACAGCCGCGATTTAAATGTTTATATTTTAAAAAAAACGAATTGGAGTAGAAATATGATTGTGTAATTCTAAACTTTATTTATAATAAAAACATCATTGAGTGTAATTTAAGTGTTTGTATATAAATAAGTTAATTTAACCTTCAGTATTATTATAGTAGTACCAACTGACTCCCATGTGTAGTTTACAGCATTAGTTGAGAGATTTGTTTCCTCTAGAAAATTTGCCATTTGTCACTGTAACTGAAATACTACATCCAAAATAATCGAAATCGTAATTGAATTGAAAGCATGTGAATAGTAATCTAATCGAATCCTGAAAATTGTGTCAATACCCAGCCCTAATAGATATGTTTATGTGTAATCTCTCAACCAGTGTTTCAACCGTGGAAAGACATCAATGAAACAGCTTGAAAATCTCACGTAGCATTACATTTACCTCAGGTTAGTCATTCAGTGTCCACAGCATGTTAGTTCACTAGAGAAATGAACTCTAGAGGGAGCATTTCACTAAATATATGCACTATATTAGCTTATATATTCATTATATTATATATTTCATTAATGTCTTAATTATTTAATATATGTTTAAATAAATTTGTCATGAAAGCAAGTTATGACAGTAACTGTGTAAATGATAATTTTTCAAAAACGAATTGGAGTAGAAAAAAAATTAAAAATAATTTTATAATTACTAGATTTAGAAAACAAAACTGCCTTATGTGCAATTTAAATTTTTTTTCTTTTCTTTTTTGAGTGTTGATTGTTATATCTAAAAAATAAATAGCAACTAATGGGACGGGAGGAGGAATCCGGAGCTCTTCACGCCACAATACCAATGCAAGAATGAGCACGCCATCTTTCAACAGCGCCACCCTTTTAAAGCGCTGCATCAGCAGGTCCACCAATTATGTTCCTCCATCAGCAACCAATCCCTGCACACACATACAAAACAACAACAACCCACACATGGACACAGATGCTGAGGATCATAACGGTTATATATACCAGTAAATACGATCATTTGAGAAGCTGTGAGCATCAACATACAGTTGGTAGTCAACCAGAATGTCTATTAAATTCAAACCAGTCACATTAGCTGTGTTTCCATCTAAAGCTGTGAATTTAACCTATGCACAGAATTGGAATATTGCATAACACAAAGCATTGCGAAAGAAGCAGCGTTTCCATCCCATGTGTTAAAGTAAAACAAAATCGTCACTTCCTGGGAAATTGGTGCAAAATATCAGTAATAAAACTGTGAGTTTCTTCAATCAGGCTCTTTTTTCCTCCATCATAAATGAGTTGGTCTCAGAGCGTAAGACGAAACACAATAAACGCTGTCATGTTCTCTTGCGTTCGGATGCTGGTGTTTGGGAACGCTATCGTGTGAGACGCTTCTGGAGGGAATTAAACCAAATCATTCTGATGACAGACTTTGGCTCAGGCGTTTCAGAACCACCAAACCAACATTTGAGATGCTGCGACGCCATTGGTCCAATCACATTCACTGCTGAGGTTTTTGTTGCACATCGAGGGATTTATTCTGTAAATATGTTTCCATCATAGTTAATGTCTTCTTAATAGATAAAAGAATTATCCACCTCAATGGATAATTCTTTTATCCATTAATGGTTATAGTTTTATGCACATTTTTAGAATTTATGCACATCTTGCCATTTCCATCCAGTGGCTTTCACCTTGACTTAAAAGGACAGTTTAAAAAAATGGCTAGAATTGATGGTTTCGAATATGTCAGTACTGAACGCATCAAAAATCAACAAAAAATAACATCACAGATAGAATTATATGTGGGGTGAATGTTATAAAATCATTAATGATAAATTAGCCCATATAAAAAAAAAAAAATTCGTTGTTGACAGACAATCACAGATCATAGTTTGCATAATCGACTATTTTTTAATTTTAGAAAAAGGGTTCATCGTACTGTTTAGGCACTATTTTAATTGAGCACTATATGTCCCATATAACAATATCTATAGAAAGATTGGTATATCTCTTGAAAACAACAGGGAAAGAGCTATTGCTCATGTAGTGACGTGTACACGATACAAACTAAACCGTGAGAAAATAAAAAAACTTAGAGGCAGTGACGAGACTACATGACCACTGAAACGTCATGTTGAGTACAAAAGAAAGGAGACAATGCGCATGAGTGACATCACAGCAAAGCAGTCTGGAACACAATCACTGCTTTATCGTTAGAAATATCTTTAGAATATGGAGAAACAGAAAGAAATCACACAACACAGGCCATCTCAATAAGCCAAGGATCTCACAAACACTCAAGAGAATAAATCAGCAATTGGCAAAGTTGGCAATTGCATCAATCTACATAGTAATGCAATCAGCGAGAGAATCACATGGCTATTTTGAATGAGGAGGCCAAAAATAGCTCAGACAAGCTGAATCTTTTGCAAGGACTCAATTGTACTTCATTTTAAATTTAAATGTCAGCTTAGATGATGTTATTTATGGAGTTTCAGTACTTCCATTATGCTACAGACTTTCCAATATTTTGAAATTTTTCTGCATTTGGTCTGCAATGGCAAGATATTCTGTTGTTTCAAGCTGAAATCAGTTCTCGGTTCAGAATTATCTCTTTGCAACCAGACAGCAACATCTTAGATGAGGAGATTAAAAAACGGTCATTGGCTCGGTGATATGAATGCAGAGAAAGGGTTTGCCGCTCTTTAGAAACGCCATCGTTATCGTTAAGGCCATTCTGAAGAAGGACTTTTTATATTTGCATTTATCCCAGTGAAAACACTGCGTGTGTAAATTTAAACGCAGCATATTTATTTAGGCATTAGCGTCAAGCGTCTTTTGCATAACATAATGATGTTGCTGTCAGTTGCCTGAAGCAGCTAATTTCCACTGCGCTTTGCCTTGCGTGACCTCCCTCGTAAATCATTATGCTAATGTGTAGTGCCATGCGCTTTTTGTCCCGGCTTGAGCACAATTACCCAGACACACACTGATGCTAAGAAGTCCCAAAAGAGGGCACACTAAGATGGCTGAGGGGTGCCAGAGGTTTAGGGGGTTTGGGTGAAAAGGGAAAGAGTGGAAACAGCGGCGTTAGTTGTGAGATTAACCCCATCTATGGCGGTCAGAGGACTATACAAATCACGTGGAAATTTGGCTGATCCTTGACGTAATCGCAGACAGCAGCGCAAAGTTGATTCTGCGCTAATATTTGAAGTTTTTTAATATGTTGTAGATTTAAGTAGCAAATGGAAATTTGCTAAAATTGTTGAATATATTTTGAGACAAAAGTCTTCTTAATGATTTTCAGTTTTGTTCAAGGTAGTTAAAGCAACAGTTTTTCAATAACGGAATAATATGTAAAAGTATGGTATTTTGGGTAAAAGGTGCCCCTGTTGTTGGGGCGAAAGGCATTATAATTAACATGATAAAAAAACAGCTGGATGACTTTTCCATTTGTTGACATGATATGGTTAGATGCTGCCATCACTTGCTATCAGAGATTTTGATAATTCCCACTTCTGAAGTTGTGATTATGAGCTCATCGTTTTCAATTTTCGAAATGGAGGCCGTTCATGTGCAATTCTTACCTAGGAAACTCCTATTTACGATAATTCTGAGAGCAGGTGAAGGCAGCATAAGTTGGGTGTCCACCTTAGAGACAATCACCATATTTATAATGTGTCATCATGTGCTTTGTAGAAGAAGTGAAGCGACATGTGGCCAAGTATGGTGACCCATACTCGGAATTTGTGCTCTGCATTTAACCCATCCAAGTGCACACACACAGCAGTGAACACACACACCGTGAACACACACCCGGAGCAGTGGGCAGCCATTGCTGCGGCGCCCGGGGAGCAGTTGGGGGTACGGTGCCTTGCTCAAGAGTCTCACCTCAGTCGTGGTATTGAGGGTGGGGAGAGCGCTGGACATTCACTCCCCTCACCGACAATCCCTGCCGGACCTGAGATTCGAGCCCATGACCTTTGGGTTACAAGTCCGACTCTCTATCCATTAGGCTACGACTGCTCCTGCATTAGTAAATGCACAATCACAAAGGATATCTTTAATAGTAAATTCCACTAGGAACACAGGGAAAAGGCTCAAGAATTAACATAAATACACTACCGGACAGTGAAGCAAAGGAAACTGAGGGCTTAAACAAAATGGAGAATCAACTGAACAGAAACAGGTGCGTAGAACTAATTAACAACCAATGAGACTAACTAGGGAACACAGGCAAACCAGAACAAGGACAACAGAACCAAAACATCATGCAACTAAACAGGCACAAAAATACACGTTGCATCATGCTACACATCTGAATAATGCCCATCTGCTGCCTGCTGGTGCTACATTTTCGATATGCGCTTTAATCAACAACAGACTGGGCCGGCTGACCAATCAGATCAAACTGGGCTTTTTAGGCTTGCAATAAGTCATTTCAGCACATGGTCCCTATTCTCTATTTATTGCATGATGTTTTCTGATTTATGTCTGTGAAATAATCAATTCTTTTTTTGACAGCTAAAAATTCAAACTGTCACAAGTCTTTACACATTTATGAGTCTATTTGTATGCAACTGGTTCATAATTGCTGTGCAATTATTTTATCTTATTACTTATTCTTTTTAATTAAAATGTGTTTGTAATCTAATGTCCTTTTTTGTCCATTTATGCATGAACAGTCCTGCTATGTTTGTCTTTAGTATGTTTAATTATTTTTTGTCATAGCAGGGTAATTAATTGATGACAGTGGAATTAATTAAGAGATACACTGGAGTAGAACACACACTGTAGAACTTAAGTTCATGTTTGATTGCACAGGAAGTGTTAAGTACAGATGCAGTATTAAGACACTAAGTATTTCAGGCACAGCCTCAAGAGAACTTCACTGTTGTTAAGGCTATACATCATTTTTATTTTGACAAACTCTGTCCCAAATATCTTTGTAAATTGTTTTTTTTATTATTTTTTTTTTACTAAATGCATAGGAAGAAACCAAACTGATTATTTTATTAACATTTAACTGTTCTTTCAAGTAAAATATAAAAATTCATTGTGATCAAATGTTCTTCCTATTCAAATATAGTATTATTTTACAGCTGTAACTCAGAAAAACTAATAATTTTACAGTTCTGCTTGTGTCCGAAACAAAACTATCCAAAGTAGTGTCTATCCAAGCTTTGATAAATATCCTGTCAAACTTTTGTTATGTTTTTGTTTGTTTTTTTGTATGGTATCTAGTAAACACAACTGTATTCCAGATGGACTGAAGCAATATCTGTGAGCGAAACATCCTTGTGAGTCAAAACATTTCAAATTAATCATGTAAATTTACAAAACCATAAGAATTGGACTGCAACAGTCTGAGTGGTTCTTGCGTCTGCAACTCTCTTTCAGACATCCATGGTCAAATCACAAATAGTTACACTGATTTCAGTCTATTTCTAATACAGCAGGCTGAGCTGTACTTGCATGACTGGAAATAGCTGAACATAGGCAGCCGTTTTATAACACTAAAATAAGAGACAAATCTGTGCAAGACCAGGATTGAGAACCACTGCCTGCAATATGACATGCCAAATTATCAGGTACAATATGATGAAATAATAGACCCTTTTCAATAGGGATGTGCTGGAAGCTGAATACCTTTTTCGGAAAGGCACAGATGGCTTCAAAATGAATAACAAATTTTACTGAATAGGCTAATAGGAAAAATATTTGGCAGACACTTTTTATGTTGGCTGGATAACAGGTGAACGGGATAGCACAATATTATAGCTACATAAAAATCATTACTCAATAATGAATGTGTAAAATGCGGCAGAGAAACAAGTGCACAGCCATCTTTAGAATTTTGTGTTTGAACTTCAGGTTTTGCCGTATTTCTAAGGCATCGCTGTTGAAGTGTAATTAGCTGGTGAAGTGGATTTACTTATTGTAGAGTTAATGAAAGTCATCATGAGCATTGTAATGTTTGAAGCAGATGTCATAACAAACGTCAGTATACCAGTAAGAGCTAAAAACAAGTGGTTCATTCATAAATCTGTAAGATCTTACCTTCATGCTGTGGAAATACAAAATGGAAGAAAGAACACAACAAGGGCGAAGCTACAGAAGGTCTATATAGTATGCAAAAAAAACGTACGCCAAAGAGTAGTATGCCAGAATACATAGTATTTGAACAACAGTAGGCAAAAAGTACAAAGATGACCTACTGCTTCCAACGAGATTCTGAAGTGTGCATTCGATGGACACTTTACTATCCCATGAGGCCAGGGGAGAGGATTTATGACTAGCATCGTCGTTGTTTTTGTTTTGTTTTTGCACACAAGAGGTGATTCTAGGACTCACCTTTCCCTCTGATGCAAAGGAAACTAACTCACCAGTGTGTTTGCCTACCTGTTTATCAACAGTCTGCTCTCGATCTTCAAGATAAGTGATTCTCCGGGGAAAAGTACATTCTGGAACATTTAGTTAACTTGTTATTGGATGATCTATTTTGAATTTATGTGGATTTGGTTACGTGCATATATGAACTCTGAGTTTGCTCACTATCTCGAAATACTTACCTGTGTCTTCTTTAATGGATGTTTCCAGGCAGAACTCTTGTTTTGAAGTTTATATTCCCTGATTTGGATTAAGACTGTCTCTAATTCTGTAAATTATTGTCTGTAAAGACAATTTGTTCAGAATCAAGTCAGATTTTGTGGGCTAATTTAGCCAGAACACTAAACTTGTCACATAATATTCCACTGTACTGTAGGAGGTGATTGAATTGGTTATCTCATAGAACATATACAAAAAAAACAAAGACTTGACTTGACAAAAAGAGATTTCCTGACAGCAGGTTGAAAAACAGAAAACATAACACATGAAGCAACAAAATACATGTCAAAATCACATGAGGTGCACAGAGCACACTTCAAAATAAGACATAAAAACATGAATAAAACCTAAAACAGATGTGACATATGGGCGACTTCTGATGCCCAAACGAAACACCAAATCAAAACAATAAAAGGTCCAGTGGAGTCGGACAAGGGGGTGGAATGGAGGGCCAGGCCTGTGAAACAGAAGTGGACATGGATCATGGCATGCTAGCAGGGCCTGGACCGTGGCCTAATTTGTAGAGCAATGGCAGGCCTGGACTGTGGCCTGGATCGTGGAGCAATGGCATGCCTGGACCATAGAGCAGAGCCGGGACTGGACCGTGGATCATTGGCGGGACTGGATCGTGGAGCAATGGGTGGCCTAGACTGAGGAGCAGAGGCGGGCCTGGACTGATGTGGCCTGAATCGTGGAGCAACGGTGGGCCTGGACCTTGGAGCAGAGGTGGGCCTGAGAAATCAGAAGTGGTCTCCGTGGCCATGACTGGAGCAGCTACAGCTGACGTCGACACCTCGGGAGGAGTGTGTTCACACAAACAAGATGGCGGTAGACATCACAGACAGTACAGGCGACAGTGGTAGGACCTCCGGGACCACTGGGCTTGAGACCACCGGACTTGGAAGCACTGAGACCATCAGACTTGAGACCACAAGACTTGCACTGAGCAAAAAGCACTGAGACCACTGGATCTGGGACAACCGGACTTGGGAGCACCAGACTTGGAAGCACTGAGACTACTGGACTTGGGAGCACTGGCTCTTGGGACGTCGCCAGCATGAGACCAGCCTCCATGGTCAGGAGCGGGATACTTGAAAGCACTGAGATCACTGGAGTTGGGACCACTGGGCTTGGAAACTCTGAAACCACTGGGCTTGGGAATGTGGGACGGGGCCAGCGTGAGACCGGTCTCCATTGTCGGGAGCGGGATACATTTAATGCACTGTGAAGTAATATGTCATGAACAAACAATGAACAATTATATTTTTACTAACACAAAGATTAAGAAATGTTTAAAATATATATATATTGCTCATTGTTATTTCAGGTTAGCTAATGCATTTGCTAATGTTAACAAATGGGACTTTATTGTAAAGTGTTACCTAAATAACCAATGAAAACGTTAAAAAAGAAAAAGTTTTCACCTGATAATATGTGCATGGTCATGATTGACAGAATTTTTCTCTAATATTCTATCAGGCAAGGTCTAACATCAAATCAAAGACTGAGTTCTTCTATCGTGACAGTTCCACCCATGAGCCCCGAAGCCCGTGTTCATGGTAGATGGCATGCAGGATAAGTAAGCAGAATAATAAACCTGGTGATATGTGTTTTATATTAAAATTATTTCTATATTTGGGGTGCCATCAATAATTAATAATTTTCTTTCCATGTGGTTCACACTATTGTCTTTGATGTTGTGGAGCTATATGTTTTAGGCCTAGTGATTACAAATGAATGAGCATACAAAAATAATTTTTGACCACTAGGTGGTGCTGTCCCTAAACCAAACAGGTATGCTAAGGGCAAGGTGGTGAAAGAGCACTGCAGTGATGATATTTTTGAAGGCTGACCCGTAAGTTTGCTTCACTTTGGTTACCTCGACAAAAACCCAATAGATTTTTCCATTGGCTTTTGGATTTTTGCAGAAAGCTGTCCTCGGACTGGGAATTATGTGTTTCTATGACAACACTATCAATGGCAAAATGAATTTGCAGCGGTCAGGTGGTACTGTGGTCACGTGGTATTAGGAGCTCTCAGAAAATTCTCATTTTACAAGCTGTAATTACGAGCTCTACAAGGATGTGAATGCTTTTTAATTACTGGAACTGGCTGAAAAAATAGTGTATTTTGTTATAATATTAATTTATTTTCTTAAATTCAGCAGCGTTTCCTGTATATACACATATATTCTTCGTCTTTCTTTTTTCTCTAGATGCTGTCTTTGACATCATATCTCAGGCGTACTAGTAAAGGGTTTGAGTTTGAGGGTTTGCTTTCGGTCATAAGCATTGCCATGATGTCATTTTCCTGTGGCTTCAGTGTTATTAGTCACATGACATTTACAGCTCATTTGACTTTGTGTCCAGAACTGAGCAAAGATTTTGCCCTCCTGATAATGTTCGGGGGTCAGATTCACTCTCCCAGTTTAAATCTAGATTAAAGACGTATCTCTTTAGCCAAGCATTCCCATAATGCATCTCATAACCTTGTACTCCAGTTATATCAGATCAAATGCACATGATTATCTTTGGTTAATGTTATGAACAGCAGCTACGCTAATTATTTCCTATTTGCTTTTCTGTTTTATCTCGGGATGCCCATCCCGAGGTAACTAGAGAGTATGTCAGCTCCAGTTTGGATCCAGTCTCTTATGAAGACTTCAGATGACCAACACCTGTGAAGAGATGACTCCAACTCCTTCAAGGACTTAAGATGACGCAAACTCTGAATCAACATGCACCTATGCTAAATTTTCTATATATTGTAATCATGTTCACAACATAAAAATTACTTCAATGAGCTCATTGTTTATTCTTTAAATTAATACATTGTTAGCTAACTGTGTGATTTGTATATGTACATTTCTGTTATGACAACTTTCAGAGTCTTTAGCATGGTAAAAGATATGACAATGTTGATAAGTTTGGTCTTGGCGGAATAGATCTGCTATGCAGGTGGAGCTGGGGAAGGAGGAGGGTTTCAGAAAACATAAATGAAAAATTACTTCTAAATATTGATAAAATATAATGCTGGAATAAGCTCCAGCACTGCGGCTACATTGATCAGTATGGGAGATGAATGAATGGATGGATATTTCCTGCGTCAGCCGAATAACTGATATTAATTTGAAAGGGAAGGCTAACGAACAGCTCCAGTTATTATAGACCCCCTCAGAGGGCAGTGAGAGGACATCTTGGATTAGTCCATTAAATGTCAACCCTTTTACATGATTCAGACCAAATTGCACTGAGTACATCATTTCAAGTATCAAGAGATTGTTGCCAGTTTTAATCTTGTCTCCTATTTGTTGAGTTTAGAAAAGGAAATTTCGCACTTCTAGAGATCACAAGTTTTATTTGTTAAATCTCATTTAATATTACCTATCAACTAAACGTGCACAGTGCCTTTTTTTTTATGGTGTTCCATTTCTGCAGATATTTAGTAATTTCAGTCACAGAATTGTCTGTATAATCAGCACTTTAGTTGGTCTTATCAGCATGCCTGTTGTGCAAATCTGAGAGCAATTAACTATGAGAGCGTCTGTTATTAGCCATGACCTTTCCAGGCTTCTCCTTGAATGGGTTTGTCAGAAGAAGATGAGGGCTGGCAGAGAGCTGGAGATGCAGTAACTCACACCCGTGTTCCTCTGAAGTGGTGCTGGTACCACAGCCGGTGTCGTGAACCAGCCTGCGTTTCCACTGACTTGACAATCAGAAGGTGATGCAACAGGTTATGTGGTAGTTTAGTGATTATGTAAGCAGTCCAGAAACAAACATGGAGCATCACAGTGTTTGCATTTACATTTATGCATTTGGCACATACTTTTACCCAAAGCAAATGTTGTGTTTAAAGGAACACATTTTATCAGTTTACACTTTCCCTGAGAATCAAACCCGTGACCTTGGAGTTGCTAGCGGCATGCTCTACTGTTTGAGACAGAGGAAGTTCGTTTACACCTTTTACTCTTTTTTTTTTTTTCCTCTTTTGCAAGTTTTCTAATTTTCTAATATTTCCATAGTTTCCTCCACAGATCACTACTGAACTTTTGTTATTGGACATTTTAATGTTTTCAGTTGTAGTTAAAGGGATAGTTGACTCAAAAATTAAAATTCTGTCATCATTTACTCACCCTCACGCCCTTCCAAACTATAAATTAGATTTTTCTTTCTTCTGCAGAACTCAAGATATTCGAAGAATGCTTCCGTTTTTGTCCTAATAAAAAAAGCTTAAAATGAATCCAAAACTACACCGGTGGTTTAATCCAAATATTCTGAAATTTTTGCTTCATTATGTGCACCACTGAGGTGCCAAATGAAGATTAAGATGATCAGCTAACATATCTAGTGTTTTGATAGTTGCCGTTTTATTTTCCTTTAATATGTTAAATTTAGTCAGAAGAGGAAAATGTCTTTGTCAATGTCTTTTATGCTGACAGTCCACAGACCATTGGCTGAAAGTCTGATGCATATGGCACACATAACTGGAAACACTTCAGGATTTTCAAAGTCGTCATCTGGTTGGTTGAATTCTACAGGATGTCCGGGAGACGTGTGTGCCACGTTCTTTAATGGTCCACCTGGAAACAAAGCCGCCGTGAAGCCAAACCCCCTCATGGAAAAAGAATGCCGGAACAAAACGAACTGTGATTGGTTGTTACATGTCAGTCAAACGTCCTCTTTGGAGGTCCTTGGCCAATGAAAGCTGCAATAGAGTCCAGACCTTCTGCCATCAGTCTAAAGGTCTGGCTGCGCGAGACTGCTGTGTTACCATATATTAGTATTTGTCTTCACATTTTCTGTTTCACATCATGGATGTCATTCTCCCAACCCAGGTTTCAACAGTTATTTCTTACAGACATCTCATTAAAGATTGCAGGGAACAGAATGCATTTGAAGGGCCATAGCCAAGGGCTCTGTTGTGTTTTTTTAATTAATTTGCAAACCAAAAAGAAAAAGTTTTTAAAAACTTGCTTAAAAAGATACTGCAGAAAATGTTTAATAACCAACAAACTGCACAAATTATTTGAATAATTCCTCTGCATTAGACCAGTGAAGCATCAGGAAAAATGATAAACAGTCTCAAAATGTTCTATTAAAATACAAATGCACACGTGTTGGTTGAAAATAACTGAAAGGATAAAATTTCTGCATGAATTTGAGATTACCACTGTAGTTTTTGGAACAGTCTTGTGTTTGGTCGAGAAGGTTCAGAGGATACAGTACATTCTCATTTCACAGAAGGAAATCTATGTGGGCTCCAGTCCTGTCAGCAAGATGGATAGAGCACATTACTGCACATTTACTTTACAATGAAGCTCTTTCATTTCTATAGGGCCATAGAGACATAAATGTCAAGATGAGGCAGTTTGTGTGTGTGTGTTTTAAGGGGTGTCTTCAAGGAAGATCTTGTTTTTTGGATGGCTCTTTCTGATGTGACACATGGCATGGATATAAAAACTAAAAACATGAGTAACGTCTACAATGCAACACAGATTCACACCAACCATATGACATAAGATAATCACTAAATTCTGTCATCTTTTACTTACGTTGGTTCAAATCAACATGATTTTCTTCTTTAGAACACAAAAATGGATGTTGTTAACTCTTAAAATGCTGCTGAGCTCCAAAAAATTACATAAAACAAAAAGAGCACAATAGCACAATGAAATAATAAGACATAAAACATGTATATATTTTGAAGCTTCTAGGTTAAACTTGGCTACTTTAAAGTGCACCCTTTATGCTATTTTAAAGGTTTATAATTTTTTCCGAAGGTGTCCTACAATAGATTTACATTCATCCAAGATCAAAAACACTTTAATTCTCTCATAACATCCACTGCAGCATCAGCTCTTTTCTCTCAGTGTCTGAAACGCTTCGATCAAGGATTCGGTCTCTCTAAACCCCGCCTCTCTGAGAGCTGCTCTGCTGTGATTGGTCAGAAACCAAACGCTCATTATCATATCTGAATCTCAGCTCTTGATTCACAGTGATACGAACAGTAACGATGGCGTCGGTTTAACCGTATCAATCTCAGCAGAAAACAGCGTCTTCTCGACATGAACACCACGAACCAAACTCTTCCAGTCTCAGATTCAACTACAGTGATTGAGGGCGGGGCAAAGAGACGCTGTTCAGCCAATGAAGAGCAGAGGCTGGCATTATGCAAATTAGTTACGAACCTACGAGCAGGAAGTGAGACTGAATTACTGACGACTCGTTTCAGTTCAGAATCACTTCTTTCTTTTTAGAAGACAAAAACTCCATTTATCTGCACTTTGATCTTAGAAACTTTGCAGACCTTTTTACATTCACAAACAGCTCTCTTGCACACTACATGAAAGGGAATATCCCAAAAAGCATAAAGGGGCACTTTAATGTTGATATTTTTGAGAAAGATTTATCACATGAAAATATTGCTGCGGTTAGTCAACCTTAAAGTGTTATCTCTCTCCCCTCAGCCTTTGCTGAAATGCATTGGTAAGACAGAATCCTCTGGCTTAAAATGACAAGCAGATGATATCATGATGTGAGCAGCATTTCCATACCTTCCTTACAGGGCAGCTGTTGCATGCATCAAGTGTCGCATTAAAGACGTCTGTTAGCAGAGCGATTCTGAGACTGCTGGCTGATGGGATATGAGCTCGAAGAGCAGCTTCAGAAGAAAACTTTCCAAAAAAACATGAGTGCAGAAACCTCTAGTGATATGCCAAAAACTAAAAAGATATTTGTTGAACAAAATAGGGTAAGTTGTATTTAGTGTTACCAATAACGCCTCTCATTATTATTCTTTAATATGCATAAAACATAATTAAAACTAAAGTTATCTGCACTTAATCAGGTTATGAAAGTAACATAAAAAAAATTACATTTATAAATAAGATTTTAATATTTTTCAAAAAAATGTATGAGTAATAGGAATAGTATTGATTCTACTGTATATTTGATAACATTATATATTTGATTTTTGCAATTAAATTATAGTGAAATGTCAAAAAGATGTAACAATTTTTGGTACGCTTTATTTTAAGGTGTCCTTGTTACAGTGTATTTACACATAAGTACTAAGTAGTATTAATTAACAACATTTATTTACGAACTACTAGGGGTGTAACAATATCTCGTGTCGCAATACAAAACTGCAACAATATGTACCAATATGTATTTTAGTGTCAGTTCTACATTAACCTACTATATATGATGTTGAATATAATGTACACTCTAAAAAATGCTGGGTTAAAAACAACCCAAGTTGGGTTGAAAATGGACAAACCCAGCGATTGGGTTGTTTTAACCCAGCGGCTGGGTTAAATGTTTGCCCAACCTGCTGGGTAGTTTTATTTAACCCAAATATTGTTTAAAAATTACTGTATTTCTTGCTTAAAATGAACCCAAAATATGTTGGAAATTAACATTTATTAATATGTTTAATAAACAAACATTTATTAATACTTTTTTGAATAATATTTAAACAATAAACATTTATTAAATTGCTTATTAATAAATGCTCATCTTTTTGATTATTATTGTTGCCTCTAGTAATTATGAGTCTGATTTTTAATTTCCAACCTATTTTGGGTTCATTTTAAGCCAGACATATAGTAATTTGTAAACAATTGTTGGGTTAAATAAAACTACCCAGCAGGTTGGGCAAACATTTAACCCAACTGCTGGGTCAAAACAACCCAATCGCTGGGTTTGTCCATTTTCAACCCAACTTGGGTTGTTTTTAACCCAGCATTTTTTAGAGTGTATGATAAGGCAATGGGGGAATGATCATGCTACCAGTAAAAAGTGGCCTTATTTTAAATATATCTAGTCAATGACAGAGTGCAAGCATTGTATTTTTCTGTATTTTCAGCTTCAGAATCATGAATATTTGTATTCTGGTGTCACCATTGTCCTGTGCATTGGGTTACCAGCACCAAGTCCAAGCCTATTCATTTCCACCTCCAATGTAATACCAAATTTAGCATTTTAATCAAGTTAATTTTTTATGTCTTGAATATGTCTTGAAGTATCACAATAATATCGTATCATGAGTTCATTATCGTGATATGTATCGAATCGTGACATGAGGGTATCGTTACATCCCTACTATCCACCTTATGTTGCAGCACAGAAGTAAGCTATTTTCAGTGAATGTGTGAGACTTCTGATTCATTAGCCACTATAGCGAAATAACTGGAAGAAGTGCAGTAAACGGTCAACTGTTTGCACTACAAACCAATGTGTTTATGATTATGATTATACTTTAAATAAGGTAGCTGTGCATTAAATCATTTCAATGCACAACATGGAGGTAAAGAACCACCTGACGTGAAGCGGGTTGTATGAAGCGATTCAGTAGCGAATCTATAGCTTTTTGCAGTCACATGGTTCTGCTGCCACGCAAAATTCAGATGGAGGGCAGGAAGTGAAAAGCAGAATGAACGAGATGGAGGAAAGTCTGTACTGTGCTGGTTAAGACACTATTACAAGAGAAAGGTATGAACAGAAAATCACAACAGCTGTTGGACGTGATCCTTATGTTATGAAGAGTAGCGATTTTTCTACTTAATTGAAATACTTGAGATGGAGAATATGATGCTGACGTCACGTCGTGTCGAGTTCCGGGTCTGGTTTGTTTATATCGCGCTGCCTTTCTGCGAGTGAGTTTAGGGCATTCATGCTGCATTGAGAATTGCCATAGGTAAACTGGACAATGTAGTACGTTTTTCGCCTTTCAACGCAATAATGTCACTGATTGAACCCACTGCCTGTCACTCAACAAAATAATCATTAATCAATAATTAACATTACATTTGTGAGCTTGACTCTCGCTCGGCTTGTGAATGAGTATAACTTGCACTCAGCCACTTCAAAACTGTTCACAAGCTTCTATGGATTTGATTTTGGTTGTCATTTGTTGAAATAAATACAAAAAAATGTAAAATACAGTGTGTCTGTGTCTGTCCACTAAACGTGACCCTCCTCGATTCTCCTCAGTGGCCATATGGGAAAGTGAATATTTACAATGACAACAATAAAAGTGAGAACGTAAAATGATCATGCAATGCGAAAATAGCTTCTCTTCCCTGCAAACGATGAAGAATGTGAATATTTAACAAGGTTTAAAAGGAAACCAAAGGTAAGCAGGCGACAACTTTTGGTAAACAATAAAAGCTCCTTGTGGTTTCTCGGTTTGATCAATTTGAGCAACCATAAATGATGCAAACATAGGCATTTTGAGTTTGTGATAGTGCTTAATATGTAGAAAAACGCTTCCTGCATTTCGCGCTACAGCAACGCAGTGATGTGACGTCATGTGCAAACAAGCTATTTCATTTCAATGCACACCTTCCAGCCAATCGGAATTGAGTATTCAGACAAGCCATTGCATAATATAACAAATTCAAGATGAAAATACAATATAAATACAACATTAAAGCAGCATAACAGACTGTTTTATGCAGCTAAAAAATAACTAGGCGCTGATGAGACCGGAAGCCAGACACATTACACTTATCCACACTGTTAAAAATAAGGTGGATCGGATTCGGAGGGTTTGTTTTAGAGTTAGTATGTAATTATGCGTAGTTGACTTTTATTATTAAAGTTACTACAGCACGTTAAAATAAAGAGTTACCAGATTTACAGTTCAAATTTAGTTACACATGCCAGACTAGAATCCGTGATCAAAACTGCCAGGACTGGACTTGTTTTGTGACTCCCTCCACGTTCACATGGGTAAAGAAACTGCATCCATCAAATAGAGTTTAATCTCTGGAACAAAGATGAATCTTGTCGCTGTGAATGAGATCTTTGACTCTTTGAGGCTGGGATGGAAATGAGAGCGCGTTTTCTTCGGCAGTGGAGCCATACCTCTCTCTTTGTGCTGCTGTTCCTGGACTCTCCAGGGAAGATGGATGTCTTTTCAACCCTTACATCTGACTTGTCAACATAAATCATGGAGAACTGGGCCAAACAGGGGCCATTGGCATCAAACTGATGGGAAAAAATTTACTCACGGCTGGACTGTGAAATGGACTCATTAGGACACGTTTAACTCCCGATGATAAGCTAGAAGATTGAGACATATGCGTGATGTCATGTGTGACATATTAAAACGGCTCTAAAGCAGTATGTCAGGTGCTCTGTAATTATTGCCTTTAAAAGTTCATTGTGGGAATCATTCAAAATAATTCACGCAGAAATGAGTGAGCGCACTTCAGTGAGACACATCATTGCTCTTTTCCATACAACAAAACATGAATGTGTGTCTGTTGAATCTTCTGATGCCTCGTGTGAGGAACAGATTGAAATTAAATTCACCAGATGAAGACGAATAAGGTTTTTAAAAGTGTAAAAAAAAAACTAAATAGAGTTATAATTCAATTTGAAGTTTTATTAAGTGTTAACAATGAGATTATGTGGTTTTTATAATCAATTAACACTGCTTTTGTCATTTTTTTTACAAGATGGACAAAATTTGCCACCAAAAGTCATTCGGTTTAACCAAAATTTCGGTTTTACCGAATGACACTTTCGGTTTTACCGAATGACAATATTTTCAAACATTGCTAACAGGCTGATATCTAGCAAAAGAACAATCAAACATTTTATATTTAGTACAAGTTTTTAAAATATTACAACATTTTCCATGTTTTATAGCGGTTGCACCGAATGACCTGATGTTTCGGGACATGCGTATGATCAAGTGAAAACATGAATTTATCAAATAGTTAAAAGAGACTTAGTTACTTTGCTTCATGACCATGTGGTCCTTTGCAGGTGTCTGAATGATGTCACATCCTGTCACATGATATTGACCGCATGACTTGATCCAAAATGGTCCCTTTATATCGGTTACTCCGAATGACATCAATGAAATTCATTTTTCCAGACATTCTTTCTCATAACAAAGCAATGACTTCTACACATAATTTTAATATCATTTTGCACTATGTTGATATATAATGTTATAAAATCATCCCAGAATAAATAAAATATACATTTATTACATTTTAAGATATTTTAATCACAAATGAATGGTTGGACGGTTAAACCGAATGACCTTTTGACACTTTAAAATACCTTTATATGTAACAAAATATAATTAAAACCTTTTGGATTCAATAAAAGAGATCTAGTTGTACTACCTTACATACTTTGGATGTCATATCTTTGTTTTTTATCATTATTAAGGCCTTTGGACAGAAAAATGACCCGTCACGTCACTGACCCAGATACACAGCACCAGATCTGATATCACTGCTGCCAAATATTATCGTTTCTCACTGTCTAGAGTGCGATCACAATGAAGCATCTTAGTTAATGTCAGCTTTTTTTTTGCATTTATTAACACATTATAAAAATTCAAAGTTGTATCTGTTTATGTTAGCCTATTTAATGGAGTTAATTTAATGCATTAACTAACCATAACTACTGGGACCTTATTGTAGAGGGTTACTAAAAGGATTTTCTCCAAGGCTGGCCTGGTTTTAGAAGGTTTTAGGCACTTTTCAGCGAGTCCATCTAGTCTCCCAGCTAAACCTGTTAAACACCAGCTTGACCAGGCTGGGAGACCAGCTACAACCAGTTTAAACCAGCTAAGACCAGCAAACCATCTTAGGCTGGTTTAAGCTGTTTTTGTTAGCAGGATTGAGTTCTTTTTTGAAGCTTCCAGCCATTGTTTGCACACACGCAAAAAGACATTGATTGTATGAAAAGGAAAGTGAATTATCCCTTTAAAACACTGATTTGTTTGTAATCAAATGCAATAAAATATGACGTTTTCTGCACATTAATTAAAAAAAATCAACCTCATTTCTGCTCACAAGGTTTTCAGACTCCATTACTTTCCTCCTCGTCCTTGCTTGTCTGGCTGCAGGGCTTTTTTCTCCCCCAAAAAATGCGAAATCAAAGGAGGGATTTAGTCCATTCTTTCAGCGGGAGCGCGCTCACTCTACCCCCCTCCAAGGTGCAGAGTGCGATAAAGAGCAGCATGTGGTTCTTCAGCGCTTCTGAGCCGCGCGGCTGAACACTGCCGCGTGATGGACAGCGCGCGCAACTGCGCTGATCAGGCGGAGGGAGAGCGCGCGCGCGGGGTCGTGTGTGTTTGACTGTGAGAGATGATGATGTTGTGATGTAGTGGGTGTTGTGGAGTTTGTGAGCGCGAGGGTCGTGTGTCTTTCAGACTGCGCGTGTTTGTGTGCGCGCGCGCGCGTGAATCCCACGGTCCAAACGCATTGGCATTTTTTTGCATCTTATTTTCAAGATAATTAACTAATTCACATTCGCATGATTAATTCTCCATTATTCTCTAAGGTATAACAACAATACTGTTGTTATTTCAATAAGCATACAATATACAAATAATTACATATAATACATAAAATATACAAAATATACATAAAAATGCTTTACAAATTAATTTATATATATAATTTTGTATCTTAATCAGCATAATTTAAATATAATACAANCTTAATCAAAATAATTTAAAGATAGTACAAACAATGCTTCCATAATTTGCTATATAATTATCATAATAATATTATTATTATTATATTACAGTGATGAAAATAAGAATATATATTAGGTTTATACATATATGTGTGTGTGTGTGTGTGTGTGTGTGGTCCTGGTAAACCCTACACCATGAGAACGTGTGTGTGTGTGTGTGTGGTCCTGGTAAACCCTACACCATGAGAACAAAATGTCTCCAAAGATGGCAAAATCCTTGTCCTTGCCCTCATTTTTTTGATCCCCAAAAGGAAAAAAGCTAATAAATCGCACTAAGTGATGTTTTTTGAAAATATAAAATAGCAGTGATGGTATACAGTACAGTATAAAATCATTATGTCTATGGAAAGTCCCCATAAAACATGGAAACATGTCAGTGTCATCAGTACAAACGTGGCTGTTTTAGTGAACACTCATATCTATTATGACAGGCCAGCGGAGAGGTTTTGGGATGCTGATGATAATTTTAGATTTCTCAGAAAAGCTCTGAGCGGAGACAGAGTCGACCAGACAGGCATGAATGGAAGAGGAACAGTGTTGTTTGTCTACGCTAAAGCTAATGACCTCACGTCTCACGATCCTGACAGTCAAATCTCCACACATGTGCTTCTCACGAATCAAAACACAACATTGAACACTGCAGCCATCATTCTTGCAGTGCAAAATGCTCACGTCCTCCCTTCAGCAGACAAAGAAACCGTCATGCAATTTTTGGCCCTGAGCACATCAAGCGTGCTGTAGAGTCTGATTCGCTGAGGGGGATTTGAGTCACGCTGCCGTCTCATTATTATAATGCTGCATGGCCATGAACGGTGAAGACCACTCCAAACATAATTAGCCCTGTTTATCACGCATAAGGTCAAATAACATCTCAAGAACCGGAAACACAGTCTCTGCCAAATGAAAATAGAGCCATTTGAGCCAATTAAAACTGGCTTAGTTCGGTTGGTTCATTTGAGTAAAGAATCAGTTATTCAATCATTACTATTATTATGATGTCACAGAGTCACGGTCTGTGTGTTGTGAGTTGAAATTCATGTAGAAAAATCTTTGCTTATTAAAATTAAAAATGCTGTTTAACTTGCCTTGCAGTAGATAATAGTTGAGTTAAAATTTCTGCACATTGCACGCCACAAATGAAGTGAAGCGACACGCAATCAGTTATGTAAGATAAAGCAGACAAAATACATCTTGAGTTGTGACATGCGATGTACTGTACAACATAGATGTCTGTTTCATATCAGCGGTCTGGACTTTATTTTTGCTCTTGACACGGAGTGGGACGGCCAGATCAGATCAAATGGCATGGAGAATGTTATTGAAAAAGATGCATGTGAGATTTTTGCATTATGTCCACAATGTCCAAATTTCCACAAACAATAATGCATTTAAAAAAACAACATTAATATATTAGAGGCAGAAAAGAAAGAAAAGTCAATCTGATCTGTTACAAATTGGTGAGATATGATTTGAACAATGTGAATCAAAACCGCACAATTATCAGAAAAAACAGGGTGTAAGAAGATCATTTGAAAATGAGATTGTACGAATTGAGCCACCGATTCGACAAAATGCACTAGTCCTCAACACCTGAGAGACATGCCAGTGAAAATAAGAAACTAAAATCAGAAACTTTTCTAAAATCAAAATAAAACTGAACACCTCAATATTGCAATAAATCGAGGTCGACACACTCAAGTCTCAGTTGAGCTCAAGTGCACAGAAAGGCCATTACTAAACCAATATCCTTCACAAAGGTCTTGTATGGCAAGCCGTTTTGACTTTTATTCACATCTCAGGATATGAATTCTTGATATCAACAACTCAGTTCTTGATATCAGGAATTACATTTCCACTAGTAACAATGTTACTTCTTGATATCAACATTTGAATTTCCACTAGTAAAAACTAGAATTCTTGATATCTGTAATTGTATTTTCACTAGTGAAATGTCACCATAGGCTGCCATTCAAATTCAATTGTTGATATCAAGAACTGAGTTCTTACTAGTTGAAATTCCAATTTCTCATTTCAGAAATGCAGTTCTTACTAGTAAAAATAGTAATTTTTGATATCAATAATTACACTGTTACTAGTAAAATGTGAATTTTTGATATCAAGAATTCAATTGTCACTAGTTGAAATGTCAGTTCTTGATATCAACAATTGAATTGCTACTAGTAAAAATGTTCATTTTTGATATCTGAAAATGTATTTCTGATATCAACATAATTTCAGATATCTAAATTGGCTTTCTTACTAGTAACAATCACATTCATGATATCAGAAACTAACATTGTCACTAGTGACAATCAAATTATTGATATCAAAAATGAACATTGTTACTAGTAGCAATTCAATTGTTGATATCAAGAATAGACATTTCAACTAGTGACAACTGAATTATTGATATCAAAAATTCGCATTTTTACTAGTAAGAATGTATTTCTGATATGTGAAATTGGAATTTCAACTAGTAAGAACTCAGTTCTTGATATCAACAATTGAATTTGAATGGCAGCCTATGGTGACATTTCACTAGTGAAAATACAATTACAGATATCAAGAATTCTAGTTTTTACTAGTGGAAATTCAAATGATGATATCAAGAATACATATTTCTGCGAGTGATGACATCATTGTTGATATCAAGCATTAACATTTTTACTAGTGGAAATGTTAATTCTTGATATCAACAATTGTCATTGTTACTAGTAGAAATATAATTCCTGATATCAAGAATTAGCATTTTAACTAGTGAAAATTGAATTGTTGATATCAAAATTTCATATCCTGGGAATGATTAAAAGTCAAAACGGCTTGCCTATTGCCTTTCCCAGGATATAAATTGCTGATATCAAGAATTCTAGTTTTTACTAGTGGAAATTGAATTGTTGATATCAAAAATTAACCTTGTTACTAGTGGAAATGTAATTCTTGATATCAAAAATTGCCATTGTTACTAGTGGAAATGTAATTCCTGATATCAAGAATTAGCATTTTAACTAGTGAAAACTGAATTGTTGATATCAAGAATTCATATCCTGAGAATGAATAAAAGTCAAAACGGCTTGCCATAGTCTTGTCAGTATAGCAGATAAATAAAATAATGTTAAGTAAAATTAAATAGTCAAAGTCTACTTGCACTGGATGTGCTGTTTTGACCTCATCTCCTAAATCAAACACGTGTGATTCAGAAACTACCTGCTAATGCACTCGCATTCATGTTGCTGATAAGTTTGGGTGAGTAAAGGCGAAACGCACAAGATATAGTACCTTCACTGGCCTTAGATGGCGATATTGCCTCTTTATATCAGAAACAAACTGCTGCAGAAAAAGTTAGGTGTCATGAAAAATGTAATCTGCAATTGCATTACTCATCACAAATGTACTGGAGTAAAAAGTACATTTACTTGCTCAAAAATGTAGAGATAAGAAGTTACTAATATCTTTGATACTCAGTACAACTACAAAGTAGCCAAAAAGATACTCAAACAATGTTATAAATGTTTGTTTAATGTTATAAACAAACATTAAACATTTTGGACTAGAAACCAAATAGATGGCATCACCAAAATATAGTTTGCTTAGTTTTGAAAATTTTATAAATTTGTCTCTTATTAAAATGGTTTTTAAATGTGTAAATAATCTTGCTCCAGAAATTATATGCCAATTAATATCAAAACAGAGTAAGGGGATCACTAAGAGGTGCAGCTCATCAGAATTGTACGGTACCAAAGAGAAAAACTAAATTTGCACAATCCACATGTTCAGTTCAAGGTACACTGCTTTGGAACAGAAAGCCAGCTGAACTGAAAATGCAAACAGAGTTGAACATTTTTCAAAGAAAATTTAAAAAGTGGTTCAAACAAAAGCAAGTTTGTGAACACTGATGGTCGAACACAGTTTTTTTTTTATTGTTATATTTTTTGTATTATTATTGCTATATTTTTAAACTTTTTGCATAGTTTTTTTGTGTGATTATTGTTTTATTGTTGTTAAAAAAGCCGAACCAGGGACTGGTGCATTGGCTGCTTGAAATTGTAGCAATGTTATACTGCATTGTCCCTGTTAAATAAACTAAGTAACTAAGTACATTTACTCAAATACTTTACACTGCTGGTTGGAAAAGATGTGCTTTTCTAACACAATCCTATTGCAATTTATAATTATTTTACATTGAATTCATACAATCTCATTTGTACATTTTCACACACACACAATAAAAAAAGTGACATTTGCTCATTCAGTTCCCTTTACATTTGCTAAAGGTTTCATTAGTGATGATAGCAAGCACTATTAATACTGTATTTCTTCTCACAAACTAAAAAGAAGTAATTAGTAAATAACACAAAGTTTAAAAGGGTTAGTTCACCCAAAAATGATGTCATTAATTACTCTCCCTCATGTCATTCCACACCCGTAAGACCTTCATTCATCTTCGGAACACAAATTAAGATATTTTTGATGAAATCTGATGGCTCAGTGAGGCCTCTATAGCCAGCAATGACATTTCCCATTTAAGCTTCGGAGTGTTATGAATCTTTTGTGTCGAATCATGATTCGGATCGCGTGTCAAACTGCTGAAATCACGTGACTTTGGCGCTCCGAACCGCTGATTCGACACAAAAGATTCGTAACGCTCCGAAGCTTCATGAAGCAGTGTTTTGAAATCGGCCATCACTATATAAGTCGTTATTTAGTTTTTTTGGCGCACCAAAAATATTCTCGTGGCTTTATAATATTAATATTGAACCACTGTACTCGCATGAACTGATTTAAATATGTTTTTAGTACATTAATGGATCTTGAGAGAGGAAATGTCATTGCTGTCTATGCAGGCCTCACTGAGCCATCGGATTTCATCAAAAATATCTTAATTTGTGTTCTGAAGATGAGCGAAGGTCTTACGGGTGTGGAACGACATGAGGGTGAGGAATTAATTACAGAATTTTCATTTTTGGGTGAACTAACCCTTTAATGCAGTACATTTAACAAGAAAAAAAACGAGTCAAAATTTCACGTTTAATTCTATTTTACTTTCGTTTCTTTGTAATTATGGAGTGAGAATTTTTTCTACAGTACATCATAAATGCTTGAATGTTTCCTCAATCAATAGAGGTGTACTGTTACTTTAATAAGTGATCAGATCCCTTTTCACCATGTTTTTTCACCATGTGAGAAAAAGCCCACAGACGCACACTGACAGAGCGACTCGACCACACAGAGAGATTCATGGGTGGACCAATAAGAAGAAACCACCCAGAAAACAAAGCAACGTCCATGACACCAGCCCAAAACCCTCTCTGAACACCTCCTCATACGCTGGAGACGGAGGTCAAGTAATGCTGCTCAACCCTCTACGATCCTTGTCAACGCTTTGAACATTGATTTATTCAGAGAGGAACAGCAAATTCACAATTAAATCTCATTTCACTCTCGGCATAATACATTAAATGTAATCTTTTAAAGGTCAGTAATAGTCAAATATGAGTGTGTCGTTTCTCTGCTTTGACAAACTGACAGAATATAATCACAATGGAGGGAAACCAATCACACATTCTGCAGGGGATTGACTATTAATTTTTCAAAACTCATTTTCTTGTGTGTCTGAATGACTTTGGGAATACATTTTCTCACTCAGCCAACAAATATAGATTGTCAGGGTTATTTTCATCATAGGCGAAGAAAAGGTTTTTGGCAAGGTGTACTTTCCAGTTGATTTTTCACATTCATATCATCGGCTCTCAGATCCATTTCTTCATTTCCCCGGGTGAATGTGTCTCGCTGTTCATTACATGTAAATAGATTTCTACAGAGGAATCAATACTGGCCTGATGAAGCAGCTCTCTTTCCCTCTCTCTCACACACTCAGAATTATTATGATTATACACAGATTATACACACTCCTGCGATGAATTCTGATTCATCATATTGAACCAACTTTATTATTATAGTGATTATCGGTACATTTTAAGGTACAAAGCAGATATTGGTTGTTTAAGTAGATAGGAATATGAACATTATATCATTTGAAATATACAGTTATGAGTTGTAAAATATACAATATGCCTGTCAGGTTTATGGTTTTGTTTAGTTTCATTGTGTTTTAGGGTGCGTTTACACGACAACGATGTACTTAAAAAGGAAGTTTTTCACCTACAAATGACAACATTGTCAAAGCGATCCCCGTTCACACAGATCCGTGAAAACGACTAAAAACGCTGTATTCTGCTGCCAGGCCAGTAGATGGCGATGTCACTTTGTAAAGAAACACTGTGTGCCTATAGACTGAACACGTGATACGCATGCGTATGACGTCAATGTTTCCATAAATTCACGTGTTTGCAGTTTACACTGAGATTATAACGGTATCGTTTTCAAAAACGTGCACTTTGAAACAACTTTTCAAAAGTTTGCATTTTCAGGCCCCCAAAATGCAGCTGTCGTGTAAATAAACGGCCAAAACGGCCTAAACACAAACTCATGTAACAACCTTTAGTTTGGTTTTCCCTGAGCCCAGTTCCTTGTTTGTTCCCATGGTTTTCTAATTAGTACTACAGTTGTTTTTTTTTAATTGTCGCAATGTTTAATCAAACAGTTATAACTGGATCTTCCAGTGAAGTATCAGTCTTCTCTCTGCTGTCATATGCAGGAACCTCCTAATCATTTAGTGAGCTTAAACTCCGCCCCTGCAAGCTCATCTGCATACTCTTCTGAAAACCACACCCAAATCTCATCATCCAATCAACAACCGATGCACAAAACTAAGCCCCTCCCTTCACTTATTCTTTTCCATAATCCATAATACACTCGGATGTACATCACTAGATCACAAGAAATGATCTGTTTGCTGCCTCTGATTCATTGTGACTTTAAACACACAGTATGTTATCAAGATATGACACGCTTTATGACAGTACGATGATTAAAGATTTTAGAAATATCCCACTTTATCCATTGTACATAAAACAGTCCCTCACAAAAATGAAATGCAATTTTGCAACATTACATATATTTTTAGGCACTGATCATCATTTTAAAAGTACATCAAATATTTCTCTTTCACTTTTTTTAGTCTTCTTTACTTATGTAAGTAGTCTGGACATTGTGGTGAACTAGCCAAACCAACCAAATATTAATAACGTCTCAGGCTTCGTCTGTAACCATGGTTCCCTGAGAAGGGAACAAGACGCTTTGGCAACGCCTCTGCTTGATTGCGTCTGAAGCACGTGTGTCAACTAGTCCAATGGCGAGTGTGAATATCGGGAGGCACATCGGGAACAGCCGGCATTAGCTTCAGTTAGCTGTCCGAGGAATACTGAGAGCAACACTATGACATGAGCACCTGTGAACCTGGAGTCCAGGTCTAGGTCGTAAAATCTTACGAATGTAAGCGGAGAGGACCAGCCCGCCGCATTACAAATGTCTTGAAGGGAGACACCCGAAACTGGATTGCTTTTTCCTGTCATTTTTTGTTTTTATATGCATTTTTTTTTTTTTTAGTAAAATAAAATCTGTCGCTGTAGTTTGACTTTTTAATTATTTAACAAAATAATTTTGACAGATAAATACCTTAACAAAGTTTAGTGTTTAGTTCTTCCATCTTATTTAAAATAATATAATTATTATTTAAAAATATAATATAAATATTAGAATTGTTGCCTTGGCAAGAAATAAGCTTAAGTTGAAGCACTAAACTGATTAACTGGAAATAAATTAAAACTAAAATTAAAACTGAAATAAAAATAAATTAAACCTAAATATCAATATTTTAAAAAAAAAATTTTTAAAAGACAACACATAACGAAATGACTAAAAATGTTACTAAAATGAACATGAAAACTAAAAATATAAAATAAAAAGCTAATTCAAAATGTTAAAAAAACTATAATACTAAATTAAAATAACACTGATGTTAATCTCAGAATTTACTAATACATTTTTAAGATCAAAAGTTGTATCTATTAACATTAGCTAATGTAGCAGGAATATAAACATTTTTATTAACAACGGTTAATGAATGCTGTAAAAACATATTGCTCATTGTTGGTTTATGTTAATTAATGCATTTACTATTGTAAACAAATGAGACCTTATTGTTATTTCTATACATTCAGTAGCAGACCTGTAGTGCTTGTTTTCAGACTGAACACATGCAAAATATCGTATTATTTCTATGATGACATTTTGTTATGTATAATATCCAATCACATGCTGAAGCCTCAGTCTCAAGAGAGTTTGAGAGAGAGAGAGAGAGAGAGAGAGAGAGAGAGAGTAAGACAGGAGGACATTGTGAGGAGCGGATGAGAGCCTGCGGGATGAGACGCATTATGTAACCTCAGCTTTTGCTCACATGCCAGCCAATGTGACTCCCAAATATCTGCAGAAAACAGTGAGGAGAGAAGTGTGACTGAGGTGAAGCTGAGCGAGTGATGCTGGAGGGACAGACAGAGACACACGCTGTACTTTAGATGTTCTGATGTGGTCATGGCTATA
>RJVU01049641.1:2030477-2048009 GCA_003731715.1 Anabarilius grahami
GTCATCATTTACTTGCCCTATTTCTTAAAAAAAAAAATATATATATATTATATATATATATATATTATTTTGCAGTATGTCCAAACTGCTCTTTCACATGCAGTGATGATGAGTGCTTCAAAAAGGCACCATTCATAAAACAAAAGTGAATTTTTGTGGAAACCGTTCATGCAATATTATTATTACACACATTGATTGGTTTCACAAGCAATTTAGCGTGATATAATATAATATAATATAATATAATCACCACATCCATGAACCTCCACTTTGGTCTTCCTCTTCTCCTCCTCTTCCTCTTCCCCGGTGGCTCCATCCTCAACATCCTTTTCCCGACATACCCCGCATCCCTCCTCTGCAAATGCCCAAACCATCTTAGTCTCGCCTCTCACACTTTGTCTATGTCGGGAAGAGTGAAATATTAATTGCATTTTATTTTTGCATGATTAACTTTTCAAAAATATTTTTCAATGGAGTTAACGACATTTGATTTCATTATGTGTTAAATTCCTACATGGGTCATGCAATGTTATTGAGGGTAGGAACTATCAGTTAAGGCGTTTAGTTCAAGTGGGACGCTTATCGGTGCAGCGCGTTATGCTTTTGGGGAGTGCATGAATTTCATTAGCCTCAGAATGCAAATGGACACTGGTACAGGTACAATCACTCCTGACACACTTCCCCACCCACTCCATCCTGCCTTCTCTACCACACTCTCCAGTACTTTGGACAAATTACCCCAAGTAATTAAACTCATCCACCTTCACCACTTCTGCTCCTTGTAACTGCACCGTTCTGCCGCCCTCTCTCCCATTTATGCACATGTACTCTGTCTTGGTCCTACTGACTTTCATTCCCCTTCTCTTCAGTGCCTACCTTTACCTCTCCAAACTCAACCTGTTCCCTACTCTCATTACAAATCACAATATAATTCACGAACATCAGAATCCATGGGGGTTCCTGTCTGATCTCATCTGTCAACCTGTCCATCACCATTGCAAACAAGAAAGGGCTAAGAGTCGATCCTTGATGCAATCCTACCTTCACCTTGAACCAGTCCGCCATTCCTACTGCACACCTCATACTGTCCTCATACATATCCTGCACCACTCTAACGCTCCCACCTTCCTCAAACAGTACCACAACTCTTCTCTCGGCACCCTGACATATGCTTTTTCTAAATCCGAAAACACGCAATGCAACTCTTTCTGGCCTTCTCTATACTTCTCCAATAACACTCTCAGAGCAATCCGTAGAATCCGTAGTGTTCTTTCCTGGCATGAACCCATATTGCTGCTCACTGATCATCACCTCTCCTCTCAGTCTACACTCTAAAAAATGCTGGGTTAAAAACAACCCAAGTTGGGTTGAAAATGGACAAACCCAGCGATTTGGTTGTTCTGACCCAGCAGTTGGGTTAAATGTTTGCCCAACCTGCTGGGTAGTTTTATTTAACCCAACAATTGTTTACAAATTACTATATGTCTGGCTTAAAATGAACCCAAAATAGGTTGGAAATTAAAAATCAGACTCATAATTACTAGAGGCAACAATAATAATCAAAAAGATGAGCATTTATTAATAAGCAATTTAATAAATGTTTATTGTTTAAATATTATTCAAAGAAAGTATTAATAAATGTTTGTTTATTAAACATATTAATAAATGTTAATTTCCAACATATTTTGGGTTCATTTTAAGCAAGAAATACAGTAATTTTTAAACAATATTTGGGTTAAATAAAACTACCCAGCAGGTTGGGCAAACATTTAACCCAGCCGCTGGGTTAAAACAACCCAATCGCTGGGTTTGTCCATTTTCAACCCAACTTGGGTTGTTTTTAACCCAGCATTTTTTAGAGTGTAGCTTCTACTACTCTTTCTCATAACTTCATGGTGTGGCTGATCAACTTTACGCCCCTGTAGTTAGGGGAGAGTGGGGTAAGATGAACCATTTTTTACTTATGTGGTCCTCAAGATAAGGGAAAATGAGTACAATGAAAGTATTTAAAGTAATTTCAGGATGTTTCCTATCATTTTAAATGATCAGAATGTTTCTATGACAAAGGGTTCTGAAAATATGGCTTCGTATAAAAAAAGTGTTCCCCTGGCTCAATTTACCCCAGGTTAGGGGTAAGTTGAGCCGAGTCAGTAGGTGAGTGTAAACTGACCGTCTAACTGAATCTGAATCAAACCCATGTGAAATTTTAAAGATAATGTACCTATTTTAAAAACTAATTTAATATTAAAATTTCCTTTTACAAATATTCTTTGTAAAAATAGTTGTTTTTTTTTAAAGCGTAATTAAACAACATAAAACCAACCAAATGAAGTTGAAATTTCTGTATGTTTAACTGTTTTCATTTCTGAAACAATATGTGGAACATCAAAGTTGTAACCTTCCCATTAACAGACTAAACAGAGTTTTTTTGAGTAAAATTAAATAAAAACTTAATAAGAATGAATAAATGTCACTGAAACTAATAAACATTTTAGTCAAAAGGTTCTTGACATGGTAGTTTTTCTGCAATGTGGACCATGTTAGGCCATTAGAGACGACAGGTGGAAAGATATATATGATTAAACATCCTCTGGTTCGTGTCAGAGAAGGATTTGCTGTACTTGTACATTATTCCTATCAAATAAACTCGAAAATAAAGATAAACTAAACCAGTTGCATAATATTACATTGAAATGACAGCAGTTTATACTTCAGATTCAACTTTAATTCAGTGCCTTATCGTGGGGCAAGTTCAAATGCTGGCTCAATTTACCCCACAGCATTTGGCTCACTTTGCCCCATAGCTACCATTTTAGGAAAAGCTAGCTAGCTTACCAATTCAGAATAATATTTAGCTAAATGACTTGCATGGTTTTATATGTTGCTAAATCACCAATATTCATCATAAATAGTTTTAGACCTGGACAAATTTGCTTTCATGAAACAGATTACATCTGGTATGCTAAAATCTTACTTTGACGAGCCAAAAACTGTTTATAAAGTAAATAAGCGACTTCCACTCCTCCAATCTCCTTTTCACAGTCAGACAGAAATGATGGCTGGTTCTAAAACATATGGTCACATGACAATAAACGGTTAAGTACGGTTGCCAAGATACAGGGGGTGGGTCAACTTACCCCCTGGCTCATCTTACCCCACTCTCCCCTACTGCAGCTCTGCACATCTCCTTTGTTCTTATACCTGTAGATCTTATACCTGCAGTTCATTTCACATTCAAAATGCACCAAAACACGTCATTCACGTCTCAAATCAACCCGTTCTTCCGTAACAATAGCAAAGGCTTCACCCATCAAAAACACTTTATCAAAAACAATGGCCTAAAAACACTAACAGCAGGAGCATTGTATGTTTTCAAAACAAGAATGAAACTCTCTACTGATAATTCACCTGCAGTTTATGTTACAAAGTCCATGTTTACATAACAGTACAAAATTATTCCATACTTTCCCCTTTTGTATAGATGGCAATGAAACTGAAAGACTCTGTTCAGCTACATCTAATTGCATTGATAGTATCTGATTTTTTAGATTCAGAAAACATTTCAAGATAGAAATGTAGTAAATTTCTGTCTTATTCATGTTTGTGTTGTGCTAGGTTTTGAACTTAAGTTTAACAGTTTTGAAAAGAGTATGTAAACACTGGCCTGTATAGTACATAAAGTTTTGCTGGTGTTTGTGTCTGAGAAAAGAATTCATGTAAACTGAATGCATTTTGTGCCAAAGCAATGATAAATGATCCACAGTTTGGCCAATGTTGTGATCACTGTGTGAAGAGATTCGAAAAAGTGACCTAAGTATTGGATATTTTGCCTGTTAAGGTAGAAACACAATTTAGCCAGCAGGTGTCGCCATTGCCTGTGATGTTGAGAGAGAGAGACTGAGCAAGTGAGTGAGAGAAGGAAAGGTTATAATGAAGGTATAAACTGAACCATATAAAGGACTAGTTAAACCAAACTGTCATCATTTACTCACCCCTGTGTCATTTCAAATTCTTCTGTGGAGCACAACAGATGTTTTGCAGTGTGTCCAAGCTGTTATTTTCCATTTAATGAAAGTGTATGTGGATGAAAGCTGATGGAAGCTTCAAAAATGACAATAGGCTCCTAAAATGAACACATATATTTCCAGACTTCTGTAGTCAAACAATAGCTTCACTTGAGGAACTGACCCTGAAGCCAAAACTGGCACAGCAGGCTTTGATGCGACATATCTGACCATGCATATACTGGTGTACAGATTCATAACATATGACATGAGAATGATTGAACAATGACAGATTTTTGATTTTGAAGTAGGCTATTTATAAAAAAATAAATTCTACCTGTGGGAAAATCACTGCACAGCAGTGGCCGTTTATTGTTTATACGGTTGCCAAGTAACAACCTCACTTATATTAAAATAAAATTCAGATGATGTGTGTGCAGAACATTGCTGGAGCACAATACTAAAAGAGTCATCTGTAATTAGCTTGTTCTAGCGAACAGAACCCGGAATATAAAGTTCTGTGATGCATATTGTGCTCCTTTCATTCTCTTTTTTCCCAATGTTCTGCAATTCATGAATGACAGACAAAAGGCCATGAACGACGCCTCCAGACAGAGACCGGAGGAAAGAACAGCACATTTGTCACTTTGTGACACTTTTACACTAATAGGGTACAAAATATAGTGCGATTTTTGTGGCATTTTACACATGTATAAATGATTATTGTGCCGTTTTGAAGAAATTAACATTAATTGTGTTTATTTCAGTAATAATAATAATAATAAAGCATACATAAACTTATAAAAGGTTCAGCTAAAATGAAAATCCACAGGAAAGGGTAACAGAATTGACACTGAAATGGCTACAGATCTGTCTTGAATTTGAGTCTGATTTCTATAACTGATCATTTTTATTACAATAACCCCTGAATGTTTGATCTTGATGAATTCTGTTATGTAATGCCTGAAAAATGCTTGAAATATGTCCTCACCATTCTGTAGAAAGAGTCCAAATGATGTCACTTCCTGGGAATCAAAAGTTTTATGTAACAGGGTGACAGAAAAGACCCAGCACAGACTGCTCTGGCTGAACCAGACTGTGCAGAATCAAGTTCATTTGGGCTGCTAGTAAAGAGGTTATGATCTGAACACTGGACCGAAAACAAACAATGGCTTTGACGAGTGTCTGAATATCTCTGAATCATCTGTGTTTTGTTGCAAGCTGTGAAAACACTGCTACAGTTTAACCATCTGCACGTTTCCCATTGTCATCACGCTCCGCTCCGATTGGCTCGTGTGCAATCATGCCAGCCAATGACGCAGCTAATGAAATATGATGTGGAATACACATCACCGGATCCTATTTTAATCTGAAGTTATCATGAAGTGGCCATTTCTTAATGAGCACTGCAGCGTGAGTACAATGAATCTTTTCATATTGTGCTTCATTTCCTGTCATGTCATCATGTATCAGAAAATAAAGCCTGCTCATATAAAGTCTATACGAATTTTTCAACAAGAGTAATGATTCTAACAAAGCATCTTAAAGAAACTGAAATGACCCCCAAAGACGTTTCTATGCAGTCATACAAAAGTTAGCAGCTTTTGTTGTGATCGTTCCAAATTTATGTTCAACATTGTTCAATACTGAAGACACACTTTCAAAACTCTTCACACATTCAGAGAAACTGAAGTCTGTGCGGACCAAACTTTTTTTATTGCTTTCACACAAAATGCATTCAATGACCACATTTTACAAAAATCCATGAAGACTTTTGTCACCATCTGCAAAACATTATATATTTACAGAACATTTTTCCAATGCTAACACACTGCATTCAAATCAGATTGATGGCAAACTCTGTGCATTTCTGCTGGAATTGTATTGAAATCGCTAGTGATGGACGATTTCAAAACACTGCTTCATGAAGCTTTACGAATCTTTGGTTTTGAATCAGTGGTTCAGATCGTGTATCAAACTGCCAAAGTCACGTGATTTCTGTAAACAAGGCTTCGTTATGTCATAACTGTTTTGAAACGTTTCAAAATTTCAATGGTTCACCAATGACCAGATTGGTCATTTTCTAAAAAAAATTAAAAATTATATACGTTTTAACCATATACGCGGTATTGTAAACGCTGCTAAGTGTATTACTGCCCTCCACAGGTCAAAGTTTGAACTAATTGTTATATACTTGCACTAGCATATTGTATATTAGAATTTAGTTCAAACTTTGACCTGTGGAGGGCAGTAATACACTTAGCAGCGTCTACACTGCCGGAATTCAAATAGAGAAGAAGAAGAGAGCTAGTTCAAGATGAGCGTCTATGGTTAAAACTTATATAGTTTCTATTTTTTTAGAAAATGACAGATTGTTTCGCTAGATAAGACTCTTATTCCTNGTATGATTTCATTCTGAATACAATTACAAATGTACACTAAATTCCCTAAAACCATTTACAGCATTGGGGGTTGAATAATTTTGAACACAACTGTATTTACAGAACATTTTTCCAATGCTAACACACTGCATTCAAATCAGATTGATGGCAAACTCTGTGCATTTCTGCTGGAATTGTATTGAAATCGCTAGTGATGGACGATTTCAAAACACTGCTTCATGAAGCTTTACAAATCTTTGGTTTTGAATCAGTGGTTCAGATCGTGTATCAAACTGCCAAAGTCACGTGATTTCTGTAAACAAGGCTTCGTTATGTCATAACTGTTTTGAAACGTTTCAAAATTTCAATGGTTCACCAATGACCAGATTGGTCATTTTCTAAAAAAAATTAAAAATTATATACGTTTTAACCATATACGCGGTATTGTAAACGCTGCTAAGTGTATTACTGCCCTCCACAGGTCAAAGTTTGAACTAATTGTTATATACTTGCACTAGCATATTGTATATTAGAATTTAGTTCAAACTTTGACCTGTGGAGGGCAGTAATACACTTAGCAGCGTCTACACTGCCGGAATTCAAATAGAGAAGAAGAAGAGAGCTAGTTCAAGATGAGCGTCTATGGTTAAAACTTATATAGTTTCTATTTTTTTAGAAAATGACAGATTGTTTCGCTAGATAAGACTCTTATTCCTCGTCTGTTATCGTTTAAAGCCCTTTGAAGCGGCACTGAAACTGAAATTTTGACCTTCAACCGTTTGGAGTCCACTGAAGTCCACTATAAGGAGAAAAATCCTGGAATGTTTTCATCAAAAACCTTCATTTCTTTTCGACTGAAGAAAGAAAGACATGAACATCTTGGATGACATGGGGGTGAGTAAATTATCAGGAAATTTTCATTTGAAAGTGAACTAATCCTCAACTACTGCTCAGTACATAACAACTGTGCATACTGCCATCTAGTGGACTCAACATTCACTTTATCCAAGTGCTGTTGTACGCGGACCGTTGCAGAACATGGATGACCGAAGTCTACTTTGGGCTTTACAATGGCTGCCGCATGCACATGATCGTGAAGTCCATGAGACCGTAGGGTGTCATTTTATGTTCCAGAAGGGCGCTCGCGAGTGATATGTGCCCTCAATGCACACTTTTGCCGAGCTGCGCTGAAGCGAGCTCCGCATTAAACTTCTACTCAACAGTAGAATGCGGAAAAGTAAGTATACCTGGGCCTCTACCCTATATTGACAACATGCCCCACCGCTGTAACCTGTATCTTTTGCCCTGGTCAAGCTTTTTTGTTCCCAAAGACTTTAAGGTATGTGTCCATACGGATGTGGACTAGTCTCAGTCTCCTCTCAGTAGGCAACTCTCATACAGTGACAATGTTTGTTCCATTACATTTAATGTAAATTTGATGAATAACGACATGTAAATCAGCTGATATATTACAATAAAAAACAAACATCTACAAAATATATATTTTTTTAGCATTACACACTAAACCAGAGTCAAATTTGTGAAATAGTTCAGTATCAGTATCCTGTATAAGTATCCATAATAAGTCATGGAGACCCATAGCAAACGAATAATGCTGTTTCCTGAGAATGACCTCGGCTTTGAAACTTTGAAATGCACATTTCTGAAACAACTAACCGCCCTTCAGATATGCTAAACAGCCAGTTCTAGAACTGCTTTTAATGGTGCATGCATAAAATGCCAAAGACTACAACAACAAATGCCTGGAACTGGGAGGAAGGAAACTGAGTCTGGGGAGTGAATTTCAAAGGAAAGATGCATTCCATAAAAAAGCTAGTTAAATTTTGTTAGGGAAATTAAAAGGATTTCTATCCTTTTATCTATGTTTTATCCAATCAATACAGCCTATGAAAGCTCTGCACAAATGTAGAGGGATCGTCTGTATCTGTTTGAAAGAGGATTGTGATTTTTCCTATGTTCATAAATGTGTAATGTTGCTGTTTGATCATGAAAAAGCTCTGCAAAGTTCCAAAGTCCCTCCAGCGGGAGTTCTCCTCTATATAGTGTCAGTGTTTCTGAACTCCCTGAAACGTCTCCATTGTAGTCTTGAGTTTTCCTCCGGGAACGAACACATCACAATATTCCTCATTTAAATAATTCCCGCCCAAGAAATTCACAAAATAAAATGGCGGGGCCTGGTTGAGTTAGTTGTGGGTATGCTAATGGGCGGGACACGCTCAATGCCCTTGACTAATCACAACACACTGCTCCAGCCGACCAATCAGAGCACATTGTGCTTTCAGAAGGAGGGGCTTTATAGAGACAGGAACTAAACAGAGCGTTACTGACAGACTGGGAAGAGAGGAGCTGCAACAATGGAGAATATGAGGAAAATAATCAACATTCAAGCAGGAAAACCTGCTCTAGTAGAGCACAAAAACTACATCAACACTGTGAAAAAGGGCACTATAGGTCCTCTTTGAACGTTATTTGAATGGTTGGAATACAGTGAGAATGCACTTCTATTGTCTCTATCAGTGCAAGAACGTAATGGCATGCTTTTCAGGCATCTATTTATAGTCTTGGTGGCACGCTACGTAGCGTCACCTGACCATACAGCAGCCAATCAAGAATTGGTGCATTTGCAAGAAAGACAAGAAATGTAAGGAAGTGTTTTGTCATTATATATAGTATTTACAGTATATTTGAATAATTCATAATTAAGAAAAGTGAATCTCTGCCATTTACACCACTGCAATTGCCCAATATGAGAAAATAGTCATGGGATCTGAGTGGAAACTGAGTAGTTACACAAAGAGCCAGTGGAAGATGTGTCCAGTCATTGCTGTGCTCTGAATTATACATGTTTGCTCCATGACAGGCACCAAAGCTGGAACTTATTGAAAGTGAAAGAAAGTGAAAGTGAAGTGACATGTGGCCAAGTATGGTGACCCATACTCGGAATTTGTGCTCTGCATTTAACCCATCCAAGTGCACACACACAGCAGTGAACACACACACCGTGAACACACACCCGGAGCAGTGGGCAGCCATTGCTGCGGCGCCCGGGGAGCAGTTGGGGGTACGGTGCCTTGCTCAAGGGTCTCACCTCAGTCCTGGTATTGAGGGTGGGGAGAGCGCTGGACATTCACTCCCCTCACCGACAATCCCTGCCGGACCTGAGACTCGAACCCATGAACTTTGGGTTACAAGTCCGACTCTCTATCCATTAGGCCACGACTGCCCCTAAAGGATGTTTGCTCATAAACATCTTGTATCTAAAGGTTCACTCAAGGTTCAACATGACTTCGACAAACCTTGCAAAACCTTGAGCAATGACTACCATCACTTTGGGAGTCAAAAAAAAACAAAAACATATACAGGCAAAATTAAATGAATACCCATGGCTCTTGATGATTCATTGAGGATTTATGAAGCTAAACAATTGGTCTGTACAAGAAACTGAACATTATTTACAAAATGTTTTACCTCTAATCCAAAGCCTTGCAAACGGCCCCGAGCGAGTTCACGACAGCTTCCTGCCGCACAATGACATCGACCTTCTGCCATCAGGTGTGGCCATGTGAGACTAGACTACTTTTAATCAGTATTTCTATTGACAAACTTATTTTGCACTAAACTCTACACATTGCATTTTAGGATTGCATTCTCCATGAAGAATACATTTGATGTGGCCCTGAAAATCTTGTGTCCTATAATTAATCTGGAACAGGCTTCATGCTGGGCACGTGCCTGTGATGCATTAAAAAGCGTCCTACAGGGGCAGTTCACTAGGTTGTGGAGCAGAGCAATTATATGGTTTTAGCTAGATGTGTGTGGTGTCATGAGTCACTGATGATTGTGCTGTATGTTTATGTGATGTTCGATGCTCTAGTACACTATAAACAGTTCAAAACATTCTCTTCATGAATTGGACTTTTCGAAGATAATAATGTCTTCGTGAAGACTTCCCCTGGGGACGAATCCCCTCACAATAGACACAATAGAAAACTGGTTTGTTGCTATTCCAAAAACACATTAATTTTCAACTGCTGCATATTCTTATGCATTTTAATTGTAGAATGTGACGTACAATGAGCAGGAGAGTCTATCACAGCACAGACTGGGAATAAAGTTATTTTTTCTTGTTTGTTTTTGTTATGATTCATGTTGTTCTAAACCTGTGTGACTTTCTTTGTTACCATCTTCTTTCTTGGAACACGAGAATCCTGTTTAGCAGAATCTTTAACATGTTTTGCATGGGTTGCATTGATTGCCGGTCCAACAGCAAGACTATTTCGACTCAATTCAGTACAGCCAATCATGCTGGTTTGATTTCATGTTGATTATGCATTCTCTTTTAGTTGTGAATAAGCATCAAAGTTCATAATTAGGGCTCTTGTATATGCGCTTATTCACAAACAAATTAGAGTATGATTTGGTTCATTGACTGACAATGCACAAGAGGTAGTAGGATGCCCAGTCTCTAACTCTTGAATGAAAGGTTGTTCAATCAAGACACAAGTATGCTTGACAGATGAGAAATTTCGATTCAAGAGACATGTCCAGTTCATTAGCCCTGACACAGCTGCTGTGTAACACAATCTGTGCACAAACGACAAATTAATGGCCAGTAGGACCTGGAAATAGTGAGAAGTCCCCGCCATCATCTGCTTTTTCTGTTGTTCCATCGCTGAAGAAGTACCATAAGGCATTTTCATTCATCATTTCAATGTTGCATTTGTTCTTCTGCGATGGTGTAGCGCAGGATATACGGCGTATGCCCACTTCTTTCTCAGTCAGCACTGCACATACCCACTGTTAAACCCCTCTGATGCACATCGTTCAGTAGTGTCCTGCATTATCCAAAATCATGGCAGTCCAGCACACGAGTAGCTAATCTAATCACATGTGAATAAATGCAAATATTTGCCGGCTTCCCTTGAAATATGATTCCCCCACCCTCAACGCCATTGGGCAAGGGTACCGTCAATCTGACAATGCCCAACGCCATTGAATCAGAGCACTATCATCTCTGCCTGTCCCCATAGGAAAGAAAAATCAAAAGTGAGATCTCTTTAACGTCTCAAATGTTTCTTCTAAACAGAAAACAGGTTACTTTGACATCAAATGGAGACTTTTGCTTGAGACTTCTGCTTCTCACACTTGTCTCCTGAGACTAAAACTCACATTTGTCACCTTAAAAGCTTCAGAAGAGATCAGATGCTGCCTACAAACTACAAATTTGAATGAAGATGTCAACCAAGGTGAGCACTTTTTAATAACAGGACCGAACATTACCATTTGCCCGTCACTGTATGTCATGGGAGAAACAGTCAGTCACACATAGGAGTAGAGCTGCGCAATTCTGGATGAAATGAGAATTATGATTTTTTTGTCAAATAGAGATCACGATTCTGAACAGACAACTGAACAAAAGAGCATGTAATTTACTAGAGGTTCTGACACAATGTTAATTGCTGCAGTCTATTTCAATTTTTAAAATGTGAATTATTTAAAATTATGAATGATTCAATGACTCACTCATAAATACCTCGCTTGTTTCATTACTGGACGATTCAGTGTTTTTGAACAAATCTCTTTAATAATTGATTCATTTTCATTAAAAGAGAAAGATGAAATTCAACACCTAATTTTTTTTCTCTTCTTTTTTTTTTTTAATGTGTGCCTTGCCAAAGAAAATGCATCCTACACCACAAGAAAGCCTGCTTTTAATATAATATCCATCTCAACTACTTGAATGCTTCCATTATTTTGACAGCTATACCTGTAGGTTAACTCAGTGAGTGAAGCTGTTTGCAATTCTCATTTACACTTGGCAGACGCTTTTATCCAAAGCGACTTACATTGCATTATACTATACATTTGTATCAGAGTATGTGCAATCCCTGGGATCGAACCCATGACCTTGGCATTGCTAGTGCCATGCTCTAACCACTGAGCTACAGGAAAGCCATGAAATTCTCATGTCAATGAACTAAATTCAGTAATGTTCAGGTTATCGTAATTGTTTCCATTGTTACATTTATAGCCCATTATTCAATCACTGAATCACATTCGTTTTGTAGACACCAATAATGACTGGCCAGACCTGTGGACAGCCAAACAAAAAGAAGATTTTATATCCAAGAACCCCTGGTTAGGATACAAAAACAAACAAATAAAAATGGGTAAGTTTAGGTAGATTGTTAATTTTGGCAGCTTCTAAAACAGTGAACACAGAGAAATATACAGTATGTGTTCTTGTATATGTGGGAGAAATGGACACTACATGCATACAAATATGAATACAGTAATAAGTGAAATGCAGTTTTCTCATATTTGTTACAAAAAATACATTTATTCCCTTTTAAAAAAAAATAATAATGATTTGCTGGATAAAGCCTGTGAATAAGCTTGGAAGAAACTTCTTTAACCTTATTTCTAAGATGATATTTCTGCAAATGTTCTCCAGGAAATCAATTTCCATTTAATAAGGGGATCCAATGAGACAGAACATAAGGTACAGTTACAATTTCTCTTTGGAAAAGAGTATAAATAGCTGTATTATTATTCTTGGGATTTGGGATTTAACTGACTAACCAATTTAATATTGTTGTCAAACCAGTTCTTAAAAAAGAGATGTGGAAGGCAGATAACTTTGTTGGAATTTTATCTATATTATAATTACACAGCAAAACAAAACTGAAACCACCAATATTTGAAGAAAAAACGAAAAGAAGAAGAGGGGCTAGCTGCTCAACAAATCATTTATAAAATTCAGACGTTAGACCGTCAGTTCCAGGAGACTTATTAATTTTTAAGTTATGAATTGAATGGATTCTTTCTTCTAAACTAAAAGCAATACTCTGAAATCTCTTTAGGGTCCTTTGATATTTTATCATTCATTTGTAATTGATGAATAGTATTAAATGTAGCCTGATTTTAAAGTCTAAAGAAGTATCCAACCATCTTCTCCTAGACCTCATAAAGGCTCCTTCAGCCTTTTTTCTATAGATGTTGTCCAACTCATTTTGTAAATCTGCCATGTTTATTTTATCTATATCTGAAAATTTATTATACCCTTTGATTAGGAGTGAGATCATTTCAAACATAATTTTTTTTCCTGTTCTTTATGAACTCTACCAACATGTCTTAAATATTTAGAAGCCTCAAATTAAAAAAGTTCCCAGTTAGTGCAATTTATTTGTTCTGTATTAGCCTTTAAAAAAACTGCTTAATGAGGCAAGTAATGTCTATTTTTACAGACTCCGTTTTCAATAAGGAATTATTAAGTTTGCAATAAGATGATTTTGCCGGACTGTAATAAGTCACGACCACATCTTCCAAAGTTTCCATTTTCCCTTTCTCAGAAGCAGTCTTGTTTGGAGTGTCTAGAAGATGAGTTGAGCAGTCATGGTCACTGTCATGTTCTGTTCGTTTATCGTCATGTGCTTCTCTGTTCCCGCCACTCATCAGTCACCATGGACACTAATCATCTTCACAGCTGTTCATCATTTACCTGTGTGTATTTAAGTTCCTGCCTGAGTTCAGTTCTTTGTCCAGTATGTATGTGTTGCTACCTGTTGCCTGTCTGGTTATATAATAAACTAGGTGTTTTGAGAATCTTCGTCTTCCTCGCCTGTTTTCCTGCAGCAGTATCTGACATGAGCAAAGATCCAGGGGATTTTCAAGACCGGAGCAGAAAGTGCATCTACAGATACAGCCATCAGATTTTTCACCCATTCTTTGTTTTTCAGCACTTTTTGGCATATTTAAATATTGATTACATCCTTAATAAAACACACAAGGAATATATAAAGTAACCTGTTGAAAGCAGACAGTTTATGTGAATTATAATATTTCTTGTCAGCAGAGTTACTAAAAGTTATCCAAACGCTGTCATCTAGTGAGTATTGCTGTATTGTTCCTGGTATTGATTACAACAGTTCGTTCTGGTTCTCGATTCCTTTTCCAGCCATGTGATATTCTACCAGTATCACCACAGGAACCGTTTCACTGTTTGTATCAATTTCTCTCAGAAATGTAGCATTTCTCTCACAGCGAGTGTCATGATGGATGAGCAAACACCATATTTTACAAATCAAATATTGTTGTGTTGCAAAATGTAGTTTTAAGACTTTTTTAAGTGAAAATGTATTTATTTTAAGTTATAAAGTTTATATTCACTGTCATGGGAAATTCCCTTAAAGGTGCAATATGTAATATTTTTGCAGTAAAATATCCAAAAACCACTAGGTCAGTGTTATATATTTTGTTCACTTGAGTACTTACAATATCCCAAATGTTTACAACTATTTGTAAATCGTGAGAAAATTGCAATTTCACCCAAGGCTCCGGGACGTGTGAGGAGTCGCCGGTCAATGGCGTCATACCCGCGTTACCCTCGGTTTCCGGTTTATTTTGTAGAAACCATGGAAACACCAAAGACGCTTTAATATATTACATGTTTTATTAGGCAAGGGAACAACTGTTTGGTTACATTTATAGACAGAAAACGAATTGTTGTTATATAGCTCAACACGTTTAGTCTTATTGTTTAAATCTAATTTTCTTGATTTGTTGCGAGTACCATGCTTTACCACGCCTCAGAGAAAAACACTATTTTGTGAAGTAGCTAACATAGCATAATCAGATGCAGCTTTATTTTTAGTAACAGTAATGCAGAATTTTCTCCATCATACAATACGTTTTAAAATTAATTGCATGTCATTTATCAACACAATCATCCAGCATTTAATATGATATTGTAAAATCGATCTATCTTACTGCAGTGTGTAACAGTGTCTCACAGCAGCCGCCGAGCGAACGCTCAGAGTAACTTTATAACATAATTCTCAACACACTCAAATGCATCTAATATGATAAACAGAGCTGCGTTACCTCATACTCATGACCGGAAAAGCGGAAGCGGCGACTGTGTCATAATAAAAGTCCCGCTGCTCGTGAGGCGTGTGTTGATCAATCGCTCCAGCTCCTCGTTCAGCTCCACAACACTCGCTCCTGCTCTGCTTCACACTACAGTAACGTTAATAATCGCATCCATGAACATGATTTCTTCCCGAGTCCAATCCCTATTCTTTTGCACCGTCCGTTGAGATGGAGACCACATGTCCCAAGATTCCGCGCTCAAACTTGGCGTCATCAAGCTACGCCTTCTGGCGACCTGTAGCGGACAGAATTTGTACATATTGCACCTTTAACTGTTAAAAGGACAAAGACAAAGCTATTGATTTCCTCAGTGGTTAGCAGTAGTGATGATCCAAACAAAGATAAGTGACACACAAAGTTTATTAAAGATTTATTTAATAATAAATGTCCTCCTGCTGGAGCTGGGGGTCAACGAGGGACTTCCTAAATCTGGCGTGCCTCACCCACTATCTCGACCGCTCACCTGGTGTTTTTAATTATTTTTTATAAAACCGAACCACAATCAGAAGAGCGTGTGAGCGGAGTCTCTCTACAAGCGCACCGCATTTACTGTTTGTTCACACTCAGTTTGAACATTCTTGTTTCCTTTAATTTATTTTGAAGATCTGAGGTGAATTATCTATTATCAGTATAGTTAAAGGTCAAGAAAAATGATATACAAACTCACATTAGATGCTTTTAACATTAAATAAAGCACATAAACAGTACCTGAGATCATCATTGCCAAACTTTGTTTGATGTTGTTCCAGCCGCGACTTCGCATAAATAGAAAAGGTTTCTAAAATAGAATTGTCAAGTATTGCCATCGTGGCTGGTTAGGACAAAAGTTTTGATTAACATGGAAAAGAGGCCTTTTTCAGGACACGGTGTTAGTCTTTATGGTCTGTTTTGCCTGTATTCTAGTTCTTTCATTAGTTGCCATAGTCCCTGATTAGTGTCACACCTGTTCCCTGTTCCTGTTATCTTCCTCAGAGTGTTTAAGCATTCGTTCTTCCTCAGTTTTTTGTCTTGTGTTAACGTTACGAATAGTGAGTTTTGCTGTATTGTTCCTGATGTTTATTAAATGTTACTTTATCATCCTCCTGCGATATGCATCTTTGTTTGGACCACTGCTACTGCTAACCCGGGACAACTACCATGACATTTATTTAAATGATGTGTAATTATTTTACAGTTATATGATGATATTTTTTGCCATTTTGCCATAAATGTGAATTAGATGTGCTTTGAAAATAATGCTAAAAAAGGATAGTCATTTCAAACCTACACACACACACACACACACACACACATTTGTTTTTGTGAAATGTGGGGTCATTCCATAGGCGTAATGGTTTTTATACTGTACAAACTGTATTTTCTCTCCCCCTACACTACCCCTACCCCTAAACCTAACCATCACAGGAAACTGTGCACACTTTTACTTTCTCACAAAAACTCATTCTGTGTGATTTATAAGCCTTTTGAAAAGTGGAGACATGGGGAATGTCCTCATAAGTCACCTCTTCTTGTCATACCCATGTCATTATACACATTTGTGTCCTGATATGTCACAAAAACATGCCCACACACACACACACACACACATTTCAAGCGTTTACATTTAATCCATTCCTTACACAATCAAAAATAAATAATCTGACTTAATTTTATATGTACACACAAATATAACACAAAATATGTGTGTGTGGTATATGGTAGTGTAGGGGGACAGAATGTACGGTTTGTACAGTATAAAAACCATTACGCCTATGGAATGACCCCACAATTCACAAAAACAAATGTGTGTGTGTGTGTGGTTCAGGTATTCCCAATGTTATGGGTACAAACTGTTCCCACAAAGATGGCAATATTCAAAATCCTTGTTTTTATGAGGATGTTTTTTAGTCGCCATGAGGAAAACAGCTTATAAATCACAAGTGATGTTTTTGTAAAATATAAAAATGCAGAAAGTTTTCTGTTCTGTGATGGGTAGATTTAGTGTAGGGGGATAGAGTAAATAGTCTATGGAAAGACCCCATAAAACATGGAAACCCAAAATGTGTGTGTGTGTGTGTGTGTGGGCATGTTTTTGTGAAATATCAGGACACAAATGTGTATAATGACATGGGTATTACAAGAAGAGGTGACTTATGAGGACATTCCCCATGTCCCCACTTTTCAAAAGGCTTATAAATCACACAGAATGAGTTTTT
>RJVU01049641.1:2052784-2064170 GCA_003731715.1 Anabarilius grahami
GTATCCGGATGAGGTTATACGCGCTGCGGAGGTCCAGCTTCGTGAACACAGTGGCACCACGGAGATGTTCCAAGGCCGCCGGGACGAGAGGAAGGGGATAACGGAACTGTACAGTGATCTTGTTGAGTGATCGGTAATCTATACAGGGCCTCAAGCCTCCGTCCTTCTTGGCTACAAAGAAAAAGCTGGATGCAGCAGGGGACGTTGAAGAGCGGATATATCCTTGATCGAGGGCCTCCCTGATGTACTCCTCCATGGCCTTCTCCTCCGGGATGGACAGAGGGTAAATCTTACCTCTTGGCACTGGCTCAGCCGGAAGCAGATTGATGGCACAGTCCCATGGCCGGTGTGGAGGCAGCTGAGAGGCTCTCTGGGGGCAGAAGACATCGCTGAAGGGGGCGTAGCATTCAGGGATGTCAATGGAGCGTTTCTCCACTGGACTTTCGATGGAGGTGGCGCAGACTGGTAGTTTGGTGGAAGGAACTCGTGGAATGGGAAGTTCAGAGATGCAGTTGGAGAAACAAGCCTCGCCCCACTTCAGGATTTCACCGGATTTCCAGGAGATGGTCGGGTTGTGCTGCTCCAACCAGGGGCGCCCTAATACCACGTCAGCGGTGGAATCCTCCAGAACTAGCAGGTGAATACCTTCCGTGTGCAGCAGTCCGACTTGCAGTTGAAGGGGTCCTACCATCCGGCGGACATGCTTACGGCTTAGTGGTTTTCCAGTTATGGAGCTGATCTGGTAGATAGTCGGAGACAGGGCTGTCTTGAGGCGGAGTTGCCGACAGAGGGAGCCGGAGATGAAGTTGCCGGCTGACCCTGAGTCGAGGAGCGCCACAACTGTAAGTGAAGTGGCAGCAGCAGTAAGATTCACAACAGTGGTGAGTGGTTTCATTTTTGGAGTGGAAGGAAGAATGGCACTCACCATGGGACGAGGTGGTCGTGTGGGGCATGCGGAGATGACATGCCCCGGCGTACCGCAGTAAAGGCAGAGGTTCAGGGTCAGCCGACGATTTCGTTCAGTGGGAGTGAGACGAGAGTTCTCCACCTCCATTGGTTCGTTGGCTGGTTCTGGGGAGCTGACGGGTTCGGACCGGCAGAGGAGTGAGGTGGAGAACGACTGGCCCTGGTGTTCCTGGAGACACGCGTGCATACGGGTGGCGCAGCGTATGGAGAGCTGGATGAACTTTTCTAGGCCGATGTTATCCTCGTATGCAGCGAGATGCAGCCGCACCCGAGGCTCCAGCCCTTGACGGTAAGTTGTGATCAGCGCTTGTTCATTCCATCCACTTACGGCAGCCAGCGTTCTGAATTGCAAAGCATAATCATAGATAGACATGGACCCTTGTTTTAAATTGTATAACTTCTCACCAGCAGACGAGTCAGAGATGGGTTTCCCGAAAACCTCCCGGAAATGGGAAGTGAAGGATGAGTATGATTGCGTGATCGCGCCATGTTGAGACCAGATAGAATCAGCCCATTTGAGTGCTTTGCCGCGGAGTTGAGAGATGAGGAACGCTATTTTGGCTGTATCGTTAGGGTACAGGTGCGGCTGCATCTCCAGGACCAGTTCACACTGCAGCAGGAATCCGCTGCAGTCCTCCGCCGATCCGGCATAGGGCGCTGGTGTGGCCATGGGACTGGCGTAAACAGGTGGAGAAGAAGATGGAACTGTGTTGACGGAAGTGACTGCAGGTGCCGGTGAGGGAGAGGCGCTTGTGGATGGCGTTGGTGGATTGATGGTGAGAGTGCGGCGTAGCGCATCCACAAGCGCCTGGAATGGATCCTGTTGGCTCATGCTGGTTTCGCGGTATTGGTCCGGTCTTCTGTTATGATACAGAGGGGTCGAACACAGATGTAAACAGGTAAACAGTCTTTATTGAAACCAGTGAGCAGATAATGCAAGCAGGATGAGTCAGATGAGTAAAAGGTGAAGGCTGGAGATAGTTACTGTCCTTTGGTGTTTGCAGATGAGAGAGTCGTGGAAACGGGATGGAGCTGGAGATCTTTGGAGACGATGGAGCACTCACACACAGACGAGGAACACACGGGGAGATCGGGAGTCACAGGAGACAGGTAGGTAGCGAGAGAGGAGTCCTTGAGGTAAGTATACATGTGAGTATAGCTTAACGAGACCGGACATGGAGTGCTGTGTCTGAGTGCTCTTTATAGTGGTGCTGATGAGTGAGTTAATGAGGTGCAGGTGGCGGTGATCAGTACTCCGGTGATTGAGTGCGCTGGGATTGGTGCATGGTGGAGCCTGACGTGTCTGTGACAATAGCGCTTTTCACGATACATATCATTTCAAAGCAGCTTTACAGAGAATGCATGTCAACATCACAATTTAAAGAATGCAGTTAGCAAATAATGTAATAATTTAGGCAATTAATTTACAATCACTGTTAGCAGTTTAACTGAAGGTAGAAGCAATGAGCTCCTGGAAAAATGAATTACATTAACAATAATTAGGATATAGACATTGGTCAATGTGCATGTTGATCCAGATGATTGCGTCTTCTGAAGTCCTCGCAGGAGTTGGCGCCGTCTCTTCACAGGTGTTGGTCATCTGAGGTCTTCTTAAGAGGCTGGATCCAAACTGAAGCTGATGTCCTTATGATGTCCTTGAGTATTATTCAGAGCAGATCAGAAATTCTGCTTAATTTCTCATTTTGGAAGAAAGAAAATGATAGAGTTTTGGAATTACAGGGAAAACATTTATAAAATAGATTTAAGAATTAATATAAATCACATTATTTACTATATCACTATGGTTGCACATGTTCTCATCCAAATTTGTCATTTTACAAATGCAAAAATGCAACTGATACATAAAAGTAAAGATGGAAAGTGTTAAATGTGTGCAAAAATGCACTTTATGTTCTCAGTTCTGGAATATGAATAGCCCTGACAACAACAACAACATAATACACTTATTAAGTAGATGTCTGAAACTTCCAGAGAGACAGAATACAGATCTAACCTGAGATGAGACACAGCATGGATGGAAACCATCTCTATTTTCTGAACATCCATGGTCTCAGCAACGGCTGCTTAATGAACCCGCTTGCGTCTGCTGTCGTAAGCACATGACATTTCAGATATGTGGATTGGATAACTCTCTGACACCATCAAAAACATGAATGTCTCCATTCCTTGTACACTGCCTTCAGGGTTAGTTCACCCAAAAATGACATTTCTGTCATTAATTACTCTCCCTCATGTCGTTCCACACCTGTAAGACCTTCGTTCATCTTCAGAACACAAATTAAGATATTTTTGATGAAATCCGAGAGGACTCGTCCATAGACGGCAATATAATGAACACTTTCAAGGTCCAGAAAGGAACTAAAGACATCGTTAAAACAGTCATGTGACTGCAGTGGATCAACCTTAATGTTATGAAGAGACGAGAATACTTTTTGTGCACCAAAAAAAACAAAAATAACCACTTTATTCAACAATCTCAGTATTGGCCAAAGCTGATCACGTAATCAGCACAGGATGAACTAACCCTTTAAAGACCCAGGTGAAAAAAAGTACACTTCTATAATGTACTTTAAGTGCTCTATTTTCGTGCGCTAATTTACTTAATGTACTAAAAATTCTTCTTTAGTACTAATTAAGATAAGAACATTTGAGTGTACTAAACTGTGCTATTTTGAGACACCATAAAATAGGAACTAAAATGTGCTTTTAATATACTATCTCTGTATTTAAAAAATGTATTTAGATATCTCTTATAGTACATTTGAACCCATAGTGTACTACAAATGGTAACTAAATATATATTTTTAAATACAGTGATAGTATATTAAAAGCACATTTTAGTTCATATTTTAAAGGTGTCTCAAAATAGCACAGTTGAGTACACTTAGATGTTCTTAAGATTATCTTAAGAAGTACTAAAGAAGATTTTTTAGTATATTAAGTACAAAATTAGTGCACGAAAATAGAGCACTTTAAGTACATTATAGAACAATTTTTACCCGATTTAACCCATAACAAATTTTGGTGGTATAAATTCATGTACAATATTTAGGTTGATTCAGTGACACTAAATAATATTCTTTGATTTGAATTTTTTCAGTGTAGTCACACATGAATAAGTGCACAAGAATTCAATGCGCCAGTTTGATGCATTCTCTGTTTTTGTTTTTCAGAATCTCCATTCTTTGGATATGAATTTTAAAACCCAAAGTGACTATGTGCTTTCTCACAACTTTGACATCATGTGACACGTCGGACTGCCCAATGGAGGCCGCTACAATACTTAACGCCACAAACAGCCAAGTCAAGAGGATCCTTCAAGATCCTCCCGAGCCCAACGTCACGTCTCCTGTGAATGCGTCTGTCCCTTTCCATCATCACATGAACAATGCGGTGCTGGGGATCCTCCTCGGCACACTGTCCCTCATGACGGTTATCATGAACCTTCTGGTCCTTTTTGCCGTCAGAAAGGAACGGACTTTACACACGGTCGGGAACCTCTACATCGTCAGCCTGTCGGTCGCTGACCTCATTGTCGGGGCTACAGTCATGCCCTTGAATCTGGTCTACCTTCTCGAGGACGAGTGGAAACTCGGACACGTTATTTGCCAGTTCTGGCTGGTCATGGACTATGTGGCGAGCACGGCTTCCATTTTCAGTTTGTTCATCCTTTGCTTGGACCGGTACCGCTCCGTACGACACCCCTTACAGTATCTGAAGTATCGGACACGAGGGAGAGCCACGTTGTTGATTTGTAGTGCGTGGCTTCTCTCCATGACATGGATCATTCCCATCCTGGGCTGGCGGATAGTCGCTCGGGTCGACAGGAAGCCAGAACTGGAGAACCTGTGCGACACGGACTTTCGCTTTGTGACGTGGTTCAAAGTTCTGACCGCCATCCTCAACTTCTACATCCCTTCCTTTCTGATGCTTCTGTTCTACTCGCAGATTTTCATCGCAGTCCGCGATCATTACAGAGAATGGGAGAACTTCGCCGGTCCCATGGTGAAAACAGAAGCCGATGATACGTTGGCGAACGGACTGCAGCTGAAGACAACCAACGCCTCGGAGAGAGAGAGGGCCAATTCTCAAAACGAGGGTCTGCTGGATCAGTACAGTCTGGCACAGCCGTACAACTCGAGGGACATTAATGAGGACAACCCTGATTCCTTGTCTGAGACAAAGAGGAAGAGTTGTTACAAGAAGAAACCAATGTTCAGTCTTTCGAAACGCATGAGAAAGAGCATACAAGACTCTGAGATTTCATTTCAGAGCGATGATGGGGAAACTGTCGCCGAATGCCCGCTGAGACAGCCATCTTTATCTCTCGCCTTTCTGCAGTCCGAGAACAACACCCAGCCCAAAAGCTTCATAAATGTGAATGACTGTAATGTGTTAGTGCCAAACTCCGTTGGGAACATTTGCGAGAGCGCGCAGACGGTGGATATTCACAATTACACCTCGGTTCTCTGCAATCACAACACTCCACCATCACCACCGTCGCCATGGGCCGAGAACAGCCCTCCGCTGGACGCCACCGACGTGCTGCCTGCAAAACAATCATGGCAGAAGCTGTGCGAACAGTCTAAACAGAGCATCCACAGCATGCGCATCCGAAAGGAGAGGAAAGCCGCCAGGCAGCTGGGCTTCATCATTGGTGTCTTTATGGTGTGCTGGATCCCATACTTCATCACCTTCATGGTCATGGCTTTGTGTGAGACTTGTGTCCATCACGACCTTCATATGTTCACCATTTGGCTTGGGTACATCAACTCCACGCTCAATCCCTTCATATACCCACTGTGCAATGAAAACTTCAAAAGGGTGTTCAAAAAGATCTTTCATATGAATAGATAAGGAGGCGTGAAAACTGTTAGCCTCTCTGCTCCATTGGTGTTTTTTTGTGACACGTTGGTAGTTCTTGTGATCTTGTAAGTACAGAGCAATTTTTGTTATTTATTGCCGAGTGTCGGGTTAACACGTCTGCAATCTGCATCAGATTACATGATGAATTTATTCAATCCAGAGTGTTTTAAAACTGGTTGTATTGAAGCACCTATGTTGCTTGGAAGACTTTCAGCACTAAAACAACTCTAGAATGACCCTCCAGTTCTTCTCTATATCAGTGTCGGTGTTTCTGAAACGCCTCCATCTTGAGTTTTCTTCACAATATTCCTCATTTAAATAACTCATACGCAGAATAAAGGGGCGGGGCCTGGTTGAGTTAGTTAGTAGTGTGTTGAAACTGGTGGTTATGGTAAAGGGCGGGACATTTCCCAAACACCAATCACAACACACTGCTCCAGCCGACCAATCAGAGCACATTGTGCTTTTCAGAAGGAGGGGCTTCATAGACACAGGAACTAAACAGGGGTGCGTTTCCCAGTGTAACTTGCTGCATCGTTGAACAAATCAACTAGCTAGTCACGACTGTTTCCCGAAACCGTATTGACGCAAACCTGTCGTTCAGCCACGATGGTGAATGACGTCACGCAGGTGGTGGAGTAATAACTTCTTTAAATGAATCCGTTTGAGATCAAATTAATGCTAGATTTTTTGCTATAAATTACAGACATCTGAGGACTAATTCTCGTTTTTCTCAGTTATTTTGCTTTATTTCTAGATTCAGTCATAGGCTCTTTCTTACGTGGGTCATTGACGAATAAGGTTTTTAAAAATGTAAAAAAAAACATAATGGAGATATCATTCATTTTGAAGTTTTATTAAGTGTTAACAATGAGATTATGTGGTTTTTATAATCAATTAACACTGCTTTTTTTTTTACAAGATGGACAAGATTTGGTTTTACCGAATGACACTTTTGGTTTTACCGAATGACGATATTTTCAAACAATGCTAACAGGCTGATATCTAGCAAAAGAACAATCAAACATTTCATATTTAGTACAAGTTTTTAAAATATTACAACATTTTCCATGTTTTATAGCGGTTGCACCAAATGACCTGATGTTTCGGGACATGCATATGATCAAGAGAAAACATGAATTTATCAAATAGTTAAAAGAGAGTTTGTTACTTTGCTTCATGACCATGTGGTCCTTTGCAGGTGTCTGAATGATGTCACATCCTGTCACATGATATTGACCGCATGACTTGATCCAAAATGGTCCCTTTATATTGGTTACTCCGAATGACATCAATGAAATTCATTTTTCCAACAAAGCAACGACTTCTACACATAATGTTAATATAATTTTGCACTATGTTGATTTATGATGTTATAAAATCATGGCAGAATAATAAATATTTACATTTATTACATTTTAAGATATTTTAATCACAAATTAAATGGTTGTATTGGACTTTGGACGGTTAAACCGAATGACCTTTTGACACTTCAAAATCTTTAAAATACCTTTATATGAAGCAAAATATAATTAAAACCTTTTAGATTCAATAAAAGAGATCTAGTTGTACTACCTTACATACTTTGGATGTCATATCTTTGTTTTTTATTATTATTAAGGCCTTTGGACATGTACGCACATGTGCACTCTTCAAAAACGCTTCTTGACAAACTAAAATATGTAAATGACATTTGTACATATTCAAAATAGTAACGACGAAACTTGCGATGTTAGTTGGCTAATGATGTTTTTGGGAAACGCACCCCAGAGTGTTACTGACAGACTGGGAAGAGAGGAGCTGCAACAATGGAAAATATGAGGAAAATAATCAACATTCAAGCAGGAAAACCTGATCTAGTAGAGCACAAAGCCAACACCAAGACTTTGTAAAACTGCATAATAGGTCCTCTTTAATGTAGAACATTGTTTGGAAATGCCCTGGCATTAANTTCGGGACATGCGTATGAACAAGTCAAAACATGAATTTATCAAATAGTTAAAAGAGAGTTTGTTACTTTGCTTCATGAACATGTGGTCCTTTGCAGGTGTCTGAATGATGTCACATCCTGTCACATGATACTGACCGCATGACTTGATCCAAAATGGTCCCTTTATATTGGTTACTCCAAATGACATCAATGAAATTCATTTTTCCAACAAAGCAACGACTTCTACACATAATGTTAATATAATTTTGCACTATGTTGATTTATGATGTTATAAAATCATGGCAGAATAATAAATATATACATTTATTACATTTTAAGATGTTTTAATCACAAATGAAATGGCCGTATTGGACTTTGGACGGTTAAACCGAATGACCTTTTGACACTTCAAAATCTTTAAAATACCTTTATATGAAGCTAAATATAATTAAAACCTTTTAGATTCAATAAAAGATATCTAGTTGTACTACCTTACATACTTTGGATGTCATATCTTTGTTTTTTATTATTATTAAGGCCTTTGGACATGTACGCACATGTGCACTCTTCAAAAACGGTCCATAAAATCTCTTGACAAACTAAAATATGTAAATGACATTTGTACATATTCAAAATAGTAACGACGAAACTTGCGATGTTAGTTGGCTAATGATGTTTTTGGGAAACGCACCCCAGAGTGTTACTGACAGACTGGGAAGAGAGGAGCTGCAACAATGGAAAATATGAGGAAAATAATCAACATTCAAGCAGGAAAACCTGATCTAGTAGAGCACAAAGCCAACACCAAGACTTTGTAAAACTGCATAATAGGTCCTCTTTAATGTAGAACATTGTTTGGAAATGCCCTGGCATTAATTATGTTTAAGTAGCATGTGCAGCACATACATATTTTACAGGCAGTTTAATTACATCAGGTTTGGTCAAGCGCTAATGCACGCTATATTCGGAGCTGGGAAATGCCACATACAGATAGGTTCAGGTGAACACTGAAATTCTGTGTGTATGATAATCAAGTATGTTGGGAATGGCATGCTAGGATGGTCTATGTATCCACAAATTGCCTGTATACATGGAACTCCTGGATGATTTACAGTGAAATGGATAAAAAAGGTACTTAAATGACAAACAGTGATGATTGAAACAAAACTGTAACATCTAATGTAACTCATTATTTGATTAAACTGTGAAATGCAAAGACATTAAAACATTTTTTAACACATTTTTAGACATAACTGGATGCCTGAACAATGTAAGACTGAGGTCATGTGAAACACTGCCTCTATATCACAGAAAAAAACATGCAATAAACAATATAAGACAGAACACTGGTGTCCATTTCAGACTGTATTTTGCAGGCTGGTGCAATGACAAGGGTATGAGGAAACTGACTACAAAGGCTTAAGTTATGGAAAAGCAATTATACTATATATAACACTAAGAAGGTGCTTAGAAGAAAATTATATATGAAAGAGACTAACAGTAGCCCTCAATTAGTGCCTGTCAATTAGTATGTTTTCAGTATTTTGGATCTTTATGAGGGAAATTGACGCTGCATTCAGCAGTCTTTGCGGTGAGGTCTGTGTAGGAGTTCACAGTAAGTGGGAAATGAGTAATGTAATTTAATTAAGCCTTAATTAATTTTATTAAGCCTGATGTCACGTCACTGTTTCCGCATCTAAACGCCAAAATCAGACAACAAACGGTGCTAAAATACACTCACAGTGTGCTGCAATACTACTGAAAAATCATGATCCTATCCACCTTCTTTTAACATAAGAGTTCGCAGTCGTGTCGAGGCTTCCGGTCTGTTATGCTGCTTGATGTTGCAAACTGTTATTTGTTATTCTAATTCATTATCGTAATCATAAACACACTGGTTTGTAGCGCAAATAATTTTACTAATTAATTCATTTACATTATTTTTAAAATGATTCACATTTTGTTGTTTCCCCATTGCAGCTATATTTTCACTTCCTTATTGAAAAAATGAGATGGAGAACATTTAAATTCATGCTGAAATCTGAGATAGCCAGAATTAAACTTTTATGAATCGATATAATAGTGGTGTCCGGGATGTTGTGAAACAAAAACATGATTTGTGTGCAGTGATGTACAGGCATTCAAATCAAACATCTTTGTTAAAACATATACATTAGTATAGGCCTAACTATACTACAGTGAATTAATGATTCAGTAAAAGGTCTTATTTGATCTGCAAGGTTACTGCAAGTGTGACTACTTTAAGTAGATGAACTTGTGTTTATACATTTTTAACATACTTTATATTCTGTGGGTGAAGATTGCTTTATTGAAATATTGTGAATTATTTCCAGCTGAAAAATTACTTGCTAACATGCACAATGTTTAGGAATTATTGATATACTTCAACACAGTGACAGTTTCATATTGGTGTCATTTATTTGTGATCCCACATATCTATTTAAATGGTTGGATTTGCATTAATTCCCTGAAGCATCTCATTCAGATCAGTTAATAATCACAGAGAAAGAACTTGATTCTGATGCTCCAGTACAGGACTCTACAGAAGCTGCTCGGCCCGAGTGAAACCTATGGAAGCTTGTTTCTGCCGCGGAATAAAAAAAGGTCATTTTGAATTTTTTTCTCACAATTATGACTTTTTTTTTTAGCACAACTGTGAGATATAAACTTAAAAAAGTCAGGATTGCAAGATGTAAACTCACAATTACGAGAAAAAAGTCGCAATCAGCTTTAAATCTTGTTATTTTATGATGGAAAAATAATAATTGCGAGATGTAAACTAAACATTTTGATGAAAAAAGTAACAATTGCGCAATGTAAACTTTAAAATTCTAAGGGAAAAGTCAAAATTGCTAGACTTAGACTCAGAATTCTGAAAAAACAATCAATATTGCATAACGTAAACTTAGAATTCTGACAAAAAAGTCAGGCTTGCAAGATATAAACGCACAATTACGAGAAAAAAGTCATAAAAAAGTGTAAACAAAATTCTGAGGAAAAAAGTTAAAATTGCACAATTTAAACAAAATTCTGAGGGAAAAAGTCAAATTCTGATGAAAAATTCATGATCACAAGATGTAAATTCACTATTACAAGAAAAACAAACTTTTTTTTATTTTTCATTTTTATTTTGTCATTTAATGACGGGGATAAAAGTCAGAATTGTGCAATGTAAAGTCGAAATTCCAAGAAAACATTTCGAGCTATTGTAATGGGGTAAATCAATATACTTTGGGCAAATTACTGAGTTTAGATTCATCTTACCAATTAAAATTTAGTCTGTGCATAGTTATTTTAATTTTTAATTTTATGATTTTAATTTCTGCTCTTCTAATAACCATAAAGGTACTACAGCTGCCAAACAAAACCAGAGAGAAATGTATTCATATATTTTAAAACAATCTAATTAAATATTGGGCACAAAACATTTAGCCAGTAAGAAAAGAAAACCCTTGATTCTCAACACTGTGTGTGGTTACCTGATGATCCACGACTGTTTGTGTGTTTTGTGATGTTGTTCATGAGTCTCTTGTTTGTTCTGAGCAGTTAAACTGAACTCTGTTCTTCAGAAAAATCCTCCAG
>RJVU01049641.1:2079439-2089449 GCA_003731715.1 Anabarilius grahami
AGCTCAACAACAACAAAGCTGGAGAATCTCACGCAGCCAAAATGAGGATTGTCAGTAACGGTGTTCAGCCTTACATTGTTCAAACCGGAGTCGACACTGATGGAGAGACTCAGGAAGAAGTTACAACTTCTAGACGTTTCTGAATGGTTAGTGGATAAATGTATGTAGTTGCTGCGGAGTTGATTCAACTCATCCACTAGCATGTGCCGTCATGTTCATCTTTTGTGTTGAATTGACCCTCGTTTGTGAAGCAGTCCGGCGTAAAATGACGGCATGTCAACAACACTCTACTACAACAACTCTTCCTCTTCTCTAAAGCAGCCCAACATGGCCCCGCCCCCTTTGTAGTGTGTTCTCGGGGGCGGGGTTTATGTAAATTTTATGGTTTGTGATGTCACTAACCCGGGAAGAAGCTCGTTGTAGTCCCTACCAGCCGCTTGTTGTAGTCCTTAAACAGAGAATTCTTTAAAAGAATTGCATCTTTGCATTGAACTTTGAGCGTCGTAACTTTGCAGATGTTGTTTATGATCAAACAGCAACATTACAAAAGAAAGTCAAAGCTAAGCTTTTTTTCCCAAAAGCTGAGGTAAATACTTCAGAGAATACTATAGTACTACCATGCTACATGTCCAAAACACGCGGTATTACCTTGGTTCTACATCCATAAAACTGTGGGGTTATTTATATTTGATCAGTTCATGCGTTTCGATCGATTGGATTGCTATCTGACTGAGTTTTGACTTGATCCAATAAAAATATTCTGGGAGAATATAGTACTCAACAATTGTAATGAGGATAACTGGGTGTCGGACTTCAGGATGTGACATAGAATGAATGATTTCCTATGCATCTGCTCACAAATGATTTCTCATTCCCAAAAACCTCCCATTTCACATCTAAAAAAACTCCCAGAAAAACTGCACTACAATCTTTAAGTGTAGTGCAGGTGGAAGATTGTGGAGATATGGCTGCATTTCTCAGCTTTCCAGTGTTGAAATGTCATAGCAGTCCATCTGTGCGGACTCTTCTTGCCGTCGTCTCTTTGTAATGGTAAGTTTAAGGTCACTCAAAGACCATGTGTGCTCATAGTGCTGTGTGTTTGTCCGTGTGAATGCCAGGGGTTCACAGCTGGATGTTCTGGAGGTTTTGTGCTTCAGAGACAGAACTCTACAAGGGACCCGCTCCGTTCGGCACAGCATTATCTTTCGGGTCAAGCTCCCAGACCTCACGACTTCTGCAGGTAATTTATCATCTTCAGCCGTGTGACTCAGAACAGCAGCACAAAGGCTGGGCTTTTATCTGGCTTCAGTCCTCAGTCTCTCTGCCATAGGTTAACATTTTTTTAAAGTGTTGTTGGGTGATATGAACTGTGAGTGAACTCTTCACTCTGTTTCTTCCTGCCACTATATACAGTCTACTAACTATAAGTAACTAGTAGCAGTCATTAGAGTATTAGTAGACTGTCTGCTTAATATCTGCTAACACTTCTGCTAAAATGTCTTGTTGCTTTACACAGTCATGGCTGGTTAGTTAAATTTGTAATTTACGTGGAAGAACATTTTTTATTTGGCTTCTGGTTAGCTGTAATAGTCAAAAAGAGAGTGGAGTATGGTCATGAAAAACAAAATTAGGGTTAGGCAAATTCACTAAACGGGTGGTTTCAGAAAGTTGTGTATTATTCACTAAGCTCCTGCTTAACTAGCTAAAGCAGGAACAATCATCTCTGAAACAGCCCTGCACCTGTCACTCAGTTCTTTGCAGACATGCCTCCTGTCTGTGTAAATCTGCGCTATTATATTCACAATATAATGTTATTTCATGGTATTCTCCTTATTGTTAACGTAAGATTGTGTGTTTTTTGCCTATAGCGGCTAATGTAAAAAAAAAATTTTCTAAGGCATAAATAAAACAAAGATTATTAGAGGATGTTTTACAAGAAAGTACTTCAAAATTTCACATTTAATTCAATGTGCTACTTGCTGTTTGTTTGTAATTATTTAGGTCATTGACGAATAATTTCAGTTTTACCGAATGACACTTTTGGTTATACCAAATGATGATATTTTCAAACAATGCTAACAGGCTGATATCCAGCAAAAGGAAAATCAAACATTTCATATTTAGTACAAGTTTTTAAAATATTACAACATTTTCCATGTTTTATAGCGGTTGCACCGCATGACCTGATGTTTCGGGACATGCGTATGATCAAGTGAAAACATGAATTTATCAAATAGTTAAAAGAGAGTTTGTTACTTTGCTTCATGACCATGTGGTCCTTTGCAGGTGTCAGAATGATGTCACATCCTGTCACATGATACTGACCGCATGACTTGATCCAAAATGGTCCCTTTATATTGGTTACTCCGAATGACATCAATGAAATTCATTTTTCCAGACATTCTTTCTCATAACAAAGCGACGACTTCTACACATAATTTTAACACCATTTTGCACTATGTTGATTTATGATGTTATAAAATCATGCCAGAATAAAAATATATACATTTATTACATTTTAAGATGTTTTAATCACTAATGAAATGGCCGTATTGGCCTTTGGACGGTTAAACCGAATGACCTTTTGACACTTCTTTTTTAAATACCTTTATATGTAGCAAAATATAATTAAAACCTTCTGGATTCAATAAAAGAGATCTAGTTGTACCACCTTACATACTTTGGATGTTATATCTTTGTTTTTTTATTATTATTAAGGCCTTTTTTTCAACAAAAAAATGACCCGTCACGTCATTGACCCTTTTAAGAAATTTACAAGTGATTTCTGAGTGAAAATTGTTTCAAAGTAAATCCTACACCAAGTTTTCTCAGAGTAGATCATGGCGAGCACAACCTCATTTTCTGTGTATGTTCAGAGAGTTTATTCTTCCTCAGCTAGGACATGATGTTTATCTGCTCAAACCCTTCGTCCACTCATCTGAGTGGCTTCATCGGTCATGAACTGATGGTGGAGATTCCCTGACATTCAGCTTCATCACACATCAGACTTGTGAATTCCTGTGGGAGTCTCTGCGCTGATGGTGTGAATTGCTGTGTGAATTGGGGCGAAACTGCCGGCTTTGAAAGGACAGCGTTAAAGGGAACTGATAAGGGTATCGAAAGACCTTCCTGACCGAAATACAGTTTTTCTATTTTCACATAGATGGCCTCTTTCATCGCTCTCTTAAACACTTACACCGCTGTCCTTGACGTGTGGTCTTTCCTCTTCTACATGGATGTCTTCACACTTCAGTGAGGTTTGCTTATGTGAATTGCGACATTCACTTGCACTAAAAAGTCCTATGATCTCAAAGTGCGTGATTGAATTCTGGGTAATCCACCGTTATTTCACAAACTACACATGAGAGATAAAGTATCTCGTGTTCATGCGTTAAAAAACAGCTTGTCGGTTTGTGCAACTAAACATTTTTACTGGTTGCCAAGTCAGTTCTTTATGTAAATGAAAACAGTCTTTGTACCAATGGTCTGCTGTCATCATAGCGAATAAACACAGCTGAAGTCATGTGATCGCCTCATGATCGAAGTCCTAATAGCTTCAGTACAACTACAGCTATTGTTTGGTTAATGCATTAATTAACATTAACTATGTTAATTAATAGGACTGTATGGTAAAGTGTTACTAGTATTTCTTTACAGCTATCTTATCTTCCAAGATTTTATGAAGTGAGAGAATTTTGATAAAAACATCAAAATGTATTAAATAAAACTCAGTCATAACTGTAGTCTGTTTACTTTTGCATCATATTTAAGTTGAAATACTTGTTTATGCAGTATGTCCAAAGAGCGTGGGTTGGGAGAAGAACCCGAAAGGGGCGATGGGACCCAGAAGTGTCAATCTCAGCGAATGTATGGACCCTAAAAGGTACTAAACGCGGGGCGGAAGTTTATACACTTTTGAAATGGTTTTCTCAGTGGTATATTACACATTTCATTATTTCTTCAAGGCTGGCTGAGTCATCTGTCGATCTCAACCTGAAGCTGATGCGTTGGAGGCTGGTCCCGTCTCTGGATCTGGATAAGGTCGTGTCGACGAGGTGTCTGTTACTGGGAGCTGGAACTCTGGGCTGCAATGTGGCAAGAACACTGATGGTGAGAGCCGTTTACTTGGGATTTACTTGGGATTTTCAGCAATTTATCTCATCTGACAGGTGATGGAAAAGCTTTCTTTGGCTTCAGTATGGATTCCTTGGCTTGCTTTATGTCATTTAAGTGCTTATTTGCTTTCGCCATAATTGCTTCTTAATGGTTTTTGAAATAGTCGTATGCTTAGGATTGTAATTATAGACAGTAAGACGCAGATGCTGCCATTTCAAAATGATGGTGGTGTCATGCAATAAGATAAACATATTGATAGAATGAAAATGAAAACGTCTTCATGCCAGTTAATTGCAACTTTAAGAGAGTTTTCACACTTGGTTCCAAAAATGGTTCTTAGTAATTGTGGCTTATATGTGAACGCTCCAAATGAACCCAGACCCTTTTATTTATAGTGGTTCACTTATATTATAGCGTGTCTTGTGAATGCACATAGTCACATCAAGTGAAGAATTACAACAGAAATATATTAATACTGCTGTAAGATAATATTCTAATATTCAATTTATTGGCAGCAGTATTGTCATTATTATTACTCATAATAACACTAGTGATAAAAATAGCAGTAAATAAGAGGAACATAATTGATTCAAAATCTAGTGGGTCCGATTTGAAAAGTTTGAAGTAAAAGTGGCATGACACCAGTTCACGACTGAAATGGACCGTAATGAGTGCAATTTTAGAGTCAGGGACAGTGTGAAAATGAAGAAAACTTGTTTCACTTATTGAGGTCTGAGTTTTATTCTTTTCAAAGTCGGCATGAAAGGGATGCTCTTGTCTTTTCTTCACTATTGCGACTTATATCCAAGTGAACAAATGTAGGGCGGGGCTTGATTTTGTCTGTGGGGAATTGATTGGATGGTTGTGGTTTGCTATTGGTGGATCTCATGTGAGTGACAGGTTGCCCCGCCCTCATCATCAGAGAAGAGAAGAGATGCTGCAAGAGGGAGGAGAAGATATTCTGATTCAAGATTTATCGGTGCACACAATAATGATGTGCACCGATAAATCATTTAGAATAAACACTGCAGTATTCCATAATAAAACAAGAATTGTCCATTTTGATTTCATAGTGAACTTGAGTGTGAAAATGTTTGCTCTTTGCTGTTTTAGCACCCAGTTTACTAGATCCATCTGTGCTCTACGCAGTTTGCACGGCACAATTCCCCATTTTGAAGGCCAGTTCAGCAGATTACCACAAACTGGCACCTGGATAAATGTCTCGCTGTGAATATGATCTTGATTTAAGCATCATTTGATGAATCGCTGCTGTCTTGTACATTTGAAAATGTACACAAACATCACTTTTAAAATTCCATTCAGATGGCAAATAGTGCAAACCTTTGCCAATAAAGCACATAAAGTCTATAAAGGAGGTGTGGTTGTGCTGAAAAGAATGATAATTATGTTGTGTAAATACACATGGCACATAGGGCTGGGTTGAAAATATAAATTTCTCATTTTTAATAATTTCTCAATTTGATGAACTGATACTGATTCTTAAATCCCAAGAATTGATCTTTTAGTCTGTCATGTGTTCAGTTTATGAACGAACAAAACTTCACTAAATATTATTTGTAGTGCGCCTCCCTCTACTTTTTTTATATGAAACAAAGTCTCAGCTTTCAAAGTATGTCAAATTTATCATTAAATTCAAGCAATAAATGTGTTTTTGTGTCAGATCGCTGTAGCGGCTTATGAACCGATCATCTCCTCTTTACTACTACTTACAGCACCAAATCAACATGAATGAACATCAGAAGGAATGTTGAAAGATACAGAACAACTTACTGAAATGAATCTCGTCTCCTGTAATCCATCAATCAGTGTTTCAACTGCAGAAAGATGTCAATAAAACAGCTTGAGAACAATATGATCCAGTAACGTCACATTTACCTCAGGAAAGCCATTCAATGTCCATAAACTTGATAGTTAGATAGAAAAATAGCTCTAGAGAGGAGCATTTAAATTTATGCATTATATTACATGTTCAGTATATTTTTACTGAACCTGTTCTTTAATATTTAATTGAATAAATCTATAATTAAAACAGGTGTTTATGATAGCCACTGTTATTATTATAATAAAATTGTGCAATTAAAATGTATACAAATCAGTTGTTCATTTTAACCTGATATAATATAGTAATGTAGCAACTGACAGGGATCCCTGTATAGTTGATAGAGAGAAAAATGTACATGTACTGTACCTGTTATATATCAAAATGAAACAATATCGAATCAAGATCGAAATTGAATAGAATCACAAGCTTGTGAATCAAAATTCGAATCGTGGAATTTGTATCAATGTCCAGTTCTGCAAACAACATACTGCAAACAACACAAGTGTTTAGTGAAGTTATGGCTGTATGTTTTCTGCTCTGTTTGTTTTAGGGCTGGGGTGTGAGGCGCATCACTTTTGTGGACAACGCAAAGATCTCCTACTCGAACCCGGTGCGACAGCCGCTCTATGAGTTTGAAGACTGTCTGAGCGGAGGGAAGGCGAAAGCTCTCGCTGCGGTGGAAAGACTAAAGAAGATCTTTCCTGGTGTGGTGAGGACTTTTTAAAATCTTTCATCAATATATAAAAGAGTGGAAAATGGAAATGGACCAGGGGTCTCAAACTCAAATGCCTGAGAAGCACTGATATTAGAGCTGCACGATTATTTATTAAAAGTCTTTATTCAAACACCCTCAAGATATTATTCCAAATGACAATGATTCACCTATTGAACCTTTGACAAGTATAATCACAGCAAACATTCAGATCTGTGCTGGCGCTGCAGATGTCATGTATAGATATGAAATAGCTTCATAAACAGTCACATAGTATCATTATTTCTGTCTTACAGTAATTCAGATTATCACAGAAGTACTGGGATAAAAGTTTATAGTTTGGATATAAACACTGATGTCTACAGTAGTGGTCAAAATTGAGCAAATCACCTTTTGAACGGAACTGGAGGCTTCAAATAAAGATTGAAGTGGCGACAAGTGTCTATTAAAATGTGTATTAGTCATTGAATCATTCATTCAAGAGATTCGTTCAAAAACGCAATTCATCCAGTAATGAAGCAAGTAAAGTCTTTATAAGTGAGTCATTGAATCATTCATTCAAGAGATTTGTTCAAAACTCAGATTCATCCAGTAATGAAACAAGTGAAGTCTTTATAAGCGAGTCATTGAATCATTCATTCAAGAGATTTGTTCAAAACTCTGATTCATCCAGTAATGAAACAAGTGAAGTCTTTATGAGTGAGTCATTGAATCATTCATTCAAGAGATCCCTTCAAAAACTCTGATTCATCCAGTAATGAAACAAGGGAAGTCTTTATGAGTGAGTCATTGAATCATTCATTCAAGAGATTTGTTCAAAACTCTGATTCATCCAGTAATGAAACAAGTAGTCTTTATGAGTGAGTCATTGAATCATTCATTCAAGAGATTCCTTCAAAAACTCTGATTTATTCAGTAATGAAGCAAGTGAAGTCTTTATAAGTGAGTCATTGAATCATTCATTCAAGAGATTCCTTCAAAAACTCTGATTCATCCAGTAATGAAACAAGTGAAGTCTTCATGAGTGAGTCATTGAATCATTCATTCAAACAGATTACAAATTAAAATTAAAAATTAAATAGACTGAAGCAATTAACATTTTGTCAGAACCTGTAGTAAATTACGTTATTTTGTTTAGTTGTCAATTCAGAATTGTGGGAGAAATTTTTTGTTTAACATGAAAAACAACAACTATTGAACAGTAACAAATTAAAATGTTTTACAATCATCCATTTGAACTATGATTCAGTGTACTGTTGGGTCAGACTGCTCTGTGTTTTTAATGGACTAATGATGCCTGACAGGCTGAATGAACCAATGCTGCGGGTCATTACTTTGAGACCCCTGGATTAATCGGTAGGACTCAATTTCAACATGCAATTATCTAGAACAATGAAGTCTGAATTATTCATTTTAATATTGGTGTTTGGCTGCTCTGCAGATAAATGAAATAAAAAGCCAAACAATGCATTTGACATGTCCAAATGACTGAGGTTCATTATCTTTGAGGAGTCTCATTTCATTTAATCCCACTATGTACAATATAACTCATGTTTATATGAAAGGTGGCCTCATTTATATTCATCTGCTCAGTTATTTTCTGATGCATCACTGAGCACACCAGTGTTAGGTGTGGTAGACAAAATGCATAAAGGAGGAATATCAATCAAAAATAGTCTTTATTTAAATAAACTAAACTCTGGCTGGAGATTCAAACACAGAAGAGCGCAAACCACACATACATCGGTGAGAACCGACAAGAGACTGAACTAAACAGGGTATATATGCATTCACGTCATGTCGAAATTACCGTAATTGTAAAAAGTGTTCATGTCCTTGTAGAACTCATAATTACAACTTGTAAACTGGGAAGTTTCAGAGAGCTCCTACTTGCCATAGAAACGCATAATTCACAATACGAGGACGTGAACAGCTCCGAGAACATCACGTGTTTTCATCATGAAATTACGACAGTAGGTTGCAACGGGAACAGATGAAATCCCACTAGGTCAGTCAAGACAAACAGGAACTAAACAGGAACTGTGAACACATAAAACTAAACCAAAGCGGAACATAATCCTGACAATCAGACGATGATGGCCGCACTCATGGCTTCATTCACATGCAAATTAGCTTTTTCTGTTTTCACTGCAGTTGAATCAGAAGAAAGCAAGAAAGTTTTTACTCAGATTTTTATCACAAATTTGATTTAAGTTTGCCCGGATAAATAAAGTTAAACAAGCAAACAAGGAACTTCATCTGCTGTAGAAGGTTAAATGAGGAAGTGTGCTCAACAAACCATGTGTAGTCTCGATTTTTCCTCCACTGTCCTTGTGAGTTTGCCAGAGCAAAATTACATATTTTCAAAATCGACTTGTTCTTTAGGGTTTTAGTTGGGTTGTTCTTTGTAAAACTGATTAAAACAATATGCATTGTAAAACAAATACATTGAAATGTGCAAATATTTTTATTTGACTACTATAATAGAGAACAACAGTTGAGTCCTGGAAGGAAAAACTCCATTCATTTTCTCCATAGGGAAATAGATTTTTAACGATACCTTACAAACAGCCATACAATGAGCAACAAGGCTGTTAATCGATGGCTTTAAATCGGATGTTATGATTTCACCTTGTAGCTGGTTGGCTTAGTTCATGGATTATAGCTCTTTTATAGCTCATGGATTATAGCCAACTCTGAATCCGATTCAGCGTAAGCAAACACAGCTGAAGCGGTATCATGCAATATCATGTTGTGGGATCTCTGGTAATTCCCACCCCTACAATTTACTAGTTAATTGGTGACTTGTCAACTAGTTGACCATCCTGTTCCATCCCTAATTCTTACTATTCTAAACTAGCCATCTCATCAGTTTCTTCATACAGAGAGACTTCTTCTCAGATATGTTTCCATAGCTAAGCAACAAAATCAGTTTCAGTACATGTTGTCCTTGTGTTTTATGCTAAGCGGGAGCATCAGACTCATGTGACTCATGTGGCTTCATATTCATGAGTCTGTGTGGGAACGCTGTTGGCAGGTATTTACATCCATGAGGCCTGTGAATCCTCTCTGATATCATATCCGCTTCACTTCCCATGATTCATCATGCCGGGCAGCTTCAACTAATGTCATTCCAAAAGCCATTCCAGAAAAAGTTTTCCAAGTTTGGCCATTCACAACCAAGAAGAAAGTTTGCCAGACTAAATTAAAAACATGTCCTGATATTTTATTTTGATGATTTTTTTTTTTTAGTTGATCTTGAGATCATTACAATGAGTTATCACTTTTTTGAAAAATATGTACATATATATATATATATATATATATATATATATATAT
>RJVU01049641.1:2099669-2194158 GCA_003731715.1 Anabarilius grahami
AGTAACTGAGCAGATTGTGAAATACTCAGACCGGCCCGTCTGGCACCAACAACCATGCCACGCTCAAAATTGCTTAAATCACCTTTCTTTCCCATTCTGACATTCAGTTTGGAGTTCAGGAGATTGTCTTGACCAGGACCACACCCCTAAATGCCTTGAAGCAACTGCCATGTGATTGGTTGATTAGATAATTGCATTAATGAGAAATTGAACAGGTGTTCCTAATAATCCTTTAGGTGAGTGTATATTTCCTGTGAAATGCATAGTAATAATAATAATGATAATAATAAAAAAAAAAAACAGAATTGGCATCCATTTGATCAAAGCACCCTTATAATTTGTTGATATTAGTGAGAAATGTCACACTTCACCTTTAATAGGCTCATACCATCTTAGTTCCATCTTAGCTTCATTTCCAACTTTGAGTTTAGGTCACGCTGAAAAAGAACAGCACTAATAGCAATTACACTGTAATGTCATATCTGAAGTGCGAAAAGCCTGTATGTTGCTTTTTATGTATTTCCAGATGGATGAGAGGGTATAGAAAGCTTTCATCGATGTTTACTATTGAAGGAAGCAGGGGCCATTCCTCTCAGTGCCCTTGATAGTGCTGGCATCCTACCGACAGTCTCTCTTTAGATGCATTAAGCTGTTATAGAGCTGATGGGGCCTTTTCTATGCCTGGATAAAAGCCTTCAGATATGCTGCAACAGAGGATGGCACCCTTGTATGATAAGAGGTCCACTTCTGCAAGGGGCTTTCAGCTGTCAAACTGTTACAGGAGAACACTTCGACTTCAGAAACCACTGTAATAAAGTCAGAGAATATTTGTTTGATTAATAATTTTTGGGATTATGAAAAACGTTGGCCTATCCCAGTTTTTTTTTTTTTTTAGTAGACGCTCTGGTGCAGCAGTGGCCGATGGCCAGTTTATATGCCTTCCCGCTGATATGCCTGCTTTCCACTGTTCTTTTGGGAGTGTGGGAAGACAGAGTGCGTGTTCTGTTCGTAGCTCCATTGACCGTCCCGAATTTGTAAACTCCTTGACAAGTTCTGGTCAGAGTCGACCTCAGGCCTGGGTAGGGGTGTGATGAGACGGGTAGCTCACGAGATGAGATTTTTGTACAGTATTTTTAAGAAATCCTCAATGACGAAATACATGGCTGCAGGTGCATTTGAAATTGTTTTACTAATCATCTTGTAATGAATGTCATTTCAGTTCTTCTTTCTGAGTTTGAATTATTATATGCTGTAAAAGCTCCAATTTGCCTCAACACACCTGCCTGGAAATGTCTAGCATGCCTACTAAGACCTTAATTAGCTGGTTCAGTTTGTTTAATTGGGGTTGGAGCTGAACTCTGCAGGAGCAGGATTCTACCTCTAGCAGGGATGTTTCCTCCGAGGAGGCAAGGAAGGCAGTGCCTCCTTAAAAAAAATAATCCATATTACTTATAAAACAACACAAATATTACAAATTATGACATTAAAAAGAGCGCAAGTCACTCATATTTCTAAAGGAACACTACCCAACAGCGACACCTGCAGGTAAAGTTACAGCAGAACTCATGCCTCCCTTTCCACTCATAGAAAACCATAGAAAATCAATACACCCCCGGCGTGTGGTGGGTTTTGTGGGGGGTAATTGAGAATGAATGGGGGAAAGTCATGTGAGAGGAGGCAATGTCTCCATCGCGCTATGATTGGATATGATTGGTTTGTGCGATAAATCCCGCCTCTTGTTGACGTGCACGTTCCTCGCGTCAGTTTGAATGAACAAATGATGGCGTCAATGGGAAGACTAATTGAAAAGTAAGTAAACAGATCACCCAGTTAGATATCACTGCTTTATGTCACGTCAAAATCAAACTTGAAATGGACTGAAAACATGATGACTGAAAACATGATGACACTAAATCAGTCATTGCACTAATGACTGATTTAGTGCAATCAGCTTGGTGAAATTAAAAATACATCTTCGTGTCTGTGACAGACGGTGTTTACGGAGCATGACTGACGATCCAAAATAGCCTAAGTTGACTATTAAAAAGAAAAACATCAATACACAAATAAAATATATTGTTTAAATTATTATTGCCTTTACGGTCCATGTACTTTTGCGTCCATTCCTTTTTCGTTTTTTATCCACGTCAAGAAAAACAAAAAACGAACCGTTGTTTTATTTTTAAATGCTATGGTGAATACCAAATTTTAAATTAAAACTGAATGCACAAATTTAATGTGCACAAAATAAATATGGACTTTTCTTTCAGACCATGCTGTTTTTGCTGTTACTTTTTAAAAATAAAAGTATTATTAAATAAAAATTTTATAAAGTCTTTTCTCTGTAAAACAAATGCTGTTTTCAAAGAGCATTGTGTTTTTCTAGTTTTCTTGCAAATTAATTTGTAGTTTGTTGGGTTAATATTAAATGTAACTGTCAGCGCACTAAGTTTTAAAAAAGGTAATTCAGTTCAATTTTTTCCTATCCGGCCCTCAACCTAAAATGAGTTTGACACCCCTGCTTTAATAGTTGTAATATATACCCTATTCCACACTCAAGTGTATGCGTAAAGCTTGCAGCAAAGCATCAGCAAACATAATGATTATCAATGTGTCAGGAAAAAATAGCAAGGAGACATTTTAATTATTTATTAATAAGTCAGTGTCAGCTGCAAAGATGAAGTTGACAATGCCATCTTCGCAGTATAGTGAACGCGCTTATAGAGAGAAACGCAACTTTCATTCGGATTACATAATCAGAGAGTAGAAAATTTGAATTGGTTTGTTTAAAAGTAGACATTTAAAACTTTCTATAGATATATTTCTCATGTCTGTGAGGCAAGTATACGCTGAATTTCGGTTAATTTTTGTGACACGCTCTAGTTCACAGAGACCGAGATGGCAGAAAGTGCATCTTGTTAGTTTTCTTTATTTTACAAATGTTTTTACAACGTGGTTTTTTTTTGTTATTGTGAGTTTACACAAATAAAAGTACAGTTTGGAATGACGTATTACTTTTATCTGTATGACCAAACTTGAAAGAGTATTTTAAGTTGTTACCACTGTTATCAGGAAAAAATGCAAGTGATCGCGCCAGCGCCTCCATGTCTTGCATTAAGTGCACTAATACTTCCCCACTCCGAACATACACTTGGATATGCGCCTAATAATAGCGCACATTTATCTATGTTAACGTTAGAGTGAGCAGCCAAGTTACTTAAATGTTTCAATTGATAAGCCATATTTGAGGTCAGTGGATGATAGGTGAACGCTTGGATTTTCTGCCCGACATATAATTACCACAAGGACCCGCCGTTAACAATCTGTCCCTCACGGACTGTGTGACTTCTCCGTGGAGTTATTTTTGTTCCTGTGACTAACCAACAAATACAATTTTGGTCGACTAAGCCTCTTCTCTTCGACTACTCTGGACATTCATGCACACTTTACTAGGTGTTGCTTCTTCCCATATTTTGGTAAGAAGAGGGTTTTTGAAGGTTACTTGTGTGGCGGCAGGCTGGGCCTCTCCTCACACTTTTATCAGATTTAAAACCTAGCCAATGGTGACTTGAGCTTCAGTGTGTCTTTAGAGGGTTGGTCTGCGGGTATACTGTTCCCATAGTGTCAGCTACTGGAGTGCACTTATGAAAGGGAATGTCTTGGTTATGCATGTAACCTTGGTTCCCTGAGTAGGGAAAAAGATGCTGCTTGCTTGCCATTCTCCTCAGTCCTGCTGCAAGCTTTCTTCGTGGAGAAATCTGAGTATTGATGGCACGAGCACATTCTTTTGCGGCACTGGTGACAGGATGCCTAAGTGGGTGGTGTTAACACCATCAGCCAATGAATTAGCATGATTCTATTCAGGCTTCAGACAGTCGTCCCACCTGGAGGGTGTGCATCAGCTACTGACAGCATCACGTTCCCTCAGGGAACTCAGGGAAACAAGGTTATATACGTAACCGAGACGTTTGGCCCCTGTGGCTCTGGGGTGCTATTAGACATCCCAGCATGTCAGCTTCTTTGGTTTGAAATAGAGTTTGCATTTGATGTATTGAAGCCTTCCTTAAATTGAACACATGGGATTAGTAATTATTGGGGCGTGGCATTACACAGCAAAATTCCCAGAGTTAAATCAACTCTGCTCAGAGAACATATGGTCCTTCTCTACATAGAGTTAAAATAACACTGAAGCAGAGTTAAAGTTAATGAGATAATTTGCTGTTTGTGAAGTTGTTTTATCAGATCTTGGGAGATTTAATGTCTTTTATCTTCAGTTTATTTCATCTAAGGCTGTGGCTGGAAGTCAGTTGTAGTTCTTGTGTTTCTCTTCGTGATTCTGCTTGTTAACAGTAGGTGTTCATCACTAATGCTCAATCATCACTTAATTATCTCATTAACTTTAACTCTGCTTCAGGGTTACTTTAACACTATATAGAGAGGGACCATATGTACTCGGAGCAGAGATGATTTAACACAGCTTTCAGTTGGCAAAATACTGTGTTCATCTTTGACTATTTCTGACACTCTGACTTACATCAAACTTATGGCCACAGGATTTGTGATTAAATCTGACTAAACCCAGGAGCAGCTCCTTCCCCCAACCACACACACAGTAACTAATCATAAAACTTTGTTTTTTCTGTCAGAGGTTACGCTGTGGCCAGCAGCAGTGATGACCGGATGAATGAACCTCCAACCTCACTGGGTCTCGTCCCCCATCAGGTCAGTTATGAGCTCCTGTCCATCTGATATATATATGTATTTGTTGTTATAATAATGAACTTTATTATTATATAATTACCCTGCTGAACAGACCAGCATTGCTGATTGTGAACATGTTGTGTTTTGTTGCATTGTGAGAATATATCATCCTCAGCATGAGATGAACTGGCATTGAAATTCATGCTGGTCTATTCTGCTCTCTTCACCAGGATCTAAAGACACTTTTTGTCTCTTCAGTGATTTACTTCTCTGCCACAGTAGTGTTAATGTCTTTGGATGATGTGCATTTGGAGATCTTTTTAGCAAATATCAATGTATGCAATTAATGGCGATTAGTTAACTGGATTAAAAATTGTAGTCGATTGACAAATAATTTGTCCACACTAAAACAAACAACAAATATGCTGCACAGAATGTATTTGATTATGAAAGTGCCCCTATTATGCTATTTTAAAGGTTTCTAATTTAGTTTCGAAGGTCTCCCAAAAGAGATTTGCATGCATCCAAGGTCAAAAAATGCTTTAATTTTAAAACTTTTAAAAATCAGCTCTTTTCTCATGGTTCTCTGAAAGGTTCGATAAAGGATTCAGTTTCTCTAAAACCCCTCCTTCCTGAGAACCTGCTCTGCTCTGATTGGTCAAATGGCCCAGTCTGTTGTGATTGGTCGACCACTTACAGTGTGTGTCAGAAACCAAACGGCCATTAGCATATCTGAATTTTAGCTCTGTATAATAATAACATACAATTATGTGGATTTTGGACCAATGATATTTCACTGTGAAACAACAAAGACAGAGAAATCAAACAATGCTGCTTGTCATGGTTGTAGTGTGTTCATCCTCTCTTTATTTTCGTATTTCGAAAGTCACATTATGAAACACTGAACATCTGAAACATTACAGGAAATAGCTGCAAAAAGATGCTCAGTATCTTATAGAAGGCATGTGACATTCAGACGTGCAGCAGGTGGCGTCACATAATCTGTGAAGAGCAAACAGTTGCGGAGATCTCGTCTCTTTTTATCTGTCAACACCATTTGTCAAAGCCCTGATGATTTGTCTGAAGTAAACAGATCCACAGTCTGCTCATTTCCTCAAGTCACATATCCTCAGACGCACACTGTACTCTCGTGACCTTCAAGCGCCTTCTCCACCGCCAGGAAGGCCACTGCCCAATGTGGAACCGTTCTGCACATTTCCACGGCAGAAAAAGCTGGAAAAATCAACTTCATGCCAGTCCCTAAAACCTGCTGATCTCCGTCCAGGAACTGTTAACATCATAACCTGAGGGTGGGATAAAGTTCTCACCAAGATTGTGATTGTTAACAAAAGCTATTATGAGGACAAGAACTAGCAGCCTTGTTATCTCAAATAAATAAGATAATAATCAGGAGCTTGCAAAAAATGAAACAAAAGCTAAATATGATTATAGAATGATGGCTTGTTTTTTCAATCAGAGCTGGGAGGTCTGATCAAAGGTGAAGTATGCACTTTTTTATGTTAAAATGCATCTTCTTAACCCAGTTTATTGTTCGTTGACTACTATTAGTATGCCATTGGTTTATCTCCCCCATAAGTCTAAACATTGAGCCTCCCAGACACCATCTAAACACTGAGAGCATCCGCTCAGATCCATCAATCACTTTCCAGCTCAGCCTATAGCGAGAGTTAGGGGTGTGGCTACTGTAGCAGGATGATGGTTTGGGGCGTGGCTACTGTAGCAGGATGATGGTTTGGGGCGTGGCTACTTTAGAAGGCTGAGGGATTTGGGCGTGGCTACTGTAGCAGGTGGAGAGTTTGGGGTGTGGCTACTGTAGCAGGATGATGGTTTGGGGCATGGCTACTGTAGCAGGTGAAGAGTTTGGGGCGTGGCTACTTTAGAAGGCTGGGGGTTTGGGGCGTGGCTACTGTAGCAGGTGAAGAGTTTGCGGCATGGCTACTGTAGCAGAATGATGGTTTGGGGTGTGGCTACTGTGGCAGGCTGAGGGTTTGGGGTGTGGCTACTGTAGCAGGTGGAGATTTTTGGGCGTGGCTACTGTAGCAAGTGGAGAGTTTGGAGTGTGGGTACTGTATCAGGCTGAGGGTTTGGGGTGTGGCTACTGTAGCAGTTGGAGAGTTTGGGGTGTGGCTACTGTAGCAGGCTGAGAGTTTGAGGCGTGGCTAATGTAGCAGGCGGAGAGTTTGGGGTGTGGCTACTGTAGCAGTTGGAGAGTTTGGGGCGTGGCTACTGTAGCAGTTGGAGAGTTTGGGGTGTGGCTACTGTAGCAGGCTGAGGGTTTGGGACATGGCTTCTGTAGCAGTTGGAGAGTTTGGGGCGTGGCTAATGTAGCAGGCGGAGAGTTTTAGGCATGGCTACTGTAGCAGTTGGAGAGATTGAGGCGTGGCTACTGTAGCAGGCTGAGAGTTTGGGGCGTGGCTACTGTAGCAGGCTGAGGGTTTGGGGTGTGGCTTCTGTAGCAGTTGGAGAGTTTGGGGCGTGGCTACAGTAGCAGCCTGAGGGTTTGGGGCGTGGCTACTGTGGCAGCCTGAGGGTTTGGGGCGTGGCTACTGTAGCAGTTGGAGAGTTTTGGGCGTGGCTAATGTAGCAGGTGGAGAGTTTGGGGTGTGGCTACTGTAGCAGGCTGAGAGTTTAGGGCGTGGCTACTGTAGCAGGCTGAGAGTTTGGGGCGTGGCTACAGTGTGGACAGACTCAAAGAGCTGTGGTGCGTCATGTCAAAAAATGTGTGGGGTAATTAATAACTTAATTACTCATGACACATAGCAACACAGCTAAAGGTATTCCTAATATATTGGACCTTTTAGTGAAAGTAGTCTACTTTTACTTGTAACAATACAATTTTAACATACAATATAAGATTTATATAAATTTAAAGACAATTAAAGACAAATGTAGAAAATTAAAAAAGTGAAATTGTACTTTGAATGTTACCATATTCATGAGACTTGTTAACAAAGACTGCAGTGCAGCATGTTTATTTGTGTGCAGGTTGTGTAGAAAATGTAGTCAGTCACGCCATCGTTTGGCTCTAAAGTCGATGAAAATGTGGGTCGGTTCTGGAGCCGTTCCCCTGATACAGCACCAAAGGGGAATGATGTTTCCCTCACAAATGTCTCCTGTGTCACTGGATAGCCATTGAAAAAGGAAACAGGACATTGACAGGAGCAAATCCGTGGGCTAATCCTTCATGAAAGTGTTTGGTGGCTCATGCTGAAGGGCTGCAGCGCTGGCCTTGTTTGTCTTTGACGCTTATCATTGCACGCTTGGGGACGTTCACCAGCTTTATGAGTCTCTGGAGGCAGAGAGAATGAGGGAAAGGAGGGAAGGTGGAATTGTGTTTGGAAAGTGCTCAGGATGAAGAGAAAGTATTTAAATCTGTTCTGTTCATACTCCTTTTGACCTGCAACTCCAAATGGCCTCATTTTCATTGTCTGAACGGATTGACGCTGGCAGGAAGAAACAGTATGATGACACTTTTCATGGGTATAAACGGTATTAAAAGGGTCATGTCCTGTACTTTTTATCATTTTTTTTCCTCCCTGAGTTCTAATTGTAATGTCTGTCAAGGTTTTTACAGTAGAAATATGACTATTTTATGACTATTTCTACCATCTCTCTCACGGATCTGGAACCACATGAGTTTGAGTTGACTGAGCTGTTCCTTTAAATTCCTGTAGAACTATAGATCAACGGCAAGGTCATGGGTTCAATCCGCAGAGAACGCATCTGATAAAATGTACTTCATGAATGTAATGTAATACCACTTTGGATAAAAGCATCTGCCAAGTACATACATGTAAATGTTTAAACAGGCAGTTTTGCAAAGGGAAAAAATAACATTCGGTCAGCCTTCATGTTGTTCCAAACCTGTATGACTTTCTTCCTTCTGTGGAACATAAAGAAGTTATTTTGAGAATGGATGATGACATCATTCTGCATAGGTGTAATCCAGTGGGAGGAGCCAGGTTGCTGAATACTAAAGTGTTGCTGATGTGAGATCATGATATGTTAATGAGCTAATGGCTGTGATGTCATAGCCATGATTTTTGAATGTTTTGTTTTTTTCCGTTTAGTAAAAAAAAAAAAACTGTATGGATGGGATTCGTGTGGAACTGATTCGGATTCCATTTAACAACTCCAATTTCCCCTTTTCCCCTAATTATCTGCTGTTAATAAATCTTTCTGATAGATTCTTTCAAAAGATATGACTCAAAAACAAGTGATTATGAATCAGACTTCAGTGAATTCAGTGTAGAATTCAGTACAAATGTTGAAACATTCCTAAATCAACATACATTTACTGGAGAAACAAAATGACTTCCGATATTATTTCTTGTTTTCTCAAAAATCGAAAGTGAGTTTTTGTTTAAAATAAGAACAAATATCAATGACTTCATGCTTAAAATAAGAAATATCTGCTAAAGGGGTCAGAAAAATGTTAAAACAAGATTATTTTGCTGACCCCTTTAGCAGATATTTCTTATTTTAAGCATGAAGTCACTTAATTTTGGTGATTTATTTATTTATTAATTTATTTCAGATAACAAGACTTAATATAAAGACTTAATGTCATTTTGCTTCTCCAGTAAATTTAAGAATATTTAGATATTTGTACTGAATTCTACACTGAATTCACTGAAGTCTGATTCATAATCACTTCTTTTTGGATGTTTGTTCTGGAAAACAAGGCAAAAATACTTTGGAGAAAATTGAAAAATCGAAATCGTTTTTAGCAGTCCAAATGATCCTGTTTTTCACATGGTGTGCATGTGTCAAATAAAACAAAGATTATTTGGAATATATTTTACAAGAAGATTCTATTTTAGTCTCACTAATTCAAAATCTCATGCTTAATTCAATGTGTTACTGAAAATTGTTTCAAAGTTCCACACCATTTTTATTTATTTTTTTCACCTTGGTAAAACACCAACATATTTGGCTGTGCTCGTGTGCACCTGTATTTATGATACATATTACATGTAGTTGTTTATATTGTTGAAACTTCCAATCTTACAGTCTCGCTATAATTCATAAAGTGGCACAGCAGGACCCCCTGCCTGTGTGCTGAAGCTTAGAGCCCTCCCGCATTCAATAAAACACACACACGCACGCACACACACACACACACACACACACACACACGGGCTAATGACGCAGCTACAGACGTCAAAGAGCTGCTCTCTGGGTTATTAGCTCCACCAGCGTACAGCATGCGTATCCCCTCCTCAAGAACCCCTAATTGCAAATATGCGACTCCTTGCTCATAATGCGATTAATCAGGAAAGCTCTCCAGCATCACAATACCAGACCCTGGCGAACAGGACACATGCGACGACTGGGTCATTATAATCCCTGACCTCATAAATCGATCTCGATGGGATTTAGTGTTATGATGATTTTTGTACTAATGTTGCATGACAACATATGTGATTCATTTGAGTGAGAAGAGTCTCTTTAGCTCACACTGACCCCTGCTGAATGAACACGGTACTGCAGCAGATCTGCTCTGAAAGTTTAGGTTTCAGCCATTCTTATGTATTATATTCTTATATATATATATTTACGCATTTGGCAGACGCTTTTATCCAAAGCGACTTACATTGCATTATACTATACATTTGTATCTGAGTATGTGCAATCCCTGGGATCGAACCCATGACCTTGGCATTGCTAGTGCCATGCTCTAACCACTGAGCTACAGGAAAGCGCTATATATATATATAAAACCAGGAAATCTGTCATCATCTAGTAAGCAATATTATCATAGTGTGAATGAGAGTAGTGCTCGTCAGCTGCGTGTGTCAGGAGAACTGTGGAGTGATGAAGCTGTAAACAAGCAACAGGACATTTTATTGATCGTTTGGTTTCTATTTCCGTGGTGTTGTGTTGTGTTCGGCAGCTCCGCTCACTGTGAAACCTCGTAGATACAAAATCCCACTCCACATAAATGTACACTTTCATTGAAAAGTTTGGTGTCAGTACCAAAGATGCATTAAATTGATCAAAAGTGACAGTAAAGACATTTATAATGTTTAAAAAAGATTCTGTTTCAAATAAATGCTGTTCTTTTGAACTTTCTGTTCCTGAAACCTGTTTTCAACATTGATTATAAATGTCTCTTGAGCATCAAATCATCATATTAGAATGATTTCTGAAGGATCATGTGACACTGAAGATTGGAGTAATGATGCTGAAAATTCAGCTTTGATCACAGGAATAAATTACACTTTAATATATATTCACTTAAAAAACTGTTATTTTACATTGGAATAATATTTCACTGTTTTTACTGTATTTTTGATCAAATAAAAGCAGAAGAGACTTCTTTTAACAACATAAAAAAATCTTACAGACCCTAAACTTTTGAACGGTAGTGTGTTTTGAACACCAGATATCTTCCCACAACAGTTTCATTATTTGCAGCATTAACAAACCTCTGTATAGAGTGATTGTTTTCCTTCACATGTCTGGGCCATTAAAATGGCTGTTGTTATTTGAACAGCTACATATAAACTATAGTTGACCTTACATAACTTGAAGTTAATAACATTGGATGAATTTCTAAAAATGAATCTCTCTTATTTTGTGGATTTGACACCACGAATGTGTTTTGTGATTTACATCAAAGTGTCTTGAGCTCGAGCGCAAAGGTTCATGGGTAATGCGTAATGCATCAGCCGCCTGTAAATTCCTCATAATCTTCATGCCGATGCCTCAACCCCTCTTATCTTCCCCTCGGGCTCTTTCTTTAATTTGCTTTCAATTAAGATCGGCCGGCAACAGTAACTCTTGAGAGTATGTACTCTGAGAGAGACGCGTGACAGTAATTGAACACACATATTCTTCCTTCGTACGGAAACATGTCTGTCTCTTGATTGGAAGAGTGTGTGGTTCATGAGAGTTTTTTTATTTTAGATTTATTGAATGATTTTGTTTTTATAATGATGTGTATAGAGAGGAACCTCACCTGTCCAGGTCATACTTTGCCACAAAATCAAAACAAAAATAAATGTTTTGCAAAAATATAGATTTGTATGCTGATTTGTACCTTCCCTGCCAAAATGCTCACTGGCCCTGTCACCACAAAATAATCAATATTTCATAAAAGAGGTGTGTTTCCCAAAATACTACTTTTATTTAGACTAATTATTTTGTCAGGTTGTTAATTAGGCTTCATTTGCAGTATGCAAAAAAAGTTATCCTTTGTTTGCATAATTATATTTTTAAGCTTAGAACATTTGGTAAGACTTTAGTTTGGAGAACACATATTCAACATTAACAACGTAATAAACACCTAATTTACTGCTTATTAATAGTTAATATGGTAATTTTGTAGCATTTAAGTTTAGGTATTGGTAGGATTATGGGATGTAGAATAAGATCATGCAGAATAAAACATTAATATGTGCTTTATAAGTACCAATAAACAGCCAATATACTAGTAATATGCAAGATAATAAGCAACTAAAAGTAAAAATTGTTTCCCATACTAAAGTTGTTACCAAAATGTGTGAAATATGGGTAACACTTCAGTATAGGGAACATGTATTCACTATTAACCATGACTTTTCCCTCAATAAACTCCTAATTTACTGCTTATTAATAGTTAATATGGTAGTTTTGTAGAGTTTAAGTTTAGGTATTGGTAGGATTAAAAATGTAGAATAAGGTCATGCAGAATAAGGCATTAATATGTGCTTAATAATTACTAATAAACAGCCAATATACTAGTAATATGCATGCTAATAAGCAACTAGTTAAAAGACCCTAAAATAAAGTGTTACCGAATTATGAAATATGACACTTTTGACAGAACATGATCGACAATACCACTTAAGCAAAATTTTGTCATTAAAACATTTTCATTATATTGAAGATTTGTTCAAATTCATTGTGTATTTTTCTCTGAGACCTCAAACATAAGTAATGTAGCATTTTTCATGGACAATGTGTGACAAATATGATCAAGTTGGAAGTTTATTAAAACTCCTTTTATATAAGATTAGGAAAATCCATGAAATATCACACTAGTATTAAGTATGTTTTAGACATATTAAAATGGCTGTATTGTCTCTCAGACCCCAAACTGAACATGTTGTTACTGCCACACACCAGGTGGCGCTAGAGATTGAGGAATATTTTTCGACACTGTTTATTTATCTTAAAAACATTTGTTGTCTTTCCAGATCCGGGGATTCCTGTCAAGATTTGACAACGTCCTTCCTGCGAGTTTGGCGTTCGACAAATGCACTGCATGCTCATCTGTAGTAAGTGTCTGTTTAAGTGCTTTTGATTTGGGATTGAGAAAAATTATAAAAAATGTTACGCAGTGCCAGAGTTGAAGCATTGAGGTTCAAGACTAAAAAAAGGTTTTGTTATTACAACAAAATCATTTACAACCAAATACTACACTTGTGTAATTAGTGTCACAGTCTAATGGAATCTCAAGCATGCTTCTTTTGCAGATATTTGAAGTATCTGTGGATGATGCATGTGTGTTACAGAGGCCATGTGTTGTGAATTAGGCTCCTTGTTGATGTCACAACCGTATGTGAGTAATCAGGGCTGAATTGAAGTGTTTTTTCCCAGTGGGTACGCTGTTGTCGACGGGTTCACGTCTCATAAATCAGAGTTTGGCCTCTCAATCTCTTCTGCATGTGTGTATGTGCTCTCCCAGTGGTTTTTTAACTCACCCTCGCTCTTATTTAGTAGCTCCGGAGCCACTCCTTCCTCCCAAACACACACTCGTACGTGAATACAGTGAGTCTGAAGGCTCACAGTGAGTCGTAAGTGTTCCCTTCCCCCTCCTCTGCTGTCGGCCGAGTTGCACTCACTTTCTCTCCCAAGTTTTCTCTCGCTCTCTTTCTATTTTCTTTGTGCTGTAAAGACATAAAAGCCTCATAAAATGTCTCAGATCTCTAGACTTTGATGCAAGACTGTTAGGAAACTGTGTGAGGTCAATGTTTAGCGGTTCCTATACATGTCTTTTAAAGAAATAGTTCACTTAAAAATCAATTTTATTATCAACACACAGACATAGACGCATATGAGGTTAGTAAATGATTACAAACTTGTTGGTGATGGTTTTGATTCAGGCACAATAAAGGTGGTACAATGCCACAGGTTCTAGAGAAGTTAACTCTTACCCATTGTTTACAAACATATGTTTCCAAAAAACATACCGGTAGATCTAAAGTAAACACTGCAGCTGCATGTGTGTTTATTAGATGTTTGAAGTGTAGACGTGCCGATATTCGGTAATACGATGTATCACGATAATGAATATACACAATATTGTTATCGTGGGCACTTCAAAATACCGTGAATAATTATTTATTATGAATTACATTTTAAGAATACTTTAACTATCAGCCGTATAAAATCCACAATACCGCTGTATGCGGCGTCAAAGAGACACGCACACTATGTAAACAAACCCAACGTGCATGAGAAGCACATGGCAGAACGAGTGAAAGAGACACTCTCTGACAGCAGAGGGCGCTGATGGAACAGCAGAAATGCAGCGGTTACCCCGGAAACTCCGTAAACAAAGCAGCTGCGCTACTACAGTATTTAAAATGCTTTGTATTCGCTATGTTGTTCATTTAAAGACTTAACTGGCTATTTATTTTCAAACTTAAACATTTTTATATTTTAATATGGACTACAACATACCTTATAATGATTGAAAATGTTCTGTTTATTTGTTATTGTTCAGTAACGCTTGATGACCTAAGGCTTCATTAGTTAAATTTCATTAATTCCAAACTGACAATGAAAAAATACTTTTATTATAACATTTATTAGCATTTAAAATAGCATTTATTAATCTTAGTTAATGTTAATTTCCAGTTAATGTTTATTAACATTACTAAAGTCAACGAAACTAACAATGATCAGTTGTATTTTTTAACTAATGTTAACAAAAAATAATACCTTCTGTAACAAATGTAGCTATTGCTCATTCTTAATCTTAGTTAATGCATTAACTAACGTTAAATAATGAGACTTTATATAGTGTTACCTGTTGTTCTTTATAATTCTTTTGCACTTTAATCTGTTTGAAACATTTTACTTTATAATTTGTGTACTGCGTTATTGTATTTAAATGTTCAGAGTTTTTTTTTTTTCTTAAACCTGTTATACTATCACAACACTTTTTTTGCAACTTATTTCAATATCGTGATAATACCGTACACCGTGATAAAAGCTGTTAATTTCGTTGAAGAATAATTTTCGTCTCAATTTTCATCAACGACATTTTTTCACGGACGAAAACGAGACGATGACTAAATAAAAATGCGTTTTGAATTACTAAAACTATGACTAAAGTCTACTCTAATTTTCGTCGATGAATAAAAACGAGACGAAAAGGAAAGAGAGGGGGGAAGATATCCAGTCAGGACTGCTGTCCTGTGTGGAAGATGCGCACATTTGAAGTGTAATGTGCTGATCTAACCACGGGAAACGCGGCGCTGTTGCGCCCCCTACAGGCTTGTCAGCAGCACTTCAGACTGCTTCGCGATTAATGAGTAGCGCACATTTATGCCAAGCAATTGCTTATGATGATGAATTATGACAATTTTTACTACACGATGTTTATATGGTAGTATGTTTTAGACGGTTGTAAGAATGCATATTTTATCTCCCTCATGAGCAGCCTGCTACAGTGCAGACCGCAGATATTTCAGAATAAGAGTCACGGTGTATTTCAGTATGGTATATAATTGTTGTTTTTTCCTGGTCATTGTTATTTTGTTTACACAATAAACTGTATTTAATTTAATTTCTATTTAATTCATAGTAAACTACTGTATCTTCTGTCACAGGATGGAAAGACTAAGAACATTATTTGACACATTATTCAATATATTTTACAAGTATAAGGGTTATTATAGATAACTAAACCTAAAACCAAAGAAATCTTCATTACTTGGAATGAACGTCAAATTAAATAATAAAAAATATATAAAAAATGTTAACTTATTTTATTTAATCTAGTTTCTAAGCTTTAGCTTAAGCTGAGGTATTAAAATAAACAGAAATAAAAACTTATAGACTTGTTTAGATTTAAAAGCAAAAACTAAAAGACAAACACAAAAAATGACTAAAACTTTTAACTAAAATTACAAATCAAAAATCAAATCTAATAAAAATTTTAAACGAAAACTATAATAGTGTGTAAATTCCTGAAAAGTACAGAATTTTGCTCTTTCGTGTCTTTTTGCACTTGAACGGTCAAAAACCGTCTGCTTTGGCGAGCAAAGTACAGTTGGGTGAACATAAACAGTTTGGAGAATATCAGATGTATATTTGTGTATTGTTAGAGAAATGCTTAACGCATTACAATTGAACTAAATTAGATTTTAGTCTAATTTAGACTAAATATTTTAGACTAAAATCTTATGATGTTTAGTCGACTAAAACTAGACTAAACCTAAAACAATTTCCGATCACTAAAATATGACTGCAACTAAATGGCATTTTAGTCAAAAGACTGACTAAAACTAAATCAAAATTTGCTGTCAAAATTAACACTGAGCTTAAGCAATTATCGTAACATGAAAATTTGATACCGTCACATGCCTATTTAAGTGGAAAATGTGTGTTTAATTCACAAAGAACGCATGCATTCAGTCTCTCAGCCTCCATAGTGATATTACAATTGGGCCAAAATGATTGTACATCATACAAATATTCATGAGGATGGATAGATAGAAGTGTTGAATGTGTTCTTTATTGGTGTGAGTCTTATATAAGCTATAGTAACAGTAGCTGAGCTGACATATGAACATATGATCTTGATCAGGCAGCGTGTGGAGAAACGTGTGGAGTTGTGTGTCAGAGATGTTAGTGATGTTGCTCTCCATCAGCTGTGTGTGAGCCTGAATCCATGGAAACCAAACACTTGAGTCGTCCACAGACAAACGCTTGTAAATTTAGAGACGTTGTGTGTTATCCGTACTGAAGACAGATTGAAACAATGTCCCTTTGAAATAAAACACTCCAGCACAAGTGAGGAGTTTACACCTCCAGAAGATGATTCGAAACACAAATCACATGATTCACGACGTCGCTGCTTAATGGGTTATGGCAGTGGTTCTCAACTCCAGTCCTCGGGACCCACTGCTCTGCACATTTTGTATGTCTCTCTTACCTGACACACTCAGTTCAGGTCATGGAGTCTCTCCTAACGAGCTGATGATCTGAATCAGGTGCGTTAAATAAGGGATACATACAAAATGTGCAGAGCAGTGGGTCCCGAGGACTGGAGTTGAGAAACACTGGGTTATGGTATCCCAAACATCACACCTAACACACACACACACACACATCAGTAAACACTAGTAAAAGTCCCTCAAAACACCCGTGCAACAGTTTACACAACAGATACACCAGTGTAGCATTATCAGTTTTCTGTATTTTCTGTATTTCGTCAGGGCATTAAAGATAAACGCTACTTTTCCCCAGCTCTGACCTCACAGGAGGAGCAGTCGTACATGCAGTTCTGGCAGACATGGCGGCTGCACAACGATCTGAGGTTTTTATCTGCATGGAGCAAAAACCTCCACCATCTCTTCAAACAATTACAGGGGAAGTTACAAGAAGCAGTGGGAGGAGCTGGAGGAGAGCGCTGCTGTATGTAAACCAGATGTGCTGCTCGCCCTCCAAATCTCTCGCAAAAACACACACTGCGTCAGTGATTTAATGGGCTTCATAAGTCAAAGGCTCCAATTTAAGGAGGTCCACTCTTGGAAAACACAATTAAATCTTGTTTAGCTGCTCCTCCTGCTGTTATGTTGCTAGGCAAGAAAGCAAGTTTATGCTCGTGATCTGTTTCAAATACAGTGTGATGTTTGTTCAAAGAAGATAAATACGTTTGCTTTGACGGAGAAAATGATTTGGTTTTGTAGTTTTGGTCTGTGTAAGCTTTATACAGTAGATTCTCAAAGGTTTTCAAGTAGTCTGTTTGTTTTTTAGTAAAAGACTCTACATAAAAATCTCCTGCAATGGCATTTGTTTGACAGTTCACCTCAACATTTTCTGGCTAAAAAGAGCAAGTGCATAAAGTCCTTATTATCTACTTTGCTAAATGTTTCTTCCTGAGGTCCAACTATAATGTTAGTTGTTGCCTCAAAAACAATAATAGGGCTATAACTAATGATTATTTTGTTGATTGATAATTTTTTCAACAAGTCAATTAATCTATCGATTATTTTTAAGATTAATCCTTTAGTTAACCTACCGTAACTTCTGCCATTAATCGTTCAATGTTTTATTCAAACATTTTCTCATAAAATACAAAAAAAAAAATTAAAGTGGCAAGAATTAAAAGGCATCTATCAGATGTCAACAGCGGTGAGAAAACAGCAGTTCAGAAAGCATCTGATCATAGTGATGTTCATGTTTGCACCAGCTCGGCAATTCAGTACTTCAGTCACATGACATTTATTAAAGGATTAGTTCACTTTCAAATAAAATTTTCCTGGTAATTTACTCACCCCCATGTCATCCAAGATGTTCTTGTCTTTCTTTCTTCAGTGGAAAAGAAATGAAGGTTTTTGATGAAAACATTCCAGGATTATTCTCCTTATAGTGGACTTCAATGACCTCCAAACGGTTGAAGGTAAAAATGACAGTTTCAGTGCAGCTTCAAAGAGCTTTAAATGATACCAGACGAGGAATAAGAGTCGTATCTAGTGAAATGATTGGTCGTTTTCGAAAAAAATACAAATGTATATGCTTTATATAAACAAATGATCGCCTTCCAACTGCTTCTGCCAAAACCGCACTTTCGTATTCTTCAAAAGGTTTACGCTGTATGTCCTACACCTTTCCTATTCTGCTTACGCAAAAAATGGAACTGCCGCCGCGTTCGTTCCGTAACCGTTTGGAGGTCATTGAAGTTCACTATAAGGAGAATAATCCTGGAATGTTTTCATCAAAAACCTTAATTTCTTTTCGACTGAAGAAAGAAAGACATGAACATCTTGGATGACATGGAGGAGAGTGAATTATCAGGAAAAGTTTATTTGAAAGTGAACTTATCCATTTATACAACACTTTAAAGCAGCAGCTTTACAGTATTAAACATGAAAAACAGTGTCAGAGTTGCTTTAAATTAGAATTACAGCTTCAGTTTTTACTATGAATCAGCTTTCCAGTGAGTTCACGTTTTTACTCGTGTCTGACCTCTACTGACTAAACAGAAGAAATGAACCTGAGAAGATTTACACCTCAAAGAAGGCAGAGCCACACCCACCTATTATGTCATCACCATGGACCAATGGTGATGCAAAGGTGTTTACCAGCCGGAGCAAACTTTTCCAGGAAAATCACTTTGACAAGCTGTTTCAAACTCAAGAAACGATCTCCAAAGGACCTTTTTTTGGCCTGATTTTTTTTTTAAATGTCGTCAGTACTTCATATGACAGGGTGCATGAACACAGGTGCTCGACAGTTTTCGTCTTTGTCCAGTGTCTGCGCTATTTCTCTCCAGACTAGGGCAGCCCCCTAAAAGTCGACTAACTGTCGACTAACCCACTAGAAGAGGCTTAGTCAACCAAAATTTTATTAGTCGCTTAGTCGCAGCAAAAAAACAAATTTTGGTCATACAGATAAGAGTAATACATCTTTTGAATCTGTGAAGAGTCTACTTTTATTTGTGTAAACTCACAACAAACAGGGTGCGCTTTCTGCCGTCTCTCTCTGTGAACTTGAGTTCAACAATCTCCTTGCTGTTTTTCCCTGATGCATTCATAATCATTACTTCTTCCGGTGTGCTGTGGCAAGCTTTATGTGTGCGCTTGAATGCTGATTAGGCTATGTAGGCATTAAAGGCTCTTTGTTATGATTTATATGGTTTATTAATAAATGTGTGACTACTAGACGACCAGAAAAATCTTTAGTCGAGGGCAGCCATACTCCAGACGTTTTGAGCAATAAAAATCATTTCATTCAAGCGCTCATCACCACAGGCATCGGTTGTTGCATCTCCAGTTGTTGTTGTTCAGACTCATCCCTTTCTTTTTCTAACTGTGAAACAACTGCGAACTGTGAAACAAGCCAGTGTCACCACTTTGTGGATCAACTAATTAGCACTAGTACATCCTAGGTGCGCTCGAGCTGAGCTCACAGAGTACGTGTGCTTAGAAAAAGCTGGCTGCACACATAGCATACTACAGTGTGTTGATTGTGAAAGTGACGTCACACTGTATGCATACCTTAGTGTATGTGTAGTATACTTTGGGCTTTAGAATTAAAGAGGAACTATAATGCCCCTTTTACAAGATGTAATATCAGTCTCTGGTGTCTCCAGAATGTGTCTGTGAAGTTTCAGCTCAAAATACCCCACAGATAATTTATTATAGCTTGTCAAATTTGGGTGTGAGCAAAAACACACCGTTTTTGTGTGTGTCCCTTTAAATGCAAATGAGCTGCTGCTCCCACCCCCTTTCCAGAAGAGGGCGGAGCTTTAACAGCTCAACAACAACAAAGCTGGAGAATCTCACGCAGCCAAAATGAGGATTGTCAGTAACGGTGTTCAGCCTTACATTGTTCAAACCGGAGTCGACACTGATGGTTAGTGGATAAATTTATGTAGTTGCTGTGGAGTTGATTCAACTCATCCACTAGCATGTGCCGTCATGTTCATCTTTTGTGCAAATCCAGTGATGAATTGATCCTCGTTTGTGAATCAGTCCGGCGTAAAATGACGGCATGACAACAACACTCTACTACAACAACTCTTCCTCTTCTCTAAAGCAGCCCAACATGGCCTCACTTCCCTTGTTTGAAAGTTAAAAAAGTTAATCAACCACCCCTTTAAACAGGATGTTTTTGCTGTTTTCACGCCCCTTACCATAACCGCCAGTTTCAACACACTCAACCAGGCCCCGCCCCTTTATTCTGAATATTAATTATTTAAATGAGGAATATTGTGACGTGTTCGTTCCCGGAAGAAAGCTTCAGGGAGTTCAGAAACACTGATATAGAGAATAACTCTTTGTGCTTTGGAACTTTGCAGAGCTTTTTCATACTCAAACAGCAGCATTACACACTAAAGACAAATGAATATGGACAAAAGCAGAATAGGTCCTCTTTAAAGAACCATCTGAGTTCATGGAGCTTGGATAGATGAGCTCCTGTCTACTCTCGCCCGTTCTCTAACCCTCTCTGTCAGTCAAGTCATCCATGTCTGGTTCATTGAAAGCAGACGTCACTCTCCCCCTCAACTCAACAGTGCCGCCCATTCATCAGCCTCCGGGAGAAACTCGATCTCCTCTGAGAATGAGCTGTGTGAAAGGAGCCAGTGTGATTGTGGAGGGCTGTCTGTCTGAGGAGCGTCACTGAGATGGAGCTTGAGTGCTCTCAGCCCAACGGACAGTGGTGCCAGATGTCTGCCTCTCCCGCCCGGCCTCCCTTTGTGCACGGGGCACAGTGCCATGTTACCACAGTTTGAGATTGTGTTATCACTGTGTTTGGATGTGCACTGGCCCAACAAGCCAACTGTATTAGCAGATACCAGCTTCTAGGATATTAGTGCACATCCGTATTTCACATCTGAACATTTTGAATCGGTCAGTGTCAACTTCTGAACAAAACAGCATTGTGATTGTGTGTTTCCAGCAAAGTTGGAATCAAACTCAAATAACCAAAGTAACTTTCAAGGAAAATCTGTTCACGCAGTGGCCATATTTTCAGTGCCTCCAGCGTCCCAACCAGCTCTTCTCTACTTGAAGAGGGAAATACTGAAATTTCAAAAACATTTTAAATAGCATATTACAAATCAGCACCAAAATCTGACATGAACTGCTGTTTCTTATGGTCAAATAGCGTTAAAAATGCCAATGCGCATGTGCAGTCCTAAAATCCCCAGAGTTAAATCAACTCTGCTCAGATTATATATGGTCCCTCTCTATATAGTGTTAAAGTAACACTGAAGCAGAGTGAAAGTTAATGAGATAATTAAGTGATTAAGTTATGATTGAGCATTAGTGATGAACACCTGCTGTCAACAAGCAGAATCACTGAAAAGAAACACAATAACTACAAAGGATTCCAGCCACAGCCTCTCAAGATCTGATTAAACAACTTCATAAACAGCATATTATCTCATTAACTTTAACTCTGCTTCAGTTTTATTTTAACTCTATGTAGAGAGGGACCATATAATTAATTATAATAAATTAATAATAATAAATAATAAGTTTTTCCATTCCACTGCGCTACTTTTCCATTGTTTTTCTATGTAAACATGCACTAGACAGACGTCTTTAACCTTTGCGTTTCATTCTAAAAAATGTGGCGCTTACTGATTGGATCTTTTATTTAGAAGGCGGGGCTTATTCCACATTGCACTTTCTCTCAAACATAGTAATATGAACACTCTGACCACTTAAGACCCAGACCAAAACCTGTTGGTCCGTTTTAATGAACTGAAACCCTGAGCCACTGCTGCTGTTATATATGAAAGAAATAGTGCCATTAATTAACCATCATTTTGTTTTTGACAGGTTCTTGAGAATTATGAGCGAGAAGGTTTCCAGTTCCTTGCGAAGGTCTTCAACTCATCCCATTCCTTCCTGGAGGATCTGACAGGCTTGACTTTACTACATCAGGAGACACAGGCAGCTGAGGTTAGACTATCTATATCAACCTATGTGTGCTTGTGGTAGTATTCAGCCTTTTTCAGATTACTGCCAGGTATCATCATGTCTGATCAGATCCATTTGCACATATAAACTTTATACTTCGCACAGACGGTTACAGAGGAAAGAGGTTCCAGCCTGCAACCTTTAAGTCTACTAGTCACATGTTGACTGATGCACCTAGTTCAGGATCAGACTGATTGTTTAGAGATGAGTGAATGATGATCTGTTCACTGTCAACTCAGACACAAGCACCAAAGCTTACAGCACATTGTAGAAATATGATAATGCTGATCAGTTTAAAAAGAATAGAGGAACTCCTTTGAAGCATTACATTTCTGATGGCCACAAAAGCTGTTGACGCGACATACGGTGTATATATGACACGATCCAGAGCCCCCCTCACAAAACTCACATCAAACATGGGCAGTCAAGCCTCAAATTGGGTTATCTGATCACTGATATTCAATATCTGTCTGTAATGTTGCTACATTAGGCAGCAGTTTCTGAAGTTTATTTGCATTTACATTTGTGCATGACACTTTTATCGAAAGCGGCTTAAGGTCTGTTCACACCGTGGACTATAATGATAGCAATGTAGTTCTAAATTGTTTTAAATATAAAAGAATAGCAAAATGTGTGCATTGGATTAAGGGTGTGGGGTTGTTGCAAGAGGTTTGTCTTCATCTGCTTATTGAAGGATGTGAACAGAGAGAGTGAAGGGTCTGGAAAGCGACCGTGCCTCGTTGTGAAGGAGCATTAAGGTGTCGCTCGTTCAGTGAGTGTAGCTGAATGATTAGAGTACAAATACTATGAAACATGCATTTAGCCAAAGTATACTTTGGGCTTAAGGCTGGCTTTGAGGTACAGATATAGTGCTGCTGTTATGTAAAGGAAATGGCATCAGAACCACCTTTAAAAGGTCATGACATGACATATAAGAGCTCATTGTACTATAAAAAAATACTGCTAGTTTCATACCTCAAGAATTCCTCATCACTGCAGAAAGAGTATTTGTTGAAACCAAGCTGCCAAACTACATTTTTCCTATTTCCTCCATATTGTGACGCCACACTGTTGTAGACATTTGCATCACTTGTTTTGTGAATATTTTTCCCCCCAAAAAAACGTACATTATAAGTGAACATCAAGAAACATATTTAAATTTCAAAAACCCTTTAAACATTCTCATTCAGTGTGCAGGAATCAACATTAAAGCATGTGATATTACTAAAATCTGTGGTATATATGCACTGATTCAGATACTATGTTAGATGTATTTGAGAAACTTCTTAACTGTATGTTTCTTTATTTAATATTTCTGATCTTTCGCTAGAATCATTGTTTGTTCCAAATTATTGTAGTCTGAAAGAAAAACTCTTTTTTTTCACCAAGTTCAACTGAATATATTGATGTGGTGCTAAAACATAACTAACTACATATTTGTCTTTGTTTGTTACAGAATTGTTATTTTTTGCATTAAAAATTCTTAATATGTTCTAAATTCCCTTAAACTGGCAGAGGATGCTGAAATTCCAAACCTGAACTTTAATATATGAAACTTTAATAATCGCAACACACATCTCATTTAGAAAACGAATCCCATCCAAATGCTACATTTGTAATTCTTCCCGTTTAAGAAAAATACCCATAATGCAGTCAGTTCTTGCTATTCCTGGCTCCTATCCCAAACTTCACTTCTGCTCGCTCTGGAGATCATGTGTTCCAAAAATATCTCAGTACACTGCTGATCCAGGGACAGTTTTTTTCTTAGTTTGCGCTGATCTCAGTCACTTTACCCCAACGAGCCAAAGTGACCCAGGAACAGTGTATGGATTCTGGGAACGGCCCCTCACCGGGACTCTCCAGTGACAAACACGGCCAGTTCGAAGACTGAAACTGTGGGAAAGTCCCACATCAGCAGTCCTCTGCTCTCCAGAGCGGTTTAGAGGCGCTAACGCAGTCCAACCCAAAATGAGAGGATATGTGCTCTTGCATTTGCCCACGCTTATTGTCTGAAGCCTTCAGATTCATTTCATTTGGATCTGCAGTCAAGCACTTTATATTCCCATGTTGACGTCTTGTATTTTTAACTTGCGTGTGTTCGTGTTGCCTCGGGATTGATGGCAAGCTGTGAAATGAATGGAAATGTACCACTTCTAGTTTGGAAGTGGTGGTTTTGTGTGTTATTTGTGTGGGGAAAGACACATCTCTCATTACTTCTGGACCGTTTGGTTCAGTGGGATATTTTCTGTGGAAATGGCTAGCAACTCGAAGGTTTAAAATGTGTCTTTTCTTTATTTTCTTTGCCATTTTCCATGAATATGGTACGATTTGGTGTCCCATGAGGTTTTTTTAAGCATTATAGGCAGAAATCATACGTTTTTCTTGTTTGATATGTTTCATCCATCAAGTTAATCTAGCATAAAAACACACAAAATGTGTAAAACAGCAACATCCCCATTAAAGATTTGGGATTTTGATCTGTCCCACTTCTAGACCTTCTTGAATGTACCTTAAATATTTTAAAACAATTTAAATCATACAAGAACATCATAATTTTGACAATCTAATGAGTGAATATTCAATCCATTGTTGAGGAGTACAATTTTGCTAATTATTAACAAATTTCATTTATCAAGAGCATAACTTTTTTTACTCTGTTGCCACATGATTTTCTTTTTATTGCAATGTTTAAACACCCCAAATTAACATTATTTGGACATTTCTACAGCATTTTTATTTTATTTTCATGTCTAATAATTCTTATACTTACTTAATGTGTATTCCTAGAAAATTTGGATGAAAACAATCAATGAAATTAACCGAAATTTAGACATGTAACTAATTTTGGCAACAGGGTTGCAAACGGAAATAAATAAAACAATTCTAAAGTTTAAACGCCTCCTTCCACTAAAACTTTGTTTTGAGGGCCTGTTTTGAACTCTATTCATGGAAAGTACATTTATTTTTGGATTTAACATGCTTTATTTTGTTAAAAGAGCACAATATGAGTGAAATTGCATAATAATTTGCTCTTGTTCCTGCTGCTGTTGTGAAACTCAATGGATATAAACAACTTCATCCAATCAGCTGATGAGCCTTGAGGAAAGCTGGTCTGAGCTTAGAACATGAAGTTAACTATGAAAATGGCATCAAACAGTCCTAATAATTCTGCAGCTCAGATCTGTTGACGGTGTATGTTTAGAAAAATGTGTGTTTTTAAACTGCTGGTGTTGAATATAGTCATAACCTCTAGCGGAAGCCACTTGAGTCTTTATGAAGGTTTAATGACTTTTTAAGCATGTTTAGACCTGATAATCAAGAGTCAACATTCACAACCCATTTTGCTTCCGCAATAGACTTCCATCTGTAACAGGATGTTCACTATAAATAAAAATGTAAGCCAACATTTGTGAAAAGAGGGCATTTCTTACCAGAGTGGTACCAGACCTGTGTGTTTCACTGAATTCATTGAGCTGCACAGTTATTTGACAGATTATGTTTATAGTGTCAAAGTGTATGGAGCTGTTCATATTGTGAGCTAATGGTGAATTAATATGTTGTCTTTATGTTTTAAGCAGCTATAATCTGTTTATCTCACATTATGGAACTGTAAGAGACAAAGATTCTCCAGGGTCTGCTTCACCAGCCATTCATACGTTCTTAATTAAATTGGACTGTAAAGTCCACACTATATTAGAGGGATAGTAAATACGAGCTAGTTTGTAACTGTATTTTATTCAGTTGCTCCATTTGTTCTAAAGGCAGCACGTAGCTAGTAGGTCGTAAGCTGTTCGTACAGTAATGCGTAGTCTCATAATATGACATTTACCTTCATTGGTCCATCAGCAGCCTTCAAATATGTGAGCAGAAGTTGCTGTGAATTTCAGTTTAACCCTGATTCTTTTTTTGCCTCATGTAACTAATGGTAAAAATAATGTAATAGGTATCCTTATATTTGAATGAAATTCTGATATTGTATTTTAAAGGGGTCCTATAATGCCCCTTTTCACAAGATGTAATGTCAGTCTCTGGTGTCTACAGAATGTGTGTGTGAAGTTTCAGCTCAAAATACCCCACAGATCATTTATTATAGCTTGTCAAATTTGCCCCTATTTGGGTGTGAGCAAAAACACGCCGTTTTTGTGTGTGTCTCTTTAAATGCAAATGAGCTGCTGCTCCCGCCCCCTTTTCCAGAAGAGGGCGGAGCTTTAACAGCTCAACAACAACAAAGCTGGAGAATCTCACGCAGCCAAAATGAGGATTGTCAGTAACGGTGTTCAGCCTTACATTGTTCAAACCGAGTCGACACTGATGGAGAGACTCAGGAAGAAGTTACAACTTTTAGATGTTTCTGAATGGTTAGTGGATAAATTTATGTAGTTGACTCTAAATAGCTAACGAGACTCTAAATAGTGTTCAGTGCTCGTCTGTGCAGCCAACAACAGAACAGTTATCATGCTGTGTTCGAACATTTGCCATGGCTTTAGAACTGGTACACCGATGTCACTTGTGAAAACAATAAGATCCCCTTCCAACGTCACAAGGGGAGTGAAATCTGAGCGGCTCGTTTTTTTCACATGCTTGCAGAGAAAGGCTTGCCAAAATAAAGTTATTGGGTTGTCCTTTTTCAGGTTTTCTGGGTTGGTAGATGTACCGGAGGCTGATTATAGCACTTAAACATGGGAAAAGTCAGATTTTCATGATATGTCCCCTTTAAATTAATAAGGAGCAATGAATAAATACTGATATAAATGAGCAATATCACATCATCTGTGTGCACTAATGAAAGCGATATCTTTGTCGTAGCATCCTATCAAGGGTTAAGGGGATTTGATATGACCGGCGTCAGCGCTTATTAACGCATTGAAGCATCAGATTGAGCGTTACCCCAGGGCCGCGGCTCACTCCTAAAGACAGTCCCTTGCGTAACACAAACGGTTAACAGTCCCCAGGCTGGTACTGGTGGAATATCTCATGGGATAGTTCACCTAAAAATGATAATTCTGTCGTTAAGTACTCACTCTCATGTCATTCCCAAAACACTAATGAAGATATTTTTTATGAAATCTGAGAGATTTTTGTCCCTCCATTGAAAGTATATTCCCCCAAAACACTGATGCATCAAAACGTTCTTAAAGGATTAGTCCACTTTTAAATAAAATTTCCTGATAATTTACTCACCCCCATGTCATCCAAGATGTTCATTTCTTTCTTTCTTCAGCCGAAAAGAAATGAAGGTTTTTGAGGAAAACATTCCAGGATTATTCTCCTTATAATGGACTTCAATGGCCTCCAAACGGTTGAAGGTCAAAATTAGTTTCACTGACGCTTCAAATTGTTCAACACGATCCCAGATGAGAAATAAGAGTCTTATCTAGTGAAACCATCGCTCATTTTCTAAAAAAAATTGAAAATTATATAAGTTTTAACCAGAAATGCTCATCTTGAGCTAGCTCTCTACTTCTTCTTCTCTATCTGAATTCCAGCAGTGTAGACACTGCTAAGCGTAATACTGCCCTCCACAGGCCAAAGTTTGAACTAATTTTTATATGCAATATGCTAGTTCAATAGTATATAACAATTAGTTCAAACTTTGACGAAGAAGAGAGCTAGTTCAAGATGAGCATTTCTGGTTAAAACTTATATAATTTTCAATTTTTTTTAGAAAATGAGTGATGGTTTCACTAGATANAAAATGAGCGATGGTTTCACTAGATAAGACCCTTATTTCTCATCTGGGATCGTGTAGAACAATTTGAAGCTGCAGTGAAACAAATTTTGACCTTCAACCGTTTGGTTCCCATTGAAGTCCACTATAAGGAGAAAAATCCTGGAATGTTTTCATCAAAAACCTTAATTTCTTTTCGACTGACGAAAGAAAGACATGAACATCTTGGATGACATGAGGGTGAGTAAATTATCAGGAAAAGTTTATTTAAAAGTGAACTAATCCTTTAAAGAGATTGTAAAATAAGCCCATAAGACGTCTTCTGAAGAGACACAGTCGGGGGACAGAAATCTAAGTGATGATTTTTGGGTGAATTATCCTTTTAAGGATTGAAGTTTGTCTGATAAAGCATGAGCTTATTGATGTAATTCAGTCAATCTGCTGTTTTATTCCAATCCGTTAATCTCGTAATTGATTAGTGTGAACGTACAATTAAGTTTTAACTGTTTAATCATGAAATACAAAAATATTTAGTAGTGCACAAGTTGTAACTTAACCTCTTTATGTTGCAACTAGGCAAACAGTTCTTACTTGTTAAATTGCCCCCTAATGTCTAAAATAAGTGAACATAACAGACACTTTTATCCAAAGCGACAGCATGCATTTTTCATTGTGTGTGTTCGATGACTTTGCTCTTGCCAGAGTCTGTGTGCTCTTGTGCACATCAATTCATTTCAGTGATCAGTCACAGTGTTTACGGCTCAGGTGCGTATCTGAGATGACACGTTTAACCAGCATATAGTACGTTGTTATTCAAATGTTTCTTATGATAAAGTAGATGCGTGGGAGTTTGTTGTCCTGTTGTCATATTTTGAACTGCGTTAGACACTATTGACACCAGAGACATTTAGGATTAAACCTCTCTGGATATATGCTGTATGTCCTATCCTGGTTTTTGGTGGAACTTGGTTAAATCTCAATTTAATTACTCTAAATTTATTGCACCATTCTGTCTCTGTTCTGTCCAGCTCACGGCCTAAGATTTTATAATCAAGCGTCAGATATTAGGTTGTGTAAAATTGCTGATCCTCCTACACTGCTGTATGTTTCTGTCCTCCAGACGCTGCTGTCATAATATTTGGACACTCGACTTACACAGACACTCTTGTGTTGAAGGTGTAGGTAGGGGGCAGTTTTGGGGGGGTCATATTTACTGTCACCCCACTGAAGCGCTGAAGGAATGTGTACGTGGGTTGGACTGAGCGTGTCCGTGTGGAAGATGTGAAGGAAACCATGGTTTAACCCACTGGACAGGAAGAGCAGCACAGCCTACACATGGCTTTCTCATTTATATCCTGTGTGGTCTGAAATGCATTTAAACCCAGCCTCCCTCTCTTGAAATGCACCGCGATCAGAGCTGGAGCGACATAACATGTGCAATATAACCTTAAAGAGGATCTATTCTGCTTTTCTCCATGTTCATGTTTCTTTCCAGTTCTTCTCTATATCAGTGTCAGTGTTTCTGAAACGCCTCAATCTTGAGTTTTCTTCTCAATATTCCTCATTTAAATAATTAATGCGCAGAATAAAGGGGCGGGGCCTGGTTGAGTTAGTTAGTAGTGTGTTGAAACTGGCGGTTATGGTAAGGGGCGGGACATTTGCCAAACACCAATCACAACACACTGCTCCAGCCGACCAATCAGTGTTAGTGACAAAGGTTTATTCACCTTCGGATTATTAGGTTATAGTTTGTATATAGATTGTAACTTAAAGTTCTTCACACATTTGAGCTCCTGCAGCGCTCCTCGTCGAAGAGTAATGCTGATTGTTTGTTCAGCGGGAGTTTATCGGATAAGACTTTATGGAGTAAGATCTTCTTAGCTGGATCGTTTGTTTACTTTGCCTGGGATCACTGCCGTTCATAACCTGTGTGGTGAAGTCTATCCATTCAGAGATCTGATCTGCTCGAGATCTCCATCACAATAACAGAGTGTGATGAAAGATGTTGGGAAATGATGCTAGTCAGACTTGAACTTGTGCTGCCCGCATGAGTCCCACAGGGGCAGCATTGAAGCATTATGTTTTTTCACACTTTCATTCAGTGTGTGATAGAGCTGTTTGTGAATGTAAAAGATCTGCAAAGATTCAAAGAGTCTCCCAAAGCGAACTGAAACGAGTTGTCAGTAATTCAGTCTCTCTTCCTGCTTGTAGGTTTGTAACTAATTTGCATAATGCCCACCTCTGCTCTTCATTGGCTGAACAGCGTCTCTTTGCCCCGCCCTCAATCACTGTAGTTGTATCTGAGACTGGAAGAGTTTGGTTCGTGTTGTTCACGTCGAGAAGACGCTGTTTTCTGCTGAGATTGATACGGTAAAACCGACGCCATCGTTACTGTTCGTATCACTGTGAATCAAGAGCTGAGATTCAGATATGATAATGAGCGTTTGCTTTCTGACCAATCACAGCAGAGCAGCTCTCAGAAAGGCGGGGTTTAGAGAGACCGAATCCTTGATCGAAGCGTTTCAGACACTGAGAGAAAAGAGCTGATGCTGCAGTGGATGTTATGAGAGAATTAAAGTGTTTTTGATCTTGGATGAATGTGAACCTGTTGTAGGAGACTCTAAACTACATTAGAAACCTTTAAAATAGCATAAGAGGGCACTTTAATGTACGTTGATGGTCTTTGTTCACCATTCATCAAGTTTTTGAAGAGTTAAGTCAGTAATCTTTCATCAAAATGTTTTAACTTCATCTCTGAAATGACTTTCCTTTTCGGTTGAGCAAACTCTGGGATTGAATTTTCACTTTCATCATTCAATCAAGCCCCTTTTTTCTCTCTTTGAATATCCTGTTGCACACTTCACATTATGGAAGAAAAGGCAGTGAATGATGTTTCATCTTGACTTTGACGTTTGTTGACTAGCTGTTTAATTTCAGGATCTGAGATGTCAGAAGGGAATAGCGTATGGTTACTTTCGACTCATTTAAGTCGTTATTGTACAAAATTAGATCTGGACACACAAGCTGATTGACTGAGAAACAAAGCAATTTGTGAGAAAACACAACACACTGAGTCTTCATCTGTTTCCATAATGTCCACGAGAGTTTTTCCCGTCAGCGAGGGCAGTCGTCCTTCCTCAAGTTTGGTAAATGATCTTGTTATCTGCGGTTAGAGGCGGTAATATATGGCCACAAGAGTTCTCCTGACGGATCACACAATGGCTCTCTGTGTGCTCAGACACATTCACATTCACTGCCCTTCATTTCTGATTCCATCCATCACTGCGATAAAGATGGCATTGTGTGTTTGCAGTTCCTCTGCTGGCGTTATGATGTGCCACACAAACCTGTCAGACGCGCCCGTTCCAGGAAACCTGATTTATTCACACTAACATCTTGCCAATGTCAAGCTTATCAGCAAAAGAACCAAACTGTACATCAAGGAAGGGTTTTTTGATTTCGATAACACTTTATTTTACAGTGTTTTATTACACGTTACATGTACTTATTATAGTAATAACAGGAAATGATGCGTAATTCCAAGCAGCTAACCCTAAACCAAACCCTTTTCTCACTATATAAACCATTTCATCTGAGATGCACACAAACTCATCGCTGCAACCCGCCAAAATTAAAGTTCGGTTTAACTTGAAGAAATTGTGATAGAAATATATTACTATTGTACAGTAGAATGTGCCTCTCAAAGTATTAATAAACTATAATAATAACACAGCTTATTAAAACATCAATGTTTTCATTTAAACAGTAAACAAACTTGTGAATGACCTTGTTTGTCAAAACATGAAATTAATTGTTTAAATTTCATTTGATTGCATTTTAAAATATTAATTAAAAAACGATTTTTCGAAGTTGTAAATAAGACATAGAATATTGGATATTATTTCAGTTTTTCTACTTAAAAATTCAATTTTTATTTCAATGTGTTTCTTTGTAATTGTGAAATTTACTTGCAGATTTTTTGAGTGAAATTTGTTTCTACACCAAATAATTTTCAATACTGTTAAAGTTTTATAAAGTTTTACATGGCAAAACTTAGAGTTTTTGTCGTTTCTAGTCCAAATATCTAAAAATTCTTAAATCAAGAAGCATTTTCTAGACCAGTAAAAATTATTTTCTTGTTTTCAGAAAAAATAAATCAAAATGGGGTAAGCAAAATAATCTTATTTCAAACCGAAAACAAGATTATTTTGCTTACCCCATTGGCAGATTATATTCCTTGTTTTAAGGAAAAACTCACTTAATTTTGACTTATTTTTTTCTGAAAACAAGACAATAATTTTTACTTGTCTAGAAAATGCTTCTTGATTTAAGAATGTTTAGATATTTGGACTAGAAACGACAAAAACTCTCAGTAAGAAAAGCATTTTTTGTAGTGAAAGAAAGTTTTTTAAAGTGTTAAAGCATTCATCTTCACTGTAAAAAATCAAAAGCTGAGAAAACTTAAAAGTTTAAGGCAACAAACTTCAGCAGATTTTTGAGTTTTCTCAACTTTTTGTTGTATAAACGGAACTACAAGTGGAGAAAACTCAAAAACCTTTGTTGCCTTAAACTTTTAAGTTTTCTCAACTTTAGATTTTTTTTACAGTGTTTTTGCCTCTGGTTTTGATAAAATTTGTGTTTAAAATTTGTATTAAATCATAAAACACAGAATCCAGAAAAAAATAAAAAGTCAACATTTAAAATTTGACCAATAATAAATTATTAAATTGTCAAAGTTTTATGAATTCAAGAGATTGGACATCCTTTTTGATTAATAAAATTTGATGAAGCCTTTAAAATGGAATCCAGAAAAATGAAAAAGGTAAACACAGAATTTGTGAAAAAAATCAAGTGGATTTCATAGAGCCCTAACCGTACAAAGAATTAGTTTGAAATAATGTGGTGTCAGTGTTGTTCAGCTGAACGCCGATAAACTGAACCACTTCATTCGCCCGAACACAACCTATATGATGGAGATTAATCATAACATAAACACAATATTATAATTGTGTAATTGTGCCGTAGATGATCAATCTGTAAAACATGGAGTTCAGGAACAGTTTCACATCCTGTCAGTAAACATTTATGTATTTGAAATCTGTTTCATAAATGTGAAATACATCTTATTAAATGTTTGCTCACACAATTTTGCACATTATCATTAACATTATAAAATGATATTGTTGTTGACGATATGTCATTCGAGTCAGATGTATATTGACTATAATAACTGAATGTGATGAAAATAAATAAATACTGTAAAAGTGAGCAGATCATCTCGTGTGATTCTGAGGGTGAGTTTGTGCTCCCGATATCACTTTAATGTAGTTGTTTTCCGACTTATACAAGGATTGATGTTGTGTCAGAGGTGTTGACAGAGCCATTCATCATTCTAACCTGAGGAGAGACGTCTTTTTAGGTCTTAATAACACTTCGGCTGGATGCTTTGGCTCTGTTACAAAACCTAGTGAGTTATGAAAGACACTCCTGATGCAACGGCCGTTCCTCTCGGTCATGCTGACTTCTAAGATGCTAGAATCTCCTGCACCTTTGTATAGAAAAAAAACTGATCCATCAAAGCAGACCTTTTCGTTTAAAAAAAAAAAAAAGGCCATATTGTGTTCTTTTTCAAAGTCTTGATGTTGTTTTTGGGTTTTCCTGCTTGAATGTTGATTATTTTCCTCATATTCTCTATTGTTGCAGCTCCTCTCTTCCCAGTCTGTCAGTAACGCTCTGTTTAGTTCCTGTCTCTATGAAGCCCCTCCTTCTGAAAAGCACAGTGTGCTCTGATTGGTCGGCTGGAGCAGCGTGTTGTGATTGGTGTTTAGGGAAATGTCCCGCCCCTTTCCATAACTGCCAGTTTCTTCTTCTTTAATAATGTTGCTCACTGATCGCCACAAAACGAATCGGTTGATAACTGTACCTGCTGGGCTGATTAACTCCACTGACTTGTCTGTGAATAATAAATATTTGTGAAAGTGAATTTTGAGTAAATATCATGTAGATAATGTCATTCAAATGTTTTATGTCTTTGAAAACCCCATTGAGCAGCTCTCATTGAAACAGTCGAGCACATGCTCTCTTTTCTCAGAAGTGTTTTGTTAACCGTATCTGTGTGTTGTTACGATCACATCGGTGTAAAGCCAGCTGTGTTATGTTTACAGCGACTCTTAGTTAAACATATTTGTCTTTCATCAAGAGGCTTAAACCTTCTAAACTTCCTTACAAGCGAGTACGTCTCTTCTCATTCATGGATTTACTGTCTGCGGGCCAATGTTTAGATTATTCAGCTCTCTGTTTCTGCTCTCAGAGCTGTTTTGACCTTGATTTGATTCTAGGTAGGCCAGTCTGTGGAGAAACTCGACACTAATAGAGTTTAATCAACCCTCGACGGACACAATGAAGATCGAGTCGCCATTGGCTAGTAAATGTTTTATTTTACTCGCCAGACTTTTTACATGGAATGCAAGAACATTGCAAATGAAAAAAATTCTACATAAATATAATATAAATATTAAATATCAATTTCAGACACTATTAAAGTGAACTAAACAGTCTGTGATAAAATAAGAACAAATAATCAAACTACACGCAGTAATAATAAAAGAACAAAAAAGTTTTTCAGGTCGATCTAACAGTACAGATGAGGTACAGAAAGTGAATCATGTAATCAAATGTAAAAACAATTCACTGTAAAAATTAAATATAGATGAATCCTTATTAAAGTTACAAAAGTGCAGTGAGTCATGTGTACAGTATCAGTGTATTGGATCCGTGCACTATATCTTAAAGTGACAGCAGCCTACAATTCCTGCTGCTGTGTTTTTATTGTTTATCAAACATGTCCACATGTTCTTGTTCAAGAAATGACAGCATTTCTAATGTAAAGAAGTGGCAAATATTAAAGATTAAGTGGAGATTTGAATTAAATGTCGTTTGGTCAATATTAAACAAGGATTTGATCTGCTGTAAAGTGTAACAACAGCAGGCCTTTGGCGCCCTCTGCAGGCATCTGTTATAATACATAACGTACATAAGATGATTGTTTATATTATGTGCATTATGTACTTGAACAGTTTTGTTTTATATAACCATATGATTACTTGCTTTTGATACTTTATTTGAAAAAAATAATATTGCCTCATTGTTTTTATATATGTCTTTTAAGTAATTTTAAAGGCTTACAGGTCAAATACACACTAATATTAATATTATATATTTGAGTGGCATATTAAATTTCCATCCACTTGGATTTTAACATAAACTAATAAACTTAAAGAGTTCACCCAAAAATGAAATTTCTGTCATTAATTACTCACCCTCATGTCATTCCACACCTTCGTTCATCTTCAGAACACAAATTAAGATATTTTTGATGAAATCCGAGAGGTTTATGACTCGTCCATAGACAGCAATATAATCAACACTTTCAAGGTCTAGAAAGGTACTAAAGACATCGTTAAAACAGTCATGTGACTGCAGTGGATCAACCTTAATGTGACGAAGAGACGAGAATACTTTTTGTGTGCAAAAAAATAACAAAATAGCGACTTTATTCAACAATATCTAGTGATGGGTGATTTCAAAACACTGCTTCATGAAGCTTTACGAATCTTTTGTTTCAAATCAGTGGTTCAGAGCGTGTATCAAACTGCCAAAGTCACGCCAACCATTGAAGTTTCAAAACACTTATGATGTAACGAAGCCTCGTTTACTGAAATCACGTGATTTTGGCGCTCTGAACCACTGATTCGAAACAAAAAATTCGTAGTTTCGAAGCTTCATGAAGCAGTGTTTTGAAATCGCCCATCACTAGATATTGTTGAATAAAGTCGTTATTTTGTTATTTCTGGCACACATAAAGTATTCTTGACGCTTTACAATATTAAGGTTGAACCACGGCAGTCACATGACTGTTTTAAATATGTCTTTAGTAGCTTTCTGTGCATCGAAATAGGGAGTGTTATTGCTGGCGATGCAGGACTCACTGAGCCATCGGATTTCATCAAAAATATCTTCATTTGTGTTCTGAAGATGAACGAAAGTCTTACGGGTGTGAAACGACATGAGGGTGAGTAATAAATTACAGAAATTTTCATTTTTGGGTGAACTAACCCTTTAATGTGATGCATATTTTAAATGAAAAGGGTAAGATTTCATGGCATAGGTTATTAACTATTTGCATCTATTTGATTTTGTTTAAATAATTATATTCTTCAAATTAGCATGAATTTGTTCTTTGTGAAAACAAGATTTTCCTATCTGTGGAACAAACCTTATTCAATTAGTTAAAATGTTTGAAATTCAAACAAATTGTATTTATTGATGATAAATATATAAACCTGTTTTTTGTGTATTTAAAACACAATCTTACCCATTTAATTTATGTATGCATCACATTTAGGTTAATAGTTGGTTTATGTGAAAACTGTGTAATACAAATTGTATATGCATGTCAAATACATAAATCCTAAATTTAGGCCTAAATATTTTTCAGTTTTATTCAATCTACACAAAACCTATTTAAGCTTGCAGTCAAGACTTCGTTTGCCATAATGAGCCGTTTCTAGTGTAGTCAAGTGTCGTTCAGGATTAAATCTGCTGGTTTACTATGATGGATCGTTCTCCAGCACACAAACACATGAAGTAGATGTGCAGAAACACGAGTCTTTGCTGTGACCCGTTCTGATATCTTCACAGCGTGAGCGACCCATATATAACACTAGAGCTGCCATTAAAGATTGATCGCCTCCTATAGTGAGCGATCACATAACAGTCATTCTCTAGCGTGAATGAATGTGTTTCTAGAAGCGTTTTATCACCATATCAGCCGCCTTCAGCACCTGCAGATGTGCCAACAACTCTATGTTGTGTTTCATCATGACGTACAACTAATGGCAGAAACAATACACTTACTATTCAAAACATGCCGTCCATATTAAGTTTCATTGTATTGAATTTGTGTTAATATCCATTGTATCAAGCAAGGATATGAGGAACAACAAAATCTAATCTCTGTTAGTTGTGAGCAGTAGAAATGAAGCAGTGATGGTGAGGCGATGAGCGCCGATTACAGCTCATGGCGACTGATCAGAAAGTGTTTGGAAATGTTGGGTGTTTTATCTCTTCTCACGGGTCCAGATGGAGCACAACTGATCCTGGCACCGGACGACAGTGCCGTAATCTCCTCTGAAGCCTTTAGGGGCCACATCACTGCTCCTTATCTTCAAGCGACGCATGGGAGCGAAAGATAGGATCGTCCCCATGTTTGGGTTTTCCACTGTTTTTTTAGGCTGGTTACAGATAAAGGTAAAGGTTTTAAACCATGACTGTTTAATTATCTCCACCTATTGTGGGTTGTCATTGCAAACTGCATATTATGGATTGCTGTCAGCCCACATAATGTTTTAAATGCAGAATATACGCCATCCACAAATGATTGCTCATATGAAATCTATCATTTTCCCGTGGTGTGATTTAGCCTTTAGCTAGTGCACACAGTAATTAGTGGTGTTTGCTAAGGCAAGGCTCTCTATTACTGCTGCTCATAGTGTCAGTCATGTGATCAAACCTCTAACAGTATGTATTAAACATTGTGGAGACGTTTACATCACTGTGAAAAAATCCAACTCGCAAAAATGTTTAAAAAAGTAGCTTTTTTTCAGTAGGAGTCCGTTATTTTGAACAAGAATATTCTAAAAATGTTTCTAACAAAAGTTGTTCCATTGACCTTACTTACTCAAGTATTTGGTAAAGACTTTCCAAATGTTGTCCCAACATTCCAAACTGAGTCATCAGGACCAACAATTTTACTTTGAACAATGTTTTGCAAGTTCCCAGCATGCATTGTATTTTTTTTTATGTGTTCAGGGAAATATGTTCGTGTTTATCAAATCAAAAAATCAAACATAAAGGTGAAAAAATGTTTGTAGCTCCTTGCATTGCTCAATGCTAAATCATTTTTAGTTGCTTTGACAAGAATTTAAAAATTCAACAAAGACACTGAAGATGCTAAATTGCGCACGATCATAGGATATCTCAAACGGCGAGGGATTAAAATAAGGACAAAAAAGGAAACAGGAAGGGTCTCATATCTTGTAAAATCATTGTTTGATTTAAATTAAATTAAGATTGCATGATTGGTCCCTGAATTAAATTTAAATGAATGTACTGACATCTCTGATGTGTGTATGTCGAGTTTCATGCAATTTGAAGCATGATGAGAGTCTCAAAACCCCCCAAAAAGATTATTAATGTTGCCATGGAAACAGTATTTAAGATATCAAGAATCCTTTCTCAGGTCTACATCTGCTGTGTTATTGACTGTTTATATATTCATTTAAAAAAAAATTCTGAGTGCCATTAAATGTTTTATGATTATGAATATGATCAAAACTGCTGGTGCTCAGAGATACCAATTTCGAGCCTCTCATTTTTTTTATTGAGAACATATATTACACATTATGAGCAGAAACCTCAGCACACGGAATTGGATAGGATGGCAGATATTAAGCCTTTTGAGAAGGGATCGGTGTCTAGAGCATATGATGTATTTCTGGAGCAGAGTCCGACATCCTCAGAAACATTTAAACAGTCCTGTGAATACGGATATATCTGTGGAGACATGGAAATCATGCATTGACAATATTCATAATAGTTGGATAAATGCACGTTTGGGTCTAATACAATTTAAAGTCGTTCACAGACTCCACTTTTTTTGGTGTGGTGGCACCAGAAGTGGGGCTGGACGAATATGAAGCACAATCTGTTTCCCTCAGCGTGTTACTTGCAAAACGTCTGATTTTGCAACATTGGAAGTCTGAAGCAGTGCCTATGTTTGATATGTAGACCATGGACTTGGGAAAGATTTTGCATTTGGAAAGGATTTGTTTTATTAAGGAAAGGAAAGAGCATGTCTTTTTGAGCATTTACTAATTTGATGGGCAAATCTGCAGATTGTGCTGGTGCATCACAGTTGCTGTAACATTTTTACTCAGATATCTTCTTTTGTTGTTGTTATTGTTTGTTTAATTGTTTGATTTGTTTTATTGTCCCTGTCATTTTAGTATGCAACCACCATATGTAAAATATGGTATTATAAAAAATTAATAAAATGGAAGAAAAAAAAAAATGCTGGTGCTGGTTGGCAGCTTAAAAATAAAACGCTGGCAGGGAGAGTGTTAATGTGTTCTTCAGGATGTAAAAACATCTAGTGTGCTCTACTTTTGCCCTGGCATGACAAAAAACAATTGTGAAACTTGAGAAATTTCGTGGACTAAGAAGGTCCAATGTCCGTTTCCAATAGTATAGCACCAGTTACTCTGAGCAGCTTTATATTGGTCAACACATTAAATTCTTAACCAAATTGAATCTGATGCAAAATCTGAAATGTTTCGCCTCGTAAAAATGGCAGATTCCTATTAAGACACCCGCAGAGTTTCTCCATGCAATGTTAAGCGTGACGGCACACTTCATTCTCAGCGACCAAGAAAAATTAGATACACCATCCCAGAAGTTTGGCCTCCTCGGCCTTCCTGAGCTCTTTTGATAAACTCAGAGCCACTGGAGCCATCAGAAGCTCATATTGTGTTCCTCAGGACGAAGGTACATCAAAACGACCAAACAAAGATCATAACTGTGCAGAAGTCGTCGGAGCAGGATCACCTCTCGTTCTGCGGTTAGGACTTATTCTCTGGAACAAGAGCTTGTGTTTGATCTGGGGTAAAGCTCCCCTAAAAAGCTCCTCTCTGGTTTCAAATGATTTGCCCTCGTCTTTGAAAGTCTTCCAGTCTTTCTCATTAAAAGATCTTTTTCTCAAATCCTGGCTTTAAGGAGGTCTAGAGTGTGTGTGTGATTTCCAGTCTGACCACACTTCAGCGGCTGCTCGTCACACTCGTAATTAAACGGGACAGGTTTCTGCCTGCACACGCCCTGTGTAGGGTTTCTGTTTCTTACATTTGATTAGCACCCTCGACTCGGCTGTATCTCACATTCAAGCGTCCTCTCAGAGATGCTGCGATAAACTCAACTGCACCTGCCAAAGCAACATGTGTGGACGTATAGCTTGTGTACATGTTTAGACCTGCTGCACCTCCAGATATGACATCTAAAACACACCTGGCTCGTCCTGCAGAGCACATCAAACCATACGTTACAATGAGGGGTTCGTGAAGCAAGTGTTATACGGATGCATTGTGTTGGAGTTGAATTTTGAGATAAAAAACACTGGATGGAAATGCTAAGATGTGCATCAACTCTAAAAATGTGCATTAAAAAAAACATGCTCAAATGAGGCTCTCCGATGAGAAAACAACTACGATAGAAACACATTTACAGAATAAATCCCTCAACAAACTCAGGTGACTTTGCCTCAGCAGAGGCTGTGATTGGATAACTGGACTAACCAGCGGACCAATCGCATCGCAGCATCTCAAATGTTGGTTTGGTGGTTCCCAAACACCAGCATCCGAACGCAAGATCACATGACAGCGTTTATTGTGTTTCGTCTGACGCTCTGAGACCAACTCATTTATGATGGAGGAGAAAAGAGCCCGAGTGAAGAAACTTCCATTTTTATTACTGATATTCTGAGCAAAAATTTCCCAGGAAGTGACGATTTAGTTCTCTTGAACACATGGGATGGAAACGCTGCTTTATTTGCAGATGTTTTATGCCATATTCCAGTTTTGCACATAAGATAAATTCATAACTTTGGATGGAAACAGCTACTGTTACTATTGCTTATACTTAGGATTAGCGATTACTAAACTCGTTTCATGAAGTTACGAGCGAAAACGTGACATAAATGCCGTATCCGTATATTGTTTTACATATGGGTTGACAGACTCTGCCCTATTAGCATAGAGTGAGTGAGCTGTACACAGTCCGCCATTTTTATCTCCTAATCCGCAGATCTAATATACACACGCTATTTCTTTCCCTGCTGTTTACGTTCACAGACATAACTGTGTTTGTGAACTTTGTGTGTTTTTGACTCGCAATAAGACGTGTAAGAGAAATCAGTTTAATACTCACGGGACGTGCCATCTGTGTGCGTGCTTCGGAAAACCACATATCAGAAGTTTAAACTGATATTGCTTTAAAACGATTTCAGAATATAATTTTTATGATGATGAAGAACTGCAATGTCACATGAGTGTGACCGCGATAGAGACGATAATCAAAACCAAACAGATGTTTTGTTAGTTTTTGGCAGAGTAAGGGCTCATTCACACAGAATGAGATGCGGGCAGTGGAATGAGGAAAAAACGCAAGGTCTATAGACGCATTTTTTAAAAGTTAAACTGATTTTAACTTGAGTGCCGCGTTTTTAGAACGCAATGTCATGCGCGAGACGCTGCAAAAGACGCGAACGTAACGGTTTTGCACGTCCGTCTAGTGCGTTTACGTAGAAAAAGAGTGGAAAAGTAGTGCTTTGGAATGGAAAAACACGTTCTGTGTGAACAGCCCCTAACTGAGGCTGTACAGGCTCCGCCCTCTTCTGGAAAGGGGGTGGGGAGCAGCAGCTCATTTGCATTTAAAGACACATGCACGAAAACAGCATGTTTTTGCTTCCAGTCAAAAATGGGCATTTACAACAAGCTAAAATAAATGATCTGTGGGGTATTTTGAGCTGAAACTTCAGACACATTCTGGAGACACCAGAGACTGATATTACATCTTGTGAAAGAAGTCCCCTTTAACGACTCCCTGCGGTTTTCCACCAAAAACAAGAACAGCAGAACTGTACCTTTTTTTTTTTTTTTTGTTATTGCATTTAAAACCACAATGGCCATTTTTATCAGAACAATCACAATTACATTTTTCTCCGACTCGTGCAGCCGTCGCCTCACTTTCATTGTTTCCTGAACATTCTGTTAAACATCTGATTTTGTGGTTTTGAGCTCATCTGAAAGATTGAGAGAATTTTCACTTTAAAACTTCTCAAAGCAAACCACTCTTTTTTTTCCTTCTGGTGGGAAGAAAGCTCGCTCCGGAAGGTGCGGGACCCTAAAATTGCCTCTGCCTTGATATGTGGGGCAGGAAATGTGTCACAGAGGGAGATAGAGCCAGGATGGGGGCCTCCATCTATCCCAGCAACAACAAACCGCAGCTGCAGCTCGCTACGCCACCACACCCTAGAGAGACGCACTTTGTTTTGCTAGCTGGTATTTATGTGAATCTGCTTGACGCTCAGAGAAGGGAAGAGCACCAGAAAGACTTCCTTCTGCGCTCGCTAGTTTTAGGATATTCACTTCCTGCCTGCTAGTTTCTCTGGTCCACTACAGTATACTTACAGTAGAAATGAGTTTGCTTCCATAAAGGCTTCTATGCTGTGTGTGTGTGTGTGTGTGTGTTTATGGCTGTGTTTTGGGCTAAAGTGAGTGACTCATTCTCCTGAGGGAGTGTAGAGATGTAGAAATGAGTTTTGGAGCTGGCGAGGGGAGGAGTTTCACAGATGTCAACAGATCAGCGAGGAGGGAAAAACCCAGCCCGTCTCCTGCAACCGGTCTGGAAAACTTCCCCTTCCACGTCGGCCTGTGAGGAGAGAAACCTCCGGCTTTCACTAGCAGGCCTCTTCTGCTGGTCGTGTGAAGAAACTGCAGTTACATGACGTGTCTGATGTGACAACAACATGAATTCAAATTGAGTTTGAAATGAAACAGCTGATATGATTGTTTTTGTCAGGAATGGAAGCTCTTTCAGGGCGTGATGGTGTCAGAACCAGAAGCCTTGTTTACCTGCTTGATGACAAACTCATGTGCTGAGAAGACTTGTTGAGACATTGTTATGGGAACACCTGACAGAATGACCTCTGGGAGCTAATTTGCTTTGCTCTGTATCTCATCTATCCAGGACTGTTGGGCTCTTTCCATGAAGGAATGGCATGTTCCCAGCTAAAGCTCAGTGTGTTCCTTCCTGGGACATGAAGACAACAGCAGCGCTCCATACCAACCCAACCAATGGATGTGCCGACACAGTCGTTCCTGTACTTCCATCTTGGCCTCCTCTGTCAAAGCAGCTCCCGCCGTGACTCAAACGTTACGGCTTTGATGCCATTTCCCCTAAATGAATTGCCAGTATGAGAAAGATCACATTATGTGTCCTGGTTGATTTGAACAGACTTGTCTTTTTATGAGTTCTGTTACTGCTCACGTATCTGCAGTGCTCATTTTTGCCCTTTAGCGATTCCTCGAGAAATAGTTAGTCCGAGCTGGAGTGATTGAGTGGAGGCGGGGACTAATTTGCATATTCATGGTTCCAGGAATACTAAATGAAGCAGTGGTGTAGAGTTGCATTCAAGCTATTTGAAGACGTGAAACAAATATTTTTACAGGAATTTTTTTTTTTTTATGTGTTATTTTGGTGATCAAAGATGAGTTTTAAGTGATAAAATTGACTGCAGAGGACTTCTGTTTCAATCTAAAAAAAATCTATCAATATTTGTCCCAGAATGAAGCTTGTTCCTCCAGCTGAATCTCCTCATTCAAACACCTGTGTGCTTCAGACCTGACCTGACATGTTCTCCAGCAGCTGAACTGCTCCAGATTTCATGCAAAAGCTTTGTTTGTCCTCCGGCAACCCAACAATCCAGCAAAATTACAGCTCTTCTAGCTCCAGGACTCATCTTTGTTTATACTAATATCATTTTCAATATTTCACTGGTTGTAATAATTAAACCAACCCGTCACTGTTACAGGTAACTCGTCCTTCATCCAAAACCGGTTTAATTTACAGTTCTGCTGGAGGTCTTTCATGTTCCAGAATGAGATGATTGTGTTGAGGATAATGAAAAGCATCTGCTCATCTTGACTTTGACTCGAGTCACATTGAAGGAATATCATGTTTAGAGTTTTTGCAGATGAACTGGTTTATTGCCAAGCAAACCCACTGACTCAACTGAGGAATATGGAAGCTTGTTTCCGCCATGAAATAAAAAATAAAAAATAAAATTACAGCTTTTTATCTCATAATTCTGACATTTTTTTCTCGGAATTGTGTGATATAAAGTCAGAATTGTGTGATATAAAGTCAGAATTGAGTGATATAAAGTCAGAATTGAGTGATATAAAGTCAGAATTGTGTGATATAAAGTCAGAATTACGAGATATAAAGTCAGAATTGTGATATAAAGTCAGAATTACGAGATATAAAGTCAGAATTGAGTGATATAAAGTCAGAATTGTGAGTATGTCTCACGTCACAATTACTTTTTTTTTAATTTAGTGGCAGAAACAAGCTTCCATAGAGGATCAAATGGATATATTCTTAGAAAAAAGTCAGTTATATGAATTATGAAACAAGCCTGCAGATTCATACATCAGTGTTATTTTTTTTTCATATTTGCAGTTAGCTTTTATTTATTTACTTTGTTTTCATGTTAATTTTAGTTGAATTTAGTGATTTCGTCACGTGCTTTTGTCATTATACAGAAACATCATGCGAGCACAAGACCGGATGAAGGAAGAGTTTCGGTTTCAGTAGAAGATCCATTCAGTAGAAAACAACCCATTCGCTGGGTTAAAACAACCCAATCCCTGGGTTAAAACAACCCATCCCTGTGTTAAACCCAATTGTTGGATTTGTCCATTTAACCCAACTTGTGTTGTTTTTAACTCAGCCTTTCTCTCTAGTTTTTGTTCTGTGATTTTAATCATGATTTTCTTGTGTTTCTGAAGTGAGACGTGTTCAACTACAGTAAACCGAGTGCAAAAGAATTTCAGATTTGATATTCTGAGCGACTGGATTATTGTAATAAAGTGAAGCTCAAAGAGTTGAAATGAAGTGCGGTGTGATTGGACAGGCATACTTTTGAGGATGTAGTAAGATGTAGTATTGGGTTATCGCTTCATAAACCCTCGTCTTGATATATTGCAGGACTCGTCTGCACAGGGTGTGTGGACGCTTCAGACAGAATGAATGAATGAATGAATGGATCCACCTGACGTGTTTAAATGTGTGCTGAATGATGTGAATCTTGAGGTTTGGTTTGAAGGTCTTTGAGAGGAACACGGACGGCAGTGATTTCATCTGCACTGGTTGTGTAATGACAGCGTCAGGTTAATGTGAGCGGGAAATGAAGATGGACTGTTAACATGTACGTTCTGCTCTCAGTCATTACTTCAGAATGAAAAGACTGGCAAAAAGCATTCTGCGGTATGAAGACAAACAGATCACGTGATTCAGTCAGAGTTAGATTAGAAGAATATTCCTTATGTTTTTCTCTCTCTCTCTCTCACACACACACATCTCGAGGGCAAACGCAAGGCTTGTATTGATGTGTGTAACATGTTTGACATGCGGTCACACGCCCATGCGTCGACTCTACAGCGCTGATATAATTGAATGATTCATGCACTACACTGTTATTAAGATGATTCGCGTAATTACAGCCCTAAACCGCTGCTACAGACAAAAGCGAGCGCTTGCTGAGGCACAGCAGTGGATAAAAACAGTTAGGATAATAATATTTCACTGCTTTTACGGTATTTTTGATCAAATAAATGCAGTCTCTGTGACTCTTTCTGATTGTATTTCACACACATGACTCTCATACAGGCGTGTGTTTCTCTGAGATGTTCACGAGTGTGTGTCTGAAGGCAGGAGTGTGTGTTGTACAGTATCTGAGGGTCAGTAGTTTCACTCGTCCTCCTCTCACTTATCTCTGAGGTTTTGTTTTTTTGACTTGGCGCAGACTTCAAAGCGACGAGCCGCTGAAGTTGTTTTTTTGTTCAGCTTTTATTAGCATGTCAATGACACGGAGCTTTTGACAGCCAGGTGTGCCGCAGAAGAAAGCGCCGCAGCCGCACACACTCGCGTCTGTCTGTTTTACATGCAGTGTGAGTTGAGTCTTCAGACGCGTGTTTGAGAAGAGCTTTAGCTGTATGTTCACGTGATGATGATTCTGCACACCTGCAGCTCTCTGTCCTTTACATTAAACATCACAATCACACCGGATGACAAACTACATCAGATTCTCACTTCATTGTCTTATGATACTTAGGAGTTTTGGATTATTTGATGTCATTGAAAGTCTCTTCTGCTCACCAAGGCTGTATTTATTTGATCAAAAATACAGTAAAAATAGTGAAATATTCATAATATTGAATAAATGCAGCTTTAGTGAGCAGAAGAGACTCTTTCAGAAACATTATTCCAGACTGTTGACTGGTAGCGTACAGTATTTGAAAAGCATTTGAACATCTTTCTAACAGCCTGATCTCTTCTTCTGTTCCTCAGATCTGGGACATGAGTGATGATGACAGCATTTGAAGGACTCTGGGTCAAACTTCATTGGCCGTGACTTTCGTGGCAGCTTGTCTGTGATCGTATACTCACTGTTAAGTGAACAGTCTCATGCACATGTATCTTTCATCATGTACTTGTTGAAATATTTGTCTTAAGCGTTCACATTATATCTGTCTGTGGATCTGTCAGGATTATAGATGCCGTCATTAAAGAAACAAACTGATGCAGCGATCCGCTCTGGTCTGGTCCAGTGTTGTTCTGTCCTCAAGTGAGCTCACCCAAAAAACTCACACTCATGTCGTTCCAAACCCATCAGACGTTTGTTCATCTTCAAAACAATAATTTTATTTTTAATATCATTAACAATAAATGCATTTATTACTGTTCCATCAGCCAAAAATATGGCATCTTCGCTGATACGAATATCCCTTGTCTGAACCTCCTAAGACCTACGGGGGAAAAAGTTTTTTTTGAATTTAGCATTTTTTGTGTCATTACATTGTTTAGAGCATAAGAAACAAACTGGAGAGAAAAAAAACGTTTTTGAAAGATATTTTATTCATATGATATGCTGTGTCCTCAGTGGAATGACGTATAGGGAAAAACAATGGGATTTTTTTTTTTTTCACCAATCAATTTTTAGTTTTTTTTTTCACCAAACTTTGTCTAAAGATGATTCTCAACTATGTTATGAAATAACAATGAATTGATTATACTATTTTACTTTATGCAATATGTGTGTAAAATGGCCATGCATGGGTCTTCCCATTCAATGCAATGTATCTAATTTGCATATTAATGTGTTCTTGGAGCAACATGTAATGAAAAAGAAGTGTAATAATGGGAGTAATAGTTGGCAACATTTTCATAATATAGTATGAAATCAATGCCCTGTTTTGTAACAGTCATATTTTGATTTGAAACATTATCCTGAGATGTTGATTTATAACAAACTATTTGAAAATTAGATTTAAATAATTACAAAATATTATTTTAAATATTTCCATAAGAGTGCTAAATTTGATCATTTTTAAAGCAGTTGTCTTAAACCTCCAAACATTTGGTATCTCTGAAAAGCCCTGAATGTGCTCTTGAGGGACCCTGGAGGTTGAAGCATTTGAAGTGTCCTAATGTTCATTGAGTACATCAGGGTCTTCAGAGGTCAATGAACTGGACGATTGTGCTGCAGGTGTTTCAGCTCTGAACTCCTGGATCAGTATCAGGAACTGGACATCAATGCACTGTAAATGTCTAGTAACATGGGATTTTTCTCACAATAAACATGGAATATATTCACAGTGTGTGCTTGGTAATATTTGCTTGCTTTTATTCACTGAGGTAAGTGGGTAAATAATACTAATGCTGCATCCATGTGCTGGAATTACCATTATTACAAGTAGGGCTGGCACGATTCCTCGATTAAATGTGAGTACTTGATTTTAAACATCCTTGAATTTATTGTATCCGTGTCGAGCAACCGACAAAATACCGGAAGTGACTCATTCCATGAACGAGAATCCACGAACCGCATTAAAGCGTTTTCTATGGCTGCAACGATGTATTAAAACCATTCAAAATCATACTATAGCATAGTGCTATTGTGACTTCACAAAGGCTCCAATCCAATTAAATAAATATATGCCCTGCAGGTTTTATATTTTATATATATATAAAGTTTAAACCCTCGCTCTGAGTTTGCACGTTTTGATTTTGAATTAAATGTCATTTGGTCAATATTAAACTAGGATTTGATCTGCTGTAAAGTGCTATTGGCATCTGTTATAATACATAATGTACATAAGATTATGTATTTTAACAGTGTTGTTCTATGATTACTTGCTTTAGATACTTTATTTGAACAAAATATTGCCTTGTTGTATTATGCATTTTAAGTCATTTTTAAGGCTTACGTCTTTGCTTAGGTATATTACCAAAAAAGTACTCAATTAATCGTCAAAATAAGCCAGATTGCTCTATTTATAGTCAAAATAATTGTCTGAATACTCGATTAAGCATCAAAATAGTCTGATTACAAGATTTAAGCACCAAAATAACCGACCGATTACTCAAGCATCAAAATAATCAACCAATTACCCAATTAAGCATAGAAATAAGTCCGGTCACTCTATTGATCATCAAAATAATCGACTGATTACTCGATTAAGCGTCCCAAAAGTCAGATTTCTTTATTAAATCGCCAAGATAACCGACCAAATTTTCGAAATAAGTCCGTTTACTCTATTAATCGGCAAAATAATCGTTAGTGACAGAGAATGCTGTAATCTTGCAATTAGGGCTGAGACTTTGTTATTGGCGACAGGAAGACAGTCCAACTGAAACGCTACGTTTCTTGGCACATGCTCAGTAGTGCAGTCAGTTTATTGCATTGTTTTTCCAAATTGCAATTACGAAACTCTAGTGGAATTAGTCATTCTGACATGACATTAACAGTTTAAAATTACTTTTCGTTTATATTTTCCCAGGTGTATCACTCGCATGCGTTTCTGGAGAGAGTTTTCTTTTCTCAAAGGATGAGTCTGAAGTCACGGGCTGTGGTTTAAGAGCACTTTATTGTTCATTGAGGCTACTTAAAAGTACAAAACAATGGCCTGCCAAAAGTTTGTTTTATTCCAAGGAGAAACAAGGCCATGAAATGAGGGTATAATACAGATTTACAAATCATTAAGAAGTACACTCGAGGTGCAGTGAAGTGTTTTAAACGTTGGTTTCTTGTCGTCGTTCTCCTGGAAGCGCACATCAAATAGAAAATATTGTTGCTCATATCCCAACTGATCATATTGGAGTGGATTGACTCGCGGTCGGTTTGTTCAATTGTCTCCAGAGACAGTTGAAAGCCTCCGTTCAGAAGTGTGTCGAGACTCTGCTCAGTAGCCTTCGGAAATAATACACAAGTGGCTATTACACTAACGCAGTGTTTTCATAGAATAACTGTGTTCCTGCACTTTAACCTTAAACAGACAAAACCTACAAACAAAAAAGATCAACTTTTTTCCTCGAAAAAAAAAAAAAAAAAAGCATGATTACAATAAAGGACAAGGGAAAAATTAAATAGCTACATATCATTAACAAATTAATTGTTCCTCAAAAAATACCTACGATTTTTTTTCTCTGTACATTCGTTACGCACAGCGTAATGATGGTCTTATAGTTTCCTATATAAAAACTTTTTTTTGTTTTTCATTAAGTGATTTACCTACAGCGTGTAGGGTAACGTGTGTCACAAGCGGAGAGTGAGAAAGTGTCCTACCCAGTAAACTGGTAGTGAAATGTGTGTGACGGACCTCCCTAAACCCTGAAGGTCTCGCGTAGGATTCGACAACGTTGTGGCAAATACATGCAAAAGGAGCGATGAAATCACCGTGAAGAAGTACTTCAGAAACGAGCGCGTGCACGTCGCCAACGATGAGCTCTTCTTCGTGTGAGAATTTAGCCGTATCCAATGGTTCAACTGGGCCGATGGAATGTAAGGACGAGCGCAAGCGTCTCCTGCATCTGCAACCTCTTGTCTCGAGTTAGTAGCTATACTGAACACGGGAGAAAGTACAAGACCTGCACGACGTTCCCTATCGGAGGAATGTTTGTTTCGGTACAGGCGGACCGTTGGAAAACCAGGTCCGTTTCCACAGCTGAAAGCAGAATTAAGAGATGAAGAACGACGAACACACACAAAATTAGCTTGACGTTTCCGGCAGATTGTCAACGCTACAGTTGACCTGTCCATAGCTGCTAACGCTGCTTTTTCAGTCATGCAAAGCGACAGCATCCTGTACCACGGATTAATAACATACAAAACCAACCGTTAATATATATAGATGGCCTTTCCGGAGGCTGTTTTTCTCTTTTGTATCTGGCAGCTACCACAATGAATATTGAATAGAAAATAATAATATTGAGTACAACTGTACCAGCAGTAAGTTTATCTAGGACTGTTACTGACAAAAATAAAATCAAATCTGAAGAAAAGGCTAAAAAGTATTACGATTGAAATGTCTACACAATAATAGATACCAGCTATTTTAAAAACATGCACTTATAAGCACTAGTTTACCCTTAAACCATCTACTCTACTAAAACCACAGTGCCTGGGGAAAAAAACGAATCCAAAACGACAAGAATGCCCACGTCTGCCGCAGTCCAGTTGTCAGCACCGTAGAGAGAAATGTCTGAAGCGAGAGCCGAAGCGAGCGAAAACAGGTTCCCTCCCCCTTACGAGCGTTTCCTGCTGAAGCGACGTGAACCGCTTCCCACCTGTGTCACCCTCCTATACGTCTTCTGAACATCCGACGCTAAACTGACACCACCTCGATCCATCCATAGTGCAAAATCAGTCCAGGCCTTCCGTTTCAAGTATACACATGCAGATTCAGGGTACGACCGGGAGAGAGTGTGTGAAAGACAGATTGGGTGCAATGGAAGAATGGCTTCTGGGTAAAAGGTTTGCATCAGCGGTTTCTTTGGTATCTGAGGCAGATGGTTAGATAAGCGCCTGGCTGATTTTGATCTCAAAAACCGAAAGGCTTCCTGCTCGACGATGCTGTTTATAAAAGGTATGGGCATCCCATAACGCAACAGCCAAGCTAAAAGTATACTAGCAAACTTACAAACAAAAAGAATTGAAAGGAAAAAATGCACGAAGAGCACCTCCTTGTCGTGCGTTCTTATGTACATAGCTATACATCAGCTCTGCTAAAACACGCATGGCTGCTTTGAGAGTGAAGCGGGCTGGAAGAGGCGGGACTGGGGTTCGCTGGTCCTCTTTTCAAGACACGAGGGAAGGGGAGTGATTGTGGTTGACCATGTGGCCGTTCGGAGAGGAGTCTGGGCTTCCGGAAGAGCCGCCCTTGGCCTTGATCTGCAGCCACGTCTCACCCAGCGCCTTGGCGAAGTGGTCGTCCACCGAGCCGGTGATGGACACCGAGTTTGTTACGGGCTCGGGCTCCTTGTAGTTCTTGCCCAGGCTGCGACGGAAATGCTCCTCGATGACGGGGTCACAGGCGGTGTTCGCTGAAGGCACAGGGAAAGACTGCTTAGTACAGATGCATTTTGCTAAAACACTTCCACACAGCTGATAAATGCCACTTTCCACAGGTAGGGTACAAAACAGTTCTTTAAGATGCTTGTTGAGGGGGGAAATGAGGTGTTTAACCTTCAGAAAATGTACATTAACCTTTATTATTTACATTATTTTCTAGCAAGCAAATTATAGCATTACAGTCATTTGCAGTGAAAATGTGAAAACTACTTAACCTAACCTGGTTGAAAAATGGTTCAGTTTTTGGCTAAGCTGTTCAGATCAAGAAAATATTCTTTTTATTTTTATGTGTCTCCTAGAGCCAGGTCCTAAAATTAACACTCGCCAAGCGCCAAATGAGAGTAAAAATCGGTGTTGGCGGGGATATGAAACGGTGTCACTCGCCAGTTGAGTTGGCCGGTAACATTTTTATGGATCCTAACAATATAATGTTGGCGAGAACATGAACGTTGCTCAGGACAGTTGACGGGTCAGTGCTTCATCACGAAAGTTTAAGCCTTGCAAATTGAAATATTCAAGCACAAAATGGAACTCAATTTGTTACTTGTGCAAAGTTTTCTGTGCGGAAACATCCGAAGCACGTGCCTCAGACAGTGCACGAATACTGAATTGAGCTTTCTTTCACTTCTTGTGCTTGAACAGACAAATTCACACAGAATTGTCAAAAAAATGCCCGTCTTTGCTGTGTATCCTAGTAAACGCAGTCGATTATCTTAAGTGAACAAACAGTTAAGACAACGCAGGTGTATCAGTATATTGGATCCGTGCAGCTCTTAAAGTGACAGCAGCCTAATATTCCTGCTGCTGTGAGCGTCGTTTATTGTTTGATTAACATTAAAAACAAAGGAAAACAATAGGACTGCATAATATTGGAATAAACTGACATTGCAATATTTTGTTTTCCTGCAATATGAAAACAATTTCACCACATGATTTGAATAGCTCTATTTGGATTTGCATTAAAACCTCGTTTATGCATTATTTTCTAATAATTCAATGGCCCATCATCAATTATTTCTTAATTTTTTGTTCAAGCTACAAAAGGGATTTTCTCTTTGTATTTTGTTGTTTGATTAACATTAATGACACAGACAGCAGCAGGTATTTATAGGCTGCTGTCACTTTAAGACCGAATGCCCGGATCCAATATAATGATACACATCTGTTTTCTTTCTCAATTTGTTTACGTTCACATAAGCCATAAACGACTGTGTTTACGAGGATACTTGCCAAGACGGGCATTTTGACAATTTTGCATGTATGTGTCCATTTAGCACAAATAGATGCAGAAGAGAATGGAATTAGGTGTTCGTGTGCATCTCTCTGTGAGCACAGATGCGTGCAAGTTCCGAATTGAGTTCTCTTTGCGCTTGAATGGTTCAAAATGTTTAAACTGATAGGACCCAAAATATATGTAATTTATAAAACTTTCGCTCTATGATGGTTAAACTTTAATCCAAGAACCCTATACCTGACACCCTGCGACACGACGTTTACAGTTTTAACAATATTGATGCTAAAACGATATATCGTGCAGCCCTAATTATTAAGGATTAGTAATCTATGTTTAATTTATACAGTGAAGACTATGCAGTTATTTTACATTTACTTTATTAAATTTCTGTACCTGAAAGCTACTGTTAGACATGCCTGATAAACACTATCTTTGTCCTATTGTATTTATTTGTGCTTTTGCTTTTAATTTGAAAACTTGATTTTTTTTTTTTCCTTAATGACTGTTTACTTGTCTTTAATAATGTTTTAAATGTGTATTAGTTAGGCTAGTAGTTTTAGCTGTGGTATCAAAATTGGAATACAAAATTGTTAATTTTCCCATACAGGCATGACACTGGAAGCATCAATGGATCCTTTCAAATTTAAACATTTGTGCTACAAGAACAAAGTCAATTTGCATTTCTCAAACAAAAAATTAAATGATGAAACCATAAAATATGCCTGGCAGAAACATCCTCCAGTACAAGTGCACACTTCATATTTGGTGGTTGGATAATGCTAAATACTTTAAATTCACAAAATTCACAAAAAGTTTTCAAACATTCGAAAAATTGCACTACAATTTATAAAATAAAAAAAATCTGAATGAGTACATTTATTTATTAAATACGTTGGTAACAGGGTGAAGTGGTTGATCTTGACTAATGTTGCTAACATTGCAATTTAAAGTAGAATAATTATAAAACCTGAGAAAAAAAACTTGAGACTTACTAAAATTATGTCACTTCCGGTATGTCAGTTACTCTATATCTGGTACTGGTAACAGGATTAAATTTTGTGCTTACATCTAATAGTTCTCTCTGTGAAGGGCATGGGATGAGTGTCATTATTAGAAGAAAAAGAAATAGGACATCCACCTGTACCCCATTCATGTAAAGTGCCATCTACGATCCAGAGAGGTTTGCCTGTACTTACAGTTGGAGGGTCTCCGATAGTTTGAAGTCAAGCTGGGTGAGCAGCCGTTGTGAGACACGGTGCAGTGGGTGAGGTTACAGTTACGGTTGTTCGCTGGGGCACATGTGATCACAGAGGGCCGATTCTGCACACACAACACACACACACTTCAGATGAGCAAGTGTCCAGACAAACAAACAGAACAACAACAGACTTCCTAAATTATAAATCACATCATGTTCATTCATTTAACCAGAAGAGAGAGCTGACTGATCCTTTTCCAAGGTCTTATTCTCCATTTCTGTCACCTAAAGGAGTTTGGCTTCCTTGCCACTGACACCTTTGGAGTTTATAAGACACTTAAAGGATTAGTTCACTTCAGAATTCAAATTTCCTGAATTTACTCGTTCCCATGTCATCCAAGATGTTTAGGTCTTTCTTTCTCTACATGATCCCAGACGAGGAATAAGAGTCGTATCTAGAGAAACCATCGGCCATTTTCTAAAATAAAAATATATATACTTTTTAACCACAAATGCTCATCTTGCACTGCTCTGTGATGCTCCACGCATTACGTAATCACATTGGAAAGGTCACGCGTGACGTCGGCGGAAGTACAGCGGTAGGGCGAAAAACTGTAGAGCTCTTTGAAGCTGCACTGAAACTGACATTTGGACCTTCAACCTGTTGAACCCCAGTGAAGTTCACTATATGGAGAAAAACCCTGGAATGTTTTCCTTGAAAACCTTCATTTCTTTTCAGCTGAAGAAAGAAAGACATGAACATCTTGGATGACATGGAGGTGAGTAAATTATCATAGTTGAGCTTTTTCCTGGAAATTTAACATAGCCAAACATGGTTTCAGGGGAGTTTGATGAAACTTGCTTCTAAACATCAACAGAAAGGAGGAGTTCTGCACCTTTTAAAATCGAGAAAAACAAAAAAATAAAAAGTCAGTGTACTGAAGTTGTTACCTGCTGGCGCTCAACAGGGCTGACAGTAGGCGAGATGGCAACAGTGCGGGTGGCGTCCATGTTTTTGGTCAGTGCGAGAGGCTGGTCCATGGCCAGGCTGGGCATGTGGGCGTAGAGGTGACCACCAACGAGACTCATGGCGGGGGCGCCGAGGCGCTCTATGGGACTGCGGCTGCGATCCCGGGGGTCCTTGCGGTAGTCCCCATTGGCAGGCTTGCCTCTGCAAGAGAAACAAAGGAGGGATTGTACTGAGGCCCACGCCGAACGGCACAAACAAGCAGAGCTATTAATGCTGCATTCAGTGGGCCTGGCAAGAGCTACGCACCTCCCGCAAGCAGTCGCGATGGCTTGATAAGAAGGGTTTGTATGGAGTCAACATTGCTTATACTCAAGCATTCATTTAGTGTGCTCAACAAATAATCTCTATTATTTTAAAGAAACTTTTGTTCCATTTGATCGAGGCTGTCAAACCTCGCCTCCAACTCTACATTAGCTCAGATCGCTGGTTACAAAAGGCCCTTTCCCACTACCGACCTCCTTTCCTGTTTTTCTTTTCCCCTTAAAAGAATAGACACACATGCAGCAAAGCCCAGAAGCGCTATTCCACCCTTCCGGAACGATCGGCCTCCTGTTGCCAACAGAGCGGAGGCCCAGCAAGGGGCCAAGTGCACTATTCAAAAGGCTTCATCTGTGCTTCACAGGAAGAGAACTTAATACCCTTCACCGGGCACACAAGAGAGCTGAACAACAGCACGGGAAGAGCGGGTGAAACTCTAATCAGGTATTTGAAGGAAATGCTTTCAATGCAGAATCTGTAACCTCAGTTTGGTGACCGTGGTCCACCTTCGGGGAGAATAAACGCTGTAGGTTTTGTCGAGGCTCAGCTGTGTGGGCTGCGATCCTTGAAATTGTCTGTTACTTGGCAACACAATTGGCAAGCGAAGCATCTGCAAGTAAACTGTTACGTCTACCGGAAATTACTGTCCTCACAATAACTAATGGAAAGCTGTGGAGGGAAATCTGTCAGAAACTACTCCTTCACAATCCCTTCCTCAGCAAAATCAACTTTCACTGCAAAACATACGCCGTGTACATACGGTCCTAAAAAAGTTGAGATATCATGATGACAGCACCACTGATGGAAGGTTACATATATAATATTGTTACACACACACACACACACACACACACAAAAAGTAGTAGCTGGACTCTGTTGACGGTCTTCAAAGGATCCACAGAAGACAGACAGTTTCATGGCGACTCAATTTATCATTGAATTTGCAGCAAACTATATCAAGGTACTGTATATTGTTACATATGAAACTTCATAGAATCCACCTTTAATTGTTCAGTGAATTTTTGCAGGCAAAATCCAGTCATTCCAAAAGGAATCCACGCAATTTCCCCACGTATTCCAAGTTGGACTCATGGATTTTGCAATGTAAACCAACATAAAGCTGCTCGTTTGAAAGGGAATTGTGTGATCCATACATCACTATTGACAAGACCATTTTTGCCTATGGATTTTTTGACATAATTACGCTAATGTAGCCGCACATTTACACCATAGCACAAGGACGTGAAGCTATATTGGCTTCAAGCTTCGTATAATTAGCGGTAAGGTCAGATCTAAGAGATGCTGAATAATATTCAGAAAAACCTGCTGAAAGCCTCTTTACTCAAGATCCTTTGAAAACAAACAGCAAAGAGGTCTTTTCATGAGATCTTTCAGTTCCCTGCTATTTCTCTCTGATGTGAGCTAAATGCTCTGGCAATATTCCAGGAGTGCTTTCAAGAAAGAACGTAGATATTTGGGATTCTGAATAGTGTGAATCTATTTTCACATGAAGCTCTTGTGTATTTTGATGTTTCAGCACAAGGCTCAATATAATAGGGGTGGAATCAATTCACGTCGATTAAAACATTTCAAAAATCGATTTAAGTGTTACAGTTACAGTTATTAATCACAATAAGCCTCCAAAAAGGACTCAAGCGGTGCTCGCACTGATGGAAACACAGCCGAAGTGTGAGCGCAGATGTATGCAATCCCATATTCAGTTCTTTCACAGCTTATTGCATTTGCATGGTAAAATACAACCACAATTATGCCAAACTGTGTGGAGTATTCACATAAAAACAATGGTAACACTTTAGTATAGGGAACACATAAACTACGACTTTTCCCTCAATAAACTCCTAATTTACTGCTTTGTTAGTAAGGTTGTTGTTAAGTTTAGAAATTGGGTAGGATTAAGAATGTAGAATAAGGCATTAATATGTGCTTAATTAGTACTAATAAATAGCCAATATTCTATTAATATGCACGCTAATAAGCTAGGACAAAAGGGATGCGTAACAGTATACTAAATCAGTGCATTCATATTTAAAGGGACAGCGGCCTCATAAATAGCTGTTGCCGTCTGTTCCATTAATGTTAATTTAAAATATTAAAAAAAATCACTCACTGCTTTTTGACTGAATCACTTCTGTATCTTTAATATGAATCAATTTATATTTAATTAATAAAGTGAAGACTTATTTTTACATTTGATTAGTCCATTTATGTAGTAAGAAATACTACATGTTAAAAAACCCAGTCTACTGTACCTGGAATTTTTTTTATTTGATCTTTTGTTGCTTCGTTCCTATTTTTAATATCAAAAATGAAATAAATTTGCCTGCCTTGCTTTGTCACAGAAGACTCAAGTCATGTGTGTAATGATTGCAGTCAGCATAAATGGCATTTGTTTTATGATATTGGGTTGACTAAAATGGAAAGAAAAACTAAATTTCAAGGTTCACATTTAATTCAGTGGGATTTTTTTCTTCAAGACCTATTAAACTGTCTACCACAGTCAAATAAGAAAGGTAAGANAGCGGTGCTCGCACTGATGGAAACACAGCCGAAGTGTGAGCGCAGATGTATGCAATCCCATATTCAGTTCTTTTACAGCTTATTGCATTTGCATGGTAAAATACAACCACAATTATGCCAAACTGTGTGTAATATGCTAGGAGAAAAGGGATGCGTAACAGTATACTAAATCAGTGCATTCATATTTAAATGATATTGGGTTGACTAAAATGGAAAGAAAAACTAAATTTCAAGGTTCACATTTAATTCAGTGGGATTTTTTTCTTCAAGACCTATTAAACTGTCTACCACAGTCAAATAAGAAAGGTAAGAAAACAGTAAATTAGAATCATATCGAATCGAAATTTGATTCAAAATCGAGAATCGATGTTTGGTCAAATCTTGACCTCAAGAATCGAATTTGAATCATGTCATGAGGTACACCCCTACAATATAATAGTAAATAACTTATAGTACTGTGACAGTAACAGCCTTAGTATTCAAGAAGCAGTCTTTGTGCCATTAACTGGACGTGAAGGTAACTTGGCTAAAAACACTAACTTGATCTGCGAGATCGTTTTCAATCATCAATCAGATATTATGTTTAATGTTTGCGGAAATAAATACGGAAAAAAGATCGATTTGTGGCTTTGAGAATCAATATAATCGACTAAATATTTTTTAAAAACGATTAATCGAAAAATAGATGTTTTTGCCTGGCCCTAATCTTCACATTGAAACCGTACGCAGGATGAACGAGGTAGGCAGTCTGCTCCACACTTTACAGCAGTGAAGTGAACTCTACAAGACTCACTTTAGTCACAGAAGCAGGCCAATAAAACTAGGGACATTTTCTCATAATTGCATTTCATAGCCGTGCAGCAAAACCTCACGAATCCACCACAGATCTTGGCAGGAAGATTTCTCTCTTATTTCTCCTTTAAGTCACTGGACCCTCGCCCACAAAGATACAGGAAACATCTGGGAGAAATCAAGGCAAGGAAGGCAGAACCACAGGATACAAACAGTCAGTACTGTGGAAATGGTGCTTCATCTGATAGAGCCGTCCCATACGCGCCGCTCAATATCAGCCATATTTCTAGCATTCTTATAACACCACAAGAACAAATCATTAGAAACGTGCTTTAAAACATTAACCAAAGTGCTTTATTAATAGCGTGAGCTGTTTAACTAGTGTTAAATTTATATAATGAATTAATTTACTTCCCATTTATAAATCTTACATGTTAAATGTGGTTACTGAAGCAACTAAAACATTTTGGCACATTGATTATTTTTGGCTCAGGTTTTGAAAGGAGCATCCAAAAAGGTAAATGGCAGTTTCAGAGTTTGGACCCGTTCCACACTGTGTGTAATCAGTTTAAAACCGTTTGGCTAACTTGCTTTGACAAATTATAATCCAAACACAAATGAGCCACTCATGTGTTTGCTTACATATAAAAGTTAGCAGAAAAACATTATTTTACCTAACCACACTGGCACTGCCTTTTCATGACTCTCCATTTGGCAGGCTATGGATGCATGAGAAAGACACAGTCTCCAAGTTCCCAGCAGGAACACACAGGCGGCCGTGGATTATTCCCAGCTTCAGGAGAACCTTTGAAATCAGATGTCTGTCCTTACTTGCTTCTTACAGTGAGATTTAGTATTTCAAATATTGAAAGTATGGACTGCTAATGATAACCTTCTGTTGCATTTATGATCTACTTAAAGAGGCCATATTATGCCCTTTTACAAAGTCTAGAACAGGTTTTCCTGCTTGAATGTTGATCATTTTCCTCATATTCTCCATTGTTGCAGCTCCTCTCTTCCCAGTCTGTCAGTAACGCTCTGTTTACTTCCTGTCTCTATGAAGCCCCTCCTTCTGAAAAGCACAATGTGCTCTGATTGGTCGGCTGGAGCATTGTGTTGTGATTGGTGTTTGGGAAATGTCCCGCCCCTTACCATAACCACCAGTTTCAACACACTACTAACTAACTCAACCAGGCCCCGCCCCCTTATACTGCGTATGAGTTATTTAAATGAGGAATATTGTGAAGAAAACTCAAGATCGAGGCATTTCAGAAACACGGACACTGATATAGAGAAAAATAATAAGCTTTTTCCTGCTCAAACAGCAACATTACACACTAAAGACAGATGAAGATGGAGAAAAGCATAACAGGACTCATTTAAACCTTCCTTTTAAAGATGGCACTTTCAGTCATTTGGTAAACCAGTGGAACTCTTATTTTGTTGTAGACGTCAACAGGGACCAGGGCAGGAACAGTGTGTCTTATTCAGCAGTGGGGCGTCTCCAGTGGGACAGGCCGGAGCAAGCTTCCAGAACGCAGTGGGCTGACCGGATAAGAGGCCCTTTGTTTTCATGGAAGCAGTGAAAATGAGAAAATGGCCCCCACCCTGACACCGAGCCCACTCGACGACAATATGTCTCCCAGAGTTTCCAGTTTTATTAGACCTACGAGGTTTCATTGGCAGCATTGAGGGAGCTGTATATGAAGAGTCTTATCTCTTTGCTTTAATCTGTTTAGACTGGCACAGACAGATTGCAGTAAACTAACGCCTAAACAAACCTACAGATCAAAAACCAGCATAACATGAAACAACTCTAAACACTCATAGACAACCGACGCACGCTTCTAACAACAGAGGGCCAGAAATGCTTAAAATAACTTTCCAACTCTGGACAAAAGCTTATGGTGTGTAGAGACACAGGAAAAGTGATTTTCCCAGCCCCCACTCCTTCATTCCCTTCTATAGAAAAACAGCATCATGGAAACCTGAGCTGCTTCAGCCTGTGGTGTCCGGTGTCACCCGCAAACTCCCAACCAAAACAATCAAGAGCGGCTCGTTCACCTCCATCCTGATCAAAATCACATGTCTGTGTGGAGCAATACAGAGGAAAATGAACAATTCAATCCTCAGTGTTCAAATATAAACGTATTCCTACTCTTGGAAAAGCTAGGAAACATTTTGCAGAAACTTTCCTGAAACTCAAAGCCTCTGTGTGATAAGTTTTCAAAGTTAAAGGGTTAGTTCACCCAAAAATGAAATTTCTGTCATTAATCACTCACCCTCATGTCGTTCCACACTCGTAAGACCTTCGTTAATCTTCAGAACACAAATTAAGATATTTTAGAATGTTTTTTTTTTATACTCCATTGAAAGCAATGAAATTAGTCATTCAGAAAAGGTACTAAAGACATCGTTAAAACAGTCATGTGACTGCAGTGGTTCAACCTTAATGTTATGAAGTGACGAGAATACTTTTTGTGCGCAAAAACAAAACAAAAATAACTTTATTCAACAATCTCTTCTCTTCTGTGTCATTCTCATACGTTGTTTACGTCCAGCGCTTCCAGGCTCTACGTCAGAACGCTGACTCATTATTGGCCGGCTCCTGCGTCAGCATCACACGCATGCGTCGTGCTGATCATGTGATCAGCTTTGAGCCGGCATTCGGACGTAAACACGGAAGCTCTGCAACGCAAATAGCATATGAGAATTGTTGAATAAAGTTATTTTTGTTTTGTTTTTGCACAAAAAGTATTCTCGTCTCTTCATAGGTTGAACCACCGCAGTCACATGATTGTTACAACGATGTCTTTAGTACATTTCTGAATTACTGTAATTTCATTGCTGTCAATGGAGGATAAAAAAAAAAAACATTCTAAAATATCTTAATTTGTGTTCTGAAGATTAACAAAGGTCTTACGGGTGTGGAACAACATTAGGGTGAGTAATAAATGACAGAAATTTAAATTTTTGGGTGAACTAACCTTTTAACTTCAGGGTCTAAGACAAAAACAAAAGAAGTGTAAAAACATCAACACAAACCAATGTCTTTGGTTCACAAACACTTTTACACAACTCAAATTTCTAAAGTAAAATTTAATTTTATACATTTTTAATAATTTCTTTTCTAATTATGATTATATTGTTAATTGTTTCTGCAGAGGTTTGCTAATAATTAATAATGAAATAATTCACTAATAATTCTTAGATTAATAAAAAGTTGCAACTAAACAATACACAAACCACTTGCACTTCAACAAAAACTTTTCACATTTTCATCAAAATAAAGTGAGCAAGAGCAGCATTAAGGCCATGAACAGGATCTTGCCGTCAGTCACTTCAGAAGAGACGCTTCAGGGAGAGCGAGTGTTAAAGTTAGTGAAAAGGGAAGGCGTTGTAAAGAATCTGCAACCCTCAGCACTAGCAGGACCTCAACAGGCTTTAGAGTAGACTTTTTAATCAGTGACAAGCTCTGACGGGCTGCCAAGATGAAGACTAGGATCAAACAGAGTGCGATAGCATTACAAAAGTACATCTATACAGTCAAAGTTTAAAACCTGTGCTCTTAAATTTGAGCAAAGTTGAACACAAACAATGTCAAAGCCCAATTTAAAGAGTAGTCCATTGTAGCCTTCTTCACAATATTCCTCATTTAAATAATTCATGCGCAGAATAAAGGGGTGGGGCCTGGTTGAGTTAGTTAGTAGTGTGTTGAAACTGGCGGGACATTTCCCAAACACCAATCACAACACACTGCTCCAGCCGACCAATCAGAGCACATTGTGCTTTTCAGAAGGAGGGGACAGACTGGGAAGAGAGGAGCTGCAACAATGGAGAATATGAGGAAAATAATCAACATTCAAGCAGGAAAACCTGCTCTAGTAGAGCCCAAAAACACATTCAATCTCTGAGCTTCTGTTGTTCTCACTGGCTTTTGCACTTGGATCCTAATTGACAGAACAAATTGGCGGTCATAAATCAGCCTGCTCTGCTCTGCCTAGCACCAGTGTGGCTTTTTCAATGCTGAACAGCACATCTCGTGTCCCACGACCGAACGCCGCTCTTCCAAACGGAGCTGGAATGTGGGGAATGTTCACAGCTCTGCCATGAGGGCACGGCCAGGCACTACAAACAGCCCATGTGCTTCGCTCCGAGCACCGGAATGTCAGGAATCCCAGGCCTCGGTCTTCAGCACATTCCAGAATCGCTTTCGGCAGGAACACTGCCTGAGCAGCCCTAACTTAAGCTGAGTAAGAGGGTTTCTAAAAAGGACCAGATTTCCATGTTGGTGGAGAGAGGACACAAGCACAAGATGTATCCAGAATGAGACGCATGATATTATCAGTTCCACTTACAACTGTGCGGCAAACAGCCGGCTCATCTTGGCCACATGCTCGCTGTTACAGTCGATGTCGTCGTCTGCTTGGTCCCCGCTGTGTTTCCTCTTGCTGGGGCTGATGGGAGGAGGGCCCGTCCTGTGATTGCTGACTGCAGAGGACAGGGACATGGACTGCATTCTGGACTCTCCTCTCAGAGCAGCTTCGCCTGCCAGAAACACAAGACAACTAGCATTAATACAACTGATACAGCACTTGTATCCATTTGCTTTTGTAGGTCATGTGAGAAGTGCACTACATGAAGTTGGACGGATTCAGGGTTGACGGTGTTAAAAATTTCTTCCATTTAATAAAATATGTTTAAGAGATACTGGCCTCTGGCATGAGGAACACAGCAGTTGGTCTTCATTTGATAACACAAACTGGTGTGTCCTATTCGGCACTGTGCATTTACCATCTGATCCCAGCAATTATTGAAAATAAAGATACGAGTGGGAAGATGACAACCAACCGAAGCGTAAAATAATCTACTCTACACACACAGTGTGTCTTGAGTTTAAAATCAACTACAAATCACAACAGGAAGAGGACAGAACAGAAATAAACGGTAACACTTTGGTATGGGGAACACGTATTCACTATTAACTAGTGATCGACCGATGTATCGGTTTACCGATATTTTTCCCGATATTTAAGCATTTTTCCATAATCGGGTATCGGTTTTGTAATATCGGATTCGCCGATTTACGGCGCCATCTTGTGGCCGTTTTGAGATTTCCGCCATTGCAGCCCGGGCGTCTGAGGAGATCAGTCAACAACAACTCAGTGCACAGGTAAAGTATATGTTCTACTTGGTTCGCTTTAATTAATCAACTTTATTTAACATAACAGACATGCACAAATGAGATCTGAGACATAAATTCCTGATATAGTTAATTTATGCAGCTTGTTTCTAAACAATTGAGACGAACTCATTGAGTCACGTAGTGTAATTCGTCATGTCCTGCCCCAATAAAGACGTAACTTTACATGAATTAAATAAAACAGACATGAATGAGTGCATGTTGAAAATAAAAGCGCTGAATTTAATTCTCTATCTGTTGTATTTGCTCACCATTAGTCTAGAAGAAAAAGTTCGTTCATATTGCTTAGCAACTGACGGATGATCAGGAGGCTTAAGCACGGCCACTGAATGAAACTTTTGACAAGATTATCTTGTTTAAACACCCTATTATAATTTACTACATAATTATTTCGCTAATACACATATAAATATAGCCTACCGCTTTGTGGAAATTAATTATTTATTATCTCCATGCGCGATCGCGGTTGATTAAGTTATAGTCAAACAGCACTTTGTCAGTTGGCATTTCATGATTTAACGTTAGATTAAATTTAGATCATAAAATGCCAACTGACAAGTGCTGTTTAACTTTATATAGTTTTAATTTTTTTTTTACCTCAAAGCTTTTATTTTAAAACAAAGACACTTAGTAACAGTGCACTTTAATTTTTTGGACTCAGACCCCTCTATTTATTTGTGTATAAATATAAAGTTTTTTTTTGTATGCAAGGAGGGAGTGATTGTTATAAATAAAATGGTTTGTTCAGCTCATTTGTGTTGTAATAATTGTCAAAAACAGAAGTATAACAGTAAATAAATATCGGTTCTGCATATCGGTTATCAGGTACATAAACATGCAAATAATCGGTATCGGTAATAAAAAATCAATATCGGTCGATCACTACTATTAACTACGACTTTTGCCTCAAACTCTTAATTTACTGCTTATTAATAGTTAGTAGGGTAGTAGTTAAGTTAAGTTTAGGTGTTGGGTAGGATGTGCTTTATAAGCACTAATAAACAGCCAATATGCAAGCTAATAAGCAACTAGTTAAAAGTGAGAATTGTTCCCCATACTAAAGTGTTACCGAAATAAACATTTGCTGGAAATTTGCCTAGTAAATACATCTTAACATTAAAAAAATAAATAAATAAACTTAGTTTCAGATACTTTCTAAATGTTGCTTACACAAGAAGTGGTCATTCCGCCAAGTGTCGCTTTCAAAATCTACCAACAGGCTTGCAAAATGGATAATGTACCATTTCTGTCTTACGGTTAATTGGAGTAAACAATGTGTCCAGTTATCAATATTTGCAGAGAAAAGCCCCTTAATGAATATGATTCAAAAACATTGTGACAGACGAATAAATCAAAGTGTGTGACCTCTATAGGAATCGTATGAAATTTTACAAAATTCCGGTTCCGATTCCATTAAAATGATTAAACAACCAATTAAAAAAAATATATATTAGTAAGGGGGAAAATGCACAACACAACTCTAGTCATTTGTGTTTATTAAACTTGTAAAATTAGTTTAACAGACTGTTAATCTCAACAAATTCACTAACACTTTACAATAAGGTTCATAACATTAACTAACTACATTAACTTCATTTCTACAGCATTTATTAATCTGTTAATGTTAATTTCAACATTTACTAATACATTAGGCTATTAAAATCAAGAGTTGTATGTGTTAACATTAGTTAATGCACTTGAACAAACTATGAACAGCTGTATTTTTATTAACTAAAGATTAACAAATACAATAAATGTATTGCTCATGGTTAGTTCATGTTAGTTAATACAGATCAACGGCAGCGTCGCGATTTTATTTTTGTCAAAGGTTTAATATACACAGGCGAATCGTTGTCCTTTAGGAATTAGATCATGTGGGTGATGAAATTAAGAACAAATCTTTTAAAGATTAATCGTGCAGCTTTGTGCATCTCTCTCTGCATTGATATTTGACGTATATGGGTAGCGTATGTGTCACGGGTTTTCTACAACAACGGCTTTTCAGTGCAGTCTTTGGTATAACATTCATGAGGTGAGATGTCTATTTAAAGGATACGCTCCTCACACTTCGCCCACCCATCACACCAAAACCATTTTCAGAATCGAAACAGGGGTTTTGCTCGGTTCCAGTACTTTTTAACAAACAGTACTGCGAACAGGTCTTCACTCATTCTGTGCTGTTGGTCTGTTTTTAAATTGGACTAAATTAAAACACATATTAAAAGGTATTATACCCAGTGTTGCCAAGTCCGCAGTTTCCCCGCGGAATTGGGCTACTTTTACACTGTTGCCGCGGGTTGTTTTCATGTCCGCGGGTTGAATCGACCCAAAATAATGTGATATTTAGTCCCTGGAATGCGAATTTTACCAGAGGAGCCCCGACAAAAACTTGAATTTTACCCTCCGGAACGCGATTTTTACCATGGGACCCCCCTGAAATGCCACTGGCCTAGTTTTGAGGAGCAATTGGGTGGGTTTTGTTGTGAAAACTTGGCAACCCTGATTATACCAGCCACCAAGCTGCAGAGATATAAGTACTGCCCCATTAAAACCCACACCGGTCCACTATATTACACATGAAAGCTCCTAGTCAATACAGGCCACTGCTTTGATGTTGATTTCCAGATCATAAAAACCATCAAAATCACACAGAGAGAAGAATCNGGTTGTTTTCATGTCCGCGGGTTGAATCGACCCAAAATAACGTGATATTTAGTCCCTGGAATGCAAATTTTACCAGAGGAGCCCCGACAAAAACTTGAATTTTACCCTCCGGAACGCGATTTTTACCATGGGACCCCCCTGAAATGCCACTGGCCTAGTTTTGAGGAGCAATTGGGTGGGTTTTGTTGTGAAAACTTGGCAACCCTGATTATACCAGCCACCAAGCTGCAGAGATATAAGTACTGCCCCATTAAAACCCACACCGGTCCACTATATTACACATGAAAGCTCCTAGTCAATACAGGCCACTGCTTTGATGTTGATTTCCAGATCATAAAAACCATCAAAATCACACAGAGAGAAGAATCACAGCAATCACCATAAACTCACTCATCATTCTTTCCTTTGATATACTTCTCTTTCTTTAAGAACACTTGACTGGTATCTGAGAGCAGAAAAAACATCAGTATTTGAAAACATTACATTGATACACTGAGGGTGCAAAGTCAATATTTGTTCAGTAAATGCCTTCAATCTTTGCTTTGTACTTGCAATCAAACTTCTTTTTCTGCAAAAGAACTGCATTGGAGGATTGTAAGTAATGCAAGTGTCATTACAACACTATGCTGAAAGATTCCTCTAAAATATGAGATACAGTACAAGGGCACTCAGTACATTTGCAGGCTCTGTGTAGGAGTTAGGCCGGAAAATTACAACTGGCACGCTCTCTCCAATGGGACTTTCCACTTGCGATGAGGTTAACTAAGCCTGAGAAACTTTGCAAGATCCATTTATTAAGCCAGACATGAAGCCTGCATTGGTGCAGTTATTTACAGAGTAAAATGATAAATAGACATGGTAAAAAAATAACCCAACCAGGTGTCCTCTCCCACACTGAAGCCTCATAAAATAAGTCATGCATACATTCACTCAAGTAAACGAACGATAAAGCTCAGACAGACGAGCTCACGAGGTACTTCCCAAAACAAGCGGCCTATTTTCCCGACTGACATGTTTCGGCTCGTCTGTCCGTGCTCCATGGCAACAGAGCTGACATCATTGTTTTTGGCAGGGGCCGGAGCTGCTAATAGAGAAAAGGCTGCGCTGCAGTAAACGTCCACAGCGCCCCGACACATGATAGCTTATCTGTGTTAGCCTCCAGAGAGCCATGAGACGACGTGGGCTGTACTGTGAAAGTTAGTGGGGATTCGTTTATCATCAATGAAGAATACTGTACGGAGACAGATGTCAAATGATGAAGTACAACAGTGTTTGTCACTGAAACGCTACACATTCTCAAAGTCTTCCTAATCCAACACACCTGACTCATTCAGCTCGTTAGTAAAGACTCGGATAAGAGAAGAGACACAGACTCCAGAGACAGGGAAACACTGAACTACAACAAACATTATTAGGGTAAGGTGTTGTCAATAGCACTATTTGAACAGGATTAGTTTCTCAAATAATAAATGAATAGTTTTACACGAGGATTTCAAGAAGCAAGAGGTCAGAAAGGAGAACAATTCTGAGGTGACTTAGAAATTTGAGAAATAATTGCTGTGCAAATTGTGCTCGAGTTACATTTATCAACTATCACTGCATGTACTCGCATGTCTGTAGTTATTTATAAGGTGACTGTCTCTATTCTGCACCGGAAAGGCACATTTCAGAAACATCAGAACTGAGAAAAATGGCTACAAAGTTCTCAGGAATGATTTGGAATTTATTTTGAGATTTTTCTTTTTTTCCTCAAACCTGTCACAGGACATATCGCTGTCTAAAACACCAGAATTCACTCTGAATTTGACAAAATGTGTTTTGCTTTTGTATGACAGCATTTTCGTGACATATATATAGTAAAGTGAAATTTATTTCTTTGATTAAAGCTGAATTTCCAGCATTTCATTTTTCAGGATTGTTTGATGAATAAAGTTCAGAAGAACAGAATTTATTTGAAATAGTAAAGAAAATGTGTTTACGGTCAAAAAATTTTCAACGGTAGTGCATATGCATGATGATGACAAAGTAGTATGAAAAAAAAACTCAACTAATTGAAATGCTTGAAATTTGGTGAAGAGCAAAGGCTGTATGCAACCTCTTGAACATTACAAATATGAAATGTGATTGATGCATTAAGCAGCTGGTCAAAAAGTGTGAAAAATCAACATCGGCAATCACAGAAGTTCCCTTCAGACACAGATTTCGCTGGATTTCTGAGAAAGCTGTTCCAGTATTCATTCACACTGCCAGAACTTTCCCATATTCTGTGCTTTCATTCACACACATCAAGGACCGTTCCATAAAGTCAAAGCGACATTTCGATGTGACATCCCTGCAAATTAATTTTAGCATTCTCTCGTGAATAACTGCTTTATTTTTGTAAACTAATTTTCTCCTCCTGCCAGCGAGATAGCTGTACATCAACTAACGATTGCGCAGCTAATCCCGGGAACGTTACTAGATCCTGATTCCAGTATTTTGGCATTCCGTGCTCCCTTTCAAAGCTCTCTGGCAATTTTATGAACTCAAAACTCAGTGTGAATGAATCTAGACGCTCCTGACTCAATGTCTCAGAAGACGTTTGAGTTGCTCAGCAAGTTAGATTGTGAGAAGTTTGTCTAATTCACACGGAAATCAAATCACTAGCATGATTTCCTCTCTGCAGAACTTCTGAAGTGCACAACAAGGAGAAACGAGAGAAGCAGGAGAACGAAGCTTCTTTCAACCAACCTGTTGAATTTCACACTTCGGTGAGACGTTCAGATCAAGCAGAAACCTCACAACAACCTTCGCTGGGAACTGCAGGAGCCATAAAAGATGACTATCAGTGTTAGAAGAGATGAAGCCAATGTTTGATCTTTTGAAAGACTGTCATTATGAGCGTATGTGATCAAAGTCTGCTCCTACTACTGGAGACTTCAAACGTCAAGCCAGAATGAGATTGTGTTTCGGATGTGAGCCAAACCCTTCCTCCACCGCACATCCACACACATTTTCAGAAGACAACCTCGTATGCAAATGACACTTTTGGCAAACACGGTGTGAAAAGAAGAGATTCCCTGTCAAACCAAGCCCTGCCTTCAAGCTCCTGATCATACAAAGCGTCTGAAATCTGATCTTCTCTGACCAGCAGACAGCATGTTACCCATTCATTCGAGCGGAGGGCACGCTTGTCTCTCTTTTTAAGCAGGGAGGCCACTGCTAGACAGGTATGGTTTTAGCAGGGGGTCTTATCTTTCTGTTGCCAGCAGCTCTTTTTAGCCTTTGTTCAGCAGGAAAGATGACAGTCAGCGTTTCACCCCTGGCTGACGGCTGTGCTTCATTTTAAACTCAGCTGGCAAGCGCAGAGCCCGAGATGAGAACAGCACGCCACCGCCGCAACCTGCGACAACACGGAAAAGGCCACGCATTCCTCCTGAACACGTCTGATACCTGTAATCAAGGGAAAACACGCTCTCCATGAAAGTCAAACGATACATCCAGTTAATGACACTGGTGATGGAGGGATCTGTAGTCGTGAAAGACAAAACAATATACATATTTCTTCTTTCTCACTGTGTGACTACCTGGTACTTTCAAGGTGAAGTATCTGCAATGATCCATAATGAATCTATGAACGATTAAAGTAAATTGGTCATTGTGTAAAAAAGTTGCTTGTTCAGAGAAAAAAAAAAGATTGTGTTTTAAATATAATTTATTCTGAAGCAAAATTCTTATCAGTGTTCATTCAGCTTTGATATTTAAATTTACATATTTAAACCTTAAATTTGCACCTTTATAAAGGGTGTTTTTTCCCTCTAATCTTATTGAATGTATTCTTAATTTTTCATTTTATATTCTTAACTTTGATCAATAAATGTAATTAGAATAATAAGACACTGTAGGGCTGTTACCAATCAAATTAAATCATTTACACTGAAAAATTACAACTGCATTAAATACGGTTATGATTTTGTTTTAAATATTTTTTGAATACAAATAAGAAATGTTGTGGAAAAAACAAACATGAAACTAAACCAAAAGTGAGTCATTCATTCAAACGACTAACGCATTCAAGAATGAGGCGGTTGTTTATGAATGGGTCATTGAATCTTTGACTTAACCAATTCGTTCAAAACGCTGAATTATTCAGCAATGAAAGACGGCTGAGTGTTGCTGTGATTTNATGACTGGGGGACTTGAATGTTTTTTTGAAAACCTGTTATGAACATTTGAAAACAGCCACGGGTAAAATTTACCCCGTTGGCGGTTCTAGTGTTAAACCTTAAATTTGCACCTTTATAAAGGGTGTTTTTTCCCTCTAATCTTATTGAATGTATTCTTAATTTTTCATTTTATATTCTTAACTTTGATCAATAAATGTAATTAGAATAATAAGACACTGTAGGGCTGTTACCAATCAAATTAAATCATTTACACTGAAAAATTACAACTGCATTAAATACGGTTATGATTTTGTTTTAAATATTTTTTGAATACAAATAAGAAATGTTGTGGAAAAAACAAACATGAAACTAAACCAAAAGTGAGTCATTCATTCAAACGACTAACGCATTCAAGAATGAGGCGGTTGTTTATGAATGGGTCATTGAATCTTTGACTTAACCAATTCGTTCAAAACGCTGAATTATTCAGCAATGAAAGACGGCTGAGTGTTGCTGTGATTTGTTTGGAACTATTTTCATTGCTGAAATAGAACAAAAACGGTGATCCAATCTCATGATCCAATCCAATTTCGATTCCAGAAGTCACGATATGATTCCAAAACAATTCTTGATTCTACTTTTTTTCTTTTCTTAATTTGTTTACAGACTTTTAAAATCTTAAATTTGTACGTTTAATAAGTACTTTTTAAAATATTATTACAATTAAAAATAAAAGCGCCATTTACCATAATGTGTGCGTTGATCAATGTTTATATGTGAATAAAAGCCTAAATTCAATCTGTTTATTGTAAAAAGCAATCAAGTCTCTTCAGAAAATTTGGATTAAACCGCTCGATTCATATGGATTCGTTTTACAATCTCTTTATGAACTTTTTGAAGCGTCAAAGTGTCAGTTGCAAATCAATGGAGGGACAGAAATCTCTCAGATTTCATCAAAAATATCTTAATTTGCATTCTGAAGATCTTACAGGTTTGGAATGACATGAGGGTGAGTAATTAATGACAGAATTGTCATTTTGGGTGATGTAAAATGTAAAATAAGCGTTCATTTAATTATTTCCACAAGACGACATTTCCGTTAACTTTTATAATCTTCCCAGCTCCTCAAGTCCTCAAAATCATCTTTGGTGTGAAGAACAATGAACATAAAGATAAGAAAGTTTGTCTGCGACCTTTGAATGGCTGCGTTCACTCGATTCCAGATAAAGCGCGAAGCAAAGTTCAGCAAAGCGATGTCTTTCACCAGAGAACCGCACTGTGCACGTTTCGACTCGGCAGAGACAAAAAGCGATGCAGAAACAGAGCTATTTTCAGGGACGATGCTGTAATAGATTAGCCATGTGCTCAGGAAATTCTCTGGCACACATTATAAATAGCTGAAGCAGCAGCCGTGCTACAGTGAGCAAAAAACGGCTGTGATTGTGTATTTCCATCCACTGTCACTGGGTCATGTGACCGGCTGCCCAAGAGGAGGGCATTCCAGCGGGTCCGACATCCGCTCCGAGCAGCTATAATAGATTCTCAGAACAGAGGCCCGTGGAGAGATACGCCAGTCACGTCAACCATTCAGTTGCTGCTGGAGTTTTTCCACACAATGTTTTGAAGAGTTATCAGGAAACACCAAAGAGCCACCGGCCAAGAAAGACGTCTGCTGTCACTCACAGACGTAAACAAAAACGTCTGTAACACAAGTTATGCCTAATACTAACACTTCAAAGTAACACTCAGATTGAGTGCTTGAAGCAATGGAGGCCAATTAAGCTGATGCCAAACCCTCCTAGATCAAAAACAACATGTGCAGACAGATGTTTAGTAATTCGCCAACAAACAACCTGCATCATATTACAGAACAAACTGTTAATAAAGCAACTGTCCTGATATATTAGCAGGACGCATAAATGTCGTGTATTTCCTGCACAAGAGTAAATCACAAGATGAAAAAGAGCCGTCCGGACGGGTATATGGGGTCTGGATCACATTTCTGCTCTCTTGACATGTGACGGTCGACAACAGGAGGCTGGTACAGCTTGGTGCAGAGATCCACGCTTAATTTACCTGCTTTTCTACTCCATCCACAGCTCTACTGAAGCACATAGCCTCACATGACGCTCAAAATAAAGCCAAACAGAAACAAAACACAGTATTGATGAACCGTGAGAAGACAGAAGGTGAGTAACGGCATGAGGAACTGCTCTGGATTGCAGTAAATGAACCAAAGGAATCTGCATACTGCATCCTCATGCACACTTCTGAAAGCATGTGCTGGAGCTGCTTCAGATAATAATAATAATAATAATAATAATAATATTCCAGCAACAGGTTATATTAGGCATCCTTAACTAACCATCAGACAATTTACTTCTGTACACGAGTTAAAGGTGTTTAAATGTCGGCATCAATAGAAATTGATTTTATATACATAGAAAGCACATTAAATGTGAGTAAAACATCTACTTTTAAGGTTTCAAATAATAAAATGTCAAAATGTGTGTGAAATAACGTTCCATTGTCGTTCAGTGTAACACATACACCACCGTTCAAAAGTTTGGAAACGTTACTATTTTTAATGTTTTTGAACGAAGTCTCTTCTGCTCATTAAGGCTGCATTTATTCATTAATAAATACAAAAAAAAAACAATAATATTGTGAAATATTATTACAATTTAAAATTATGGTTTTCTATTTTAATATACTTTAAAATATAATTTATTCCTGTGATCAAAGCTGAATTTTCAGCATCATTACTCCAGTCTTCAGTGTCACATGATCCTTCAGAAATCATTCTAATATGATGATTTATGATCAATATTTTGCTGCTTAATATTATTTTATAACCTGTGATACTTTTTCAGAATTCTTTGATGAATAAAAAGTTTTAAAATATCAGCATTTATTTAAAATAGAAATCTTTTGTAACAATATACACTACCGTTCAAAAGTTTGGGGTCAGTCATTTTTTTTTCTTTCTTTAAAAGAAATAAAAAAATTGTTTTAATATTTTTATTCAGCAAGTATGTGTTAAATTGATAAAAAGTGAAATATAAATCTTGTCTAACAATATAAATCTTTACTTTTTTACTTTTAATGATCAATGAATCCTGAAAAAAGTATCACAGGTTATAAAACAATATTAATCAGCACAACTGTTTCCAACATTGATCATAAATCATCATATCAGAATGATTTCTGAAGGATCATGTGACACTGAAGACTGGAGTAATGATGCGGAAAATTCAGCTTTGATCACAGGAATAAATTATATTTTAAAGTATATTGACATAGAAAACCATGATTTTAAATTTTAATAATATTTCACAATATTATTGTTTTTTTCTGTATTTATTATGAAATAAATGCAGCCTTAATGAGCACAAGAGACTTCGTTCAACATTAAAAATAGTAACGTTTCCAAATTTAAACACTTATTCTGACCTGTATGCATTAAAATATATAAAAGAATAAGTGAGCATACTCAATTTTATTGCATTTTAAATTTAAAAAAAATTATTGCTGACAAATTAAAAAAATTAATTAGTCTTTAATATGACATAAGTATAATTTTTGTTGTAAATATCCCCGACAAGATTGTTACGCTGAATGACATTTTAGTGGGAGTCTTCTGTAAATCATGGTAAAAATGTATATTTAATTTTTGCTCAGAAAAAAAACAAAAACAAATTAAAGAAGACCCATTCTGATGTTCTGAAAAACAACAATTCAAAGCTGAATTACACTTACTGTTTTGATGCTTAAACCCTTTTTCATCTTTGACCCACAAAATTGTTGGTGCAATTTAATTACATTTTTAAAATACTTGCATTTAATTCAACTTTGTAGTTAGTTAAGGTGTACATAGTGTGAGCAAAATATAATATTCATGAGCCAATTGTTCTGCACTTTTACTTTTAAGTCACAAAAAAGTGGCTGAAAAAGCTTAAAAATAAACACTGATATTAAAAAACATTATTGAACAAGTGTTTATATCTGGTTCTATAATGTGTCTCCTTTCTTTCAAGTGTTTAACCACTTTTAACACACACACACACACAATATATATAATTATATATACACATAATTAGAGTTAAATGCGGTTTTAAGCATGAAATAGCTTTGGGAAGTGAGCAACACATCTGTTGTTGTTGTTTTTCAGGATGTTAAAATACTTTTTCCCCCCATGAACAAACTAATTCAAAGCTTCTTCGGTCATTCTTAATCTTCTGAGAGTAAACATCTACTAAAATAGTAAACAAGCCTCGCGAAAATCGCCTGAAATACAGAAACATCAGCGCGCGTGAAAGTGCAGCTCGACTCGGTGACGTCACAAGCGTCCGTTATTTTCACTGACTAAATACTTCATTTCATTCACCAAGAGTCATAAAGTAAGTGTTTAAATTGTACCTTCGTAGCACAGGATGCCGATGTTGTTGTTCATTTTGTCCAAGTACTGGTAGTTCAACAGGTCCATTTTGGTAAAAAGCATTTATGGACTTTTTAGTCGCAGAAAGAGCAGCTTCTTTTCCTCTCGTCAGGAGCGCGTGTAAAGGCCCAGCCTTTAACTTCAAACAGAGCGAAAATAACTAGTTTAACCCGACCTGCTTGAGTACCCAACGAGTAGAAGTACTCTAACGCAAGTTTAAAGAAACTTTAAGAAGTTTTAGCGTGTGAAAAGAGTTGTAATGGAGGACAAAAGGGTCGCGCCAGTTCTCCTCACAGCCCGCTGTAAGTCGACTGCACTGACACGCACGCGCAGCCTGTGATCGCTATGAGTGCGGTGCGCGCTCTCGCGCCTCCTCCTCACACTCGCCAAATCCCGCGAGAGTTTCCCCCTCCCAAACGCATGGGAATCGGTACATGTAATGGGGGAGGAGGAAAATAAATGTACAAAAACAAAGAAAAGTTACTATGGAATGTCATTTTTTAAGTAACTATTTCATGTTTGTTGTAAGATTTGTTTCTGAATAGCCATTTTTACTAATTAAAATGGACAAGCAGCTTTTATTATTGCAATCATTCTACTAGAAAGTAATGCAAACTAGTAAAAAGGAAAGTTTTAGATCATTTTAAAATATTCGTATTTTCCTAAAAATGAAAACAACTTTACTCTTTATGGATCCACGTCTGTATTTAATCTTAAATTAACAATAGTGTCATTTTTATCCAGTATGCTATTGGCACAATTAAAAATCACTTACTGTTATTGTTATTATAGAATATACACAAGACAGAGCAAAACTATGCTTTAATATAGAACTAAACTCAAGACCACATGAAACTGACTGTGAATTGTAATGACCCTCTGCTGCCCTCTGGTGTTCAGCAACAGCTGGTGACAAACTGATTCAGAGGACTCGTGCTTCATGAATAAAGCAATGTTATCAGAACAACAACCATGTTATTATCTGGCTCAAAAGTGGAGATTAGAGCTCATATTTCTAAATATATATAATCTCAAAAGATCTTCTTGAGTTACAGGCATGTCAACTCTGGGGGAAAACAACATGAAATACTTTTTCTCATTTTTGAACAGTCTCCACTGGTGTATAATGCAACAAGGACTGCTAAAGACAACTGAATGTACTAATAGACTTTCCAATCTCTTGCTGCGTCCCATTTCGCCTACTTATACTACGCCCTAAAAGTATGTACTCTTTTTGTGAACAAAAAGTACTTTTGAGTGTGTAGCAAAAGAGTAGACAAGCTTTGGGACATACTATCACGTCATACAATCGCGTCTTTGCTCTCTGTCGCATCCTGTCACCGTAAACTGGCCTGTCAATCATCTTACATCCTCCACATTTCATTTACTGTATCGGAGAGAAATGCAGCACATTGATCTGTAATCGCGGGTCTCTCATGTGGAGAACTCTCCTCATATTAATGCATGATGCATTTAAAAGTTAATGGCCATTCGGATATTTATAAAAGTCCACATTGGTATTTGCAGAGGAAAAATAACACGGATAACATTAAATAAATATTTTCTATCAGGTTGAACTGATTATTAGTCACTCAAACCTCTCAGCGTCGATCGTGCGTATCCGCCATGTTTTGTAGTTTTTAACACTTTTTACTCGTGTTTGTAGTTCTGAACTGAATCCTCCTCCAGAGCGCAATGGGTTGTGGGCAATATTAGCCATTATAGTGTGCACGGATCCACACTTCGAAAATCTACCGGAAATAGTAGACCATCCGGGGACTTTTGGCATTCTCTTTTCAACATACTATGCTTTGGGACACACTTATTTTGATCTCACATACTATTTAGGATGGATAGTATGCACATTGGGACGCAGGGTCTGTGTAAAAAAATTAAAGTCATTTTCTCCACCCTGTAATTTGGCTCCAAATCTCAGGTGAAAATTACAAAATAGTGGATTACTCCATAAATATTTATTTAATATTTGGCTTTCATCACTGTTAATGTTTGTCTTTCTTCACAAAAAACAAAACAAACAAAAAATGATACACGACCGTTCAAAAGTTTGGGGTCAGTAAGATTTTTTTAATGTTTTAAAAGAAGTATCTTCTGCTCACCGAGCCTGCATTTATTTGATTAAAAATACAAACAAAAACAGTAATATTGTGAAATATTATTCCAATNATATATATATACACACACACAAACACTATAATTTCATAATAAATACAGAAAAAAATAATAATATTGTGAAATATTATTCCAATGTAAATCATCTGTTTTCTATGTGAATATATATTAAAATATAATTTATTCCTGTGATCAAAGTTGAATTTTCAGCATCATTACTCCAGTCTTCAGTGTCACATGATCCTTCAGAAATCATTCTGATATGATTTGATGCTCAATGTTGAAAAGGTTATTATTTTATAACCTGTGATACTTTTTTCAGGATTCATTGATGAATAAAAGATTAAACATTTCAAATAAAATACTTTTATTCAGCACGGATGTGTTAAATTGATAAAAAGTGATAGTGAAGATTTATATCGTTAGAAAAGATTTCTATTTTGAATAAATGCTGTTCTTTTTAAACCTTTTATTCATCATTGAATCCTGAAAAAAGTATCACAGTTTCCAAAAAATATTAAGCAGCACAACATTTGTAATAAATCATCATATTAGAATGATTTCTGAAGGATCATGTGACACTGAAGACTGGAGTAATGATGCTGAAAATTCAGCTTTGATCACAGAAATAAATTATATTTTAAAGTATATTAAAATAGAAAACCATAATTTTAAATTGTAATAATATTTCACAATATTATAGTTTTTTTCTGTATTTATTATGAAATAAATGCAGCCTTAATGAGCAGAAGAGACAATGTTTCCGAACTTTTGAATGGTAGTGTACATATATATAAAATGTTTCCAGTTTGGTTGACATTAAACTTTCTTCCCGGCTGCACAATGAGACTTTTGCATGGAAGATTGCTTAGATTTGTTTTCTCTTTCATAAATGTAAATTATTTCTTTCTTCCATTGATTCCAATGATTCAACTTGATTCTGCATGTTAACGATGCTTTTGACATCAATCAGATTGAGTTTGACCTCTTCCTCATTCTCAACTTCAAGCGAAAGAGCGGCACATCTTACCCCACTCCCCCCCAACTGGATCAGTAGCAAACGCTTGAAACTTTACAGCCAGTTAACCTTTAACAGACCGCAGGATTCCCAAGAATTCCTGGAGAGCTGAAGGCGTTATTCAAAGCGTTCATTCGCACCGACCTCCCTCTCGTCCCACAGCGTCCTCTCCAGCCGGGGGTTACAGGTGTTTTCACTGGTTACCGCACTCGCTCGATACCAAAGGAAAACGGTTCTCACTGGGTTTGAGGAGGCACTGTCTCATATTTCACACACTCGACACACAACGGCCCGGCCGAGGCTGAACACAGAGCGGCGTGATCCATTGTGTTCAGATATTTGAGGGACATAAAATACTGTACGCTCTGACAGGAGCCAAGAGAGCAGCTGCTCAGGAAAACAGTCAAATCCACTACGAGAGTTCAGGAGTCACACTGAAGTGTGTTCAAGAGGGCTTGGTTGGAAGGAAATAAGAGCAATTTAATATTTTATGAGTCTGTCACCTCATAAACCTGCTCAACGAGTAGCATCGCTTTATCAACCGCACACTCAAACTGTGCAAATCCCTATTCAAGTTAATATTTAGCTCTCAATTCAACTGTGGAACAAGGTTTGATGTCAATTTCATTTGGTCACATGACAATGACATTTCATGATGTCACTGATTTTTAGTGAATGACTAAATTATGGGTCCATTCCTCACAAATCTATCACAGGACATCAGAAGGCGTGGAATACAGTGCTTTAGTTGTATGAACTACTGTTAAGCTGCTTTAATAGTGTTTTTGATCCTTTATGAGTGCGACTGTTGGATATCAGCAGGTGTTTGGAGCAAAAAATGCCACAAATGAACAAAAATGTTCATTTAAAATTCACGATATGCTGCTTCTTCACAATTAAAAAATTAAAATCACGGTTAAAGTGAAAATGTGAAAGAGTATCAATTGCAACATTACATTCAGAACACCAAACATTTGTTTTTAGATGTTTTTTGCAGCATTCTAACCAATCACAGACGTCTCTGTTGAGTGCCTGACCAATCAAAAACATTAGATTAGTCATCAGTGAAGAAATCACACTTTGACTGAAGAATGCTGCAGAGAATTCATCTATTCTACAATGTAAACAGTTTCATTGATTATAACAAGAGTTTTTGTGAGAACCTGCCCAATACCTAAACTTTACAACTAATACCTTACTAACTATTAATAAGCAGTAATTAGGGGTTTATTGAGGCAAAAGTCATAGTTAATAGTGAGAATTGGACCCTAAACTAAAGTGTGACCAAAGTTTGGTTTAACTTGAAGAAATTGTGACAGAAACATTAATATTGTAAAGTAGAATGTACTTTTACTTTTTAAGGTAATACTACTACTAATAAAATTATTTCACTAACTTTATTTTAAGGAATAACTGCACAAATCTTCCATGTTTTAATTTTAACAGTAAACCCGTTGTGCAGCACTTTATTTTAATTCTCATTTTATTAAAAGATTAATTCAATTGTTCATGTTTTATGCCTTCATTTGATTACCAGAAAAATTAAAATACACAATGCAGAATTTCTGAAAATTTCTGAAATTTCATATTATTGTAAAAAATTAATACATTAAGTTGTTTTCATTTTTTTAATTGATTAAATATGCTTTTTGTTTATTAAAATTTAATCAAACCATTAAAATGGAATCCATAAAAATTAAAACTGAAAACACAGAATTTGGTAGAAATAAAATGTTAAAAATAAAATATTTCATGGGGCCCTAAAAAAATAATTTCTATTAAACTTTTAATACATTTTTATGCGTCATGATTTTCACTTTTATTACTAAATTTTAATTTAACCATTAAAATGGAATCCAGAAAAATTGAAATGGAAAAAAACGGATTTCACAGTGCCCCACTAAAGCGATTTTTGGCCTGTGTGTCACTTCATATTTAGTGCAAAAAGAAACAGGAAGTCATGATTGTTCCTGATCACTAAGGTCAACTTTAAAACAATGGGAATATACTCCAGTTACATTTCTACTCAGAGTTTGTAGGGGTGCCAATAATTTTGGCTCACGTATTTTGGAGAAAACCATATTTAAATTTATTCCACATTTATATTTTGTGTAAAAAAAACTTATGAATATAAAATAAGGTTTTTGAGAATATTTTGAACAAGAGAAATGGCAAAATTTGGCAAAAGAGAGGATTTGTGTTCGGAGTTTGCTCAATCTGAGGCAGGCGGTAATGCTATTCAAACGGCCACTTTGTTGAAACCATCTTGAGTAACGAAGCTAAGATGATTAATTCTTACACAAGCCTGATGTGTTTTTCTCCCCCTGTGAGCATCAGATTATATCAGACTGTAAATTATCCCGTCGCTCCCTCAAATCTGGCCTATTTCAACTTCATGAAGTATAATCATAAGCTGGGATGCACAGGGATAATCAGGGCGTTCTACAGCCTCTGTCTCCAGGATCAGATTAAACAAGTCGAGTCGATGTTCAAACACATAAATCGCCCTCAAGACTGCGTCATATTTGACTAATGAGCCATTTTCATGCCATTGATCCATTAAAAACTAAGACAAATCCAAGGCATAATCAGTTGCAGGCTGTAATTTGAGTTAACATCATGCCAACAGCGGCATTACTTGGAAGTTCACTCAATATGACAATTCTGAAATCATTCACTCGCCCTCATACAAGAGTGAGAAACTGACTGAAATGTAAATCATTCACTAAAACTTGAGAAGCTCAGCCAGCCACATTCACAACATCAACATTGTTACTGAACTGAATCAACACTGAACTGAATCAGTGAATTTAACTGATTCAACACTGAACTGACTCAATCAAACACTGAACTGACTCAATCAAACACTGAACTGACTCAATCAAACACTGAACTGGCTCAATCAAACACTGAACTGACTCAATTCAACACTGAACTGACTGAATCAAACACTGAACTGAATCAAAAGTGAAGTGAACTGAATCAAAAGTGAAGTGAACTGAACCAACCCTGAGCTGAACCAACCCTGAGCTGAATCAACCCTGAACTGAATCAACCCTGAACTGAATCAACCCTGAATTTAACTGAATCAACACTAAACTAAACTGATTTAACACTGAACTGAACAGAATCAACCCTGAACTGAATCAACAGTGAAATGAACTGAATCAACACTAATCTGAACTGATTCAACACTGAAATAATCTGAATTAACCCTGAACTGAACTGAATAGAATCAACCCTGAACTGAATCAACAGTGAAGTGAACTGAATCAACAGTGAAGTGAACTGAATCAACAGTGAAGTGAACTGAATCAACAGTGATCTGAACTGAATCAACAGTGATCTGAACTGAATCAACAGTGATCTGAACTGAATCAATAATGAATTGAATCAACACTGAACTGAATTAATTCAACACTGAACTGAATCAAATCAATATTCTGAAATGAATCAAGACTGAATTGAACTGAATTAACACTTAATCGAATCAACACAACTGAATCGAATCAACACTGAAATTAACTGATTCAACACTGAACTGAATTAACACTGAACTGAATTGATGAAGAAACGGCAAATAATGAATTAAATTTCAGTCTAAAACTTGACACCAGCTCAGTTCACATTCACAACATTGACAACATTGACATTGTTACTGAACTGGATCAACAGTATATTTAACTGAATCAACACTGAACTGAATCTAATCAACACTGAACTGAATCTAATCAACACTGAACTGAATCTAATCAACACTGAACTGAATCTAATCAACACTGAACTGAATCTAAATCAACACTGAACTTAATTCAATACTAAACTGAACTGAATCAACACTGAACTGAATCAGTGAAGTGAACTGCATCAACAGTGAAGTGAACTGAATCAACAGTGAAGTGAACTGAATCAACACTAAACTGAACTGAATCAACACTGAACTGCATCAACAGTGAAGTGAACTGAATCAACAGTGAAGTGAACTGAATCAACACTGAACTGCATCAACAGTGAAGTGAACTGCATCAGCAGTGAAGTGAACTGAATCAACACTAAACTGAACTGAATCAACACTGAACTGAATCAGTGAAGTGAACTGCATCAACAGTGAAGTGAACTGAATCAACAGTGAAATGAACTGAATCAACACTAAACTGAACTGAATCAACACTGAACTGAATCAGTGAAGTGAACTGCATCAACAGTGAAGTGAATCAGTGAACTGAACCGAATCAACACTGAACTGAATCAACACTGAAGTGAACTGAAACAACACTGAACTGAATCAACACTGAACTGAATCAGTGAAGTGAACTGCATCAACAGTAAACTGAACTGAATCAACACTGAACCGAATCAACACTGAACTGAATCAGTGAAGTGAACTGAATCAGTGAAGTGAACTGAATCAACACTGAACTGAATCGATCTAATAATAATAATAATGTCACTACTGTCTTCTGTAGAGGCGCTTTACAGAGAATTGAACATGTGTCTTATGTTTGATGAAGTCTGCATCACTGACTCTGTTATCTTTCTGTGAAGCTGCTTTGAAAGTGAATCTCTATCGTATAAAGCGCTGTAGAAATAAAGCTTGAGATTCAGACACATGCAGAACCATTATGATACTGTGCTCGCCGGCCTCCACATGGGGACTCCCTGCGTGTCAAACAGCGTCAGCGCCAGTTCCTGAGTGCTTTTATTTTGGCTGAACTTCTCCTTTCAGTGAGGTCATGACAGACACTGGCTGGCGCAGGTGCGAGGAACACGTGTGGCGCTGTATTGTTCGAGTTGTTTTGGAGAGGAAAGCAGATCCGCCCCGCAGCTTACACCACACCAACATGATCCTCTGATCCACGCGTAACGTGAGCGTTTCCCTGCTGTCAATCCTGATCCGCTCACATTCTCTCCAGACAGGATGCTGAAACAACATTCAACATTTTGTAAAAGTACTTCTCACACTTAAGTGTGTTTAATTAGTACGAAGCACCTGACACAACGCACTTATTAATATCCGCATGCACTACTCACAGCTTGCTCTAGATGCCGCTATTGAGCTTAAGATACCAGCAAGTTTACTGCAGAATAAATGTACCGCAACTGAAGTTACATGAACATACTTTAAATGTAACATGTAACAACGTGCTAAATCATGTTAGCAATGTGTTAAAACATGCTAATTCATGCTAGAAAAGTGTTGAATGTTAACAATGTGGTAAAACATGCTAGTAACACGCTAATTTATGTTAGCAATGTAGTAAAACATGTTAACAACATGCTAGCAAAATGCTAATTTATGCTAGCAAAGTGTTAAATCATGTTAGCATTGTGTTAAAACATGCTAATTAATGCTAGCAATGTATTAAAAATGCTAACAAGCTAATTTATGTTAGCAAAGTGTTAAATAATGCGAACCATGTGGTAAAACATGCTACTGACATGTTAATTCATGTTAACATTGTGTTAAAACATGTTAACAATGTGCTAAATCACGCTAATTAATGTTAAAATGCTAAAACGTAAGCAATGTGCTAAAACATGTTAGCAACATGCCAATTTATGCTAGCAAAACGTTAAATCATGTTAACAATGTGCTAAAACATGTTAGCAAAATGCTAATTCATGTTAGCAAAATGCAAATTCATGTTAGCAATGTGCTAATTCATGTTAGCAATGTGCTAATTCATGTTAGCAATGTGCTGAAACATGTTAGCCACATTATAATTTATGCTAGCAAAACGTTAAATCATGTTAGCAATGTGCTAAAACATGTTAGCAAAATGCAAATTAATGTTAGCAAAACGTTAAATCATGTTAGCAATGTGCTAAAACATGTTAGCAAAATGCAAATTCATGTTAGCAAAACGTTAAATCATGTTAACAATGTGTTAAAACATGTTAACCACATTATAATTTATGCTAGCAAAACGTTAAATCATGTTAGCAATGTGCTAAAACATGTTAGCAAAATGCAAATTCATGTTAGCAAAATGAAAATTCATGTTAGCAATGTGCTAATTCATGTTAGCAATGTGCTAAAACATTTTAACAAATGCCAATTCATGTTAGCAATGTGCTGAAACATGTTAGCCACATTATAATTTATGCTAGCAAAACGTTAAATCATGTTAGCAATGTGTTAAAACATGTTAGCAAAATGCAAATTCATGTTAGCAAAATGTTAATACATGTTAGCAATGTGCTAAAACATGTTAGCAATGTGCTAAAACATGTTAGCAAAATGCAAATTCATGTTAGCAAAATGTTAATACATGTTAGCAATGTGCTAAAACATGTTAGCAAAATGCAAATTCATGTTAGCAAAATGTTAAAACATGCTAATTCATGTTAGCAACATGCTCATTCAACTTTAACAATGTGTAAAAACATTGTTTTCTCAGAGTAAAACCTTCAAACTTCAAGCTGTTCAAAGTTATTTTAAAATGTCAGGCCTTTGTCAAGCCAACATCAAAGTTTGTCATCAGACTTCACTCATCTAGATGCTTCAGCCAATCAGGACAGATGAGCAGTTTTCTGTTTGTTTTACGTTAATCTTTCACACATGCATGATTCATATTAGATTGATTACTGCTTAACAGCCGCGATTACAACTGTGTGTGTGACTGACTGATGCTTTATTATCTGCTTTCTTTCTTTTTAAAAGATTTGTTTGATTTGTTCAATGTTTTTGAAAGAGTCTCTGCTCATCAATGTTGCATTTATTTGATCAAAAATACAGTAAAAACAATAAATATTATTCCAGTGTAAATCAGCTGTTTTCTATGTGAATATATAGTAAAGTGTAATTTATTCCTGTGATCAAAGCTGAATTTTCAGCATCATTACTCCAGTCTTCAGTGTCACATGATCCTTCAGAAATCATTCTAATATGCTGATCTGCTGCTCAAGAAACATTTATGATTATTATCAGTGTTCATATTTTTGTGGAAACCATCATACATTTTATTCTTCAGGATTCTTTGATGAACAGGAAGTTCAAAAGAACAGCATTTATTTGAAACAGAATCTTTTGTAACATTATAAATGTCTTTACTGTCACTTTTAAATTATGTAAATGGTCAACACCACCATATAAGCAGATCACAAGACCTTTAAGGTGAAGTGTGTTTAAAATACACAAATAATGCCATTTATTGCACACCTACAATGATAAACAGACACAACAGCAAACCAACAAAACAGAACAATTCATCACAGAAGCGTACAAGAAACCAGCAGCACCAATGATGGAGTCGCAGGACTATTTCAACTGCTTATATTTCAATGCTTGATTCAATCTGAACTGGCAGAAACAGTCCAGACGTCAATCTCACAGACTAGAAACAACCCACTTCTGAGAAACATCAAGTCACATCCTAGAAACCATGCAGCAAGACCTGAAACCTTTGGGAAGCAAAGCTGAGGTCTCTGGCCTGGAAGAAAAGCAGAGTGTTTTTGGTGCAAACCCAGTTCAGCCCAACAACACCCAGGTGGCGAACGTCAAACACAGAAAAATCCTTGAGCACAAATGTTCCACTTCCAGCAGGACAATAAGCAAAAGCTGAAGAAACGTCTTGGGAAACAAAAGAAGGTCAGAACTGAGGAATGTCTGAAACACAGACCAGACCCGAACCAAACGGTGCAATGAGCCGAAAACTCTTTCCATCTGACGGGGTGGAGCTGGAGCAAACGTGCAGTGAGCATTCAGTCATACTAAAGGCTTTCAATATTATCATCTGTGAAGAGCATGTTTACCTCAGTGTGTAGAAAACAATCAAGAATATCGTGTTGGGTCTATCCTGATTAGTGGCCCGTTATGCTTTTTTCACATATGACCTTTCATGTAGTGATAGAGCTGTTTGTGAATGTAAAAGATCTGCAAAGATTCAGAGTTTTTGTCTCCCAAAGCGAACTGAAACGAGTCGTCAGTAATTCAGTCTCTCTTCCTGCTCGTAGATTTGTAACTAATTTGCATAATGCCCACCTCTGCTCTTGATTGGCTGAATAACATCTCTTTGCCCCGCCCTCAATCACTGTAGTTGTATCTGAGACTGGAAGAGTTTGGTTCGTGTTGTTCACGTCGAGAAGACGCTGTTTTCTGCTGAGATTGATACGGTAAAACCGACGCCATCGTTACTGTTCGTATCACTGAGAATCAAGAGCTGAGATTCAGATATGATAATGAGCGTTTGCTTTCTGACCAATCACAGCAGAGCAGCTCTCAAAAAGGCGGGGTTTAGAGAGACCGAATCCTTGATCGAAGCGTTTCAGACACTGAGAGAAAAGAGCTGATGCTGCAGTGGATGTTATGAGAGAATTAAAGTGTTTTTGATCTTGGATGAATGTGAACCTGTTGTAGGAGACTCTAAACTACATTAGAAACCTTTAAAATAGCATAAGAGGGCACTTTAATTCAGTGTATGCAACAGTCTGCAGAGACTTTTCACTGTTAAATTGAAATATTGCACAGAAGTCCTCCTTAATCTGAGACCCTGCTGTTCTCAAACACTTCGCGAAGAACCCCAAACACACACACACACACATTTGTTTTTGTGAAATGTGGGGTCATTTCATAGGCGTAATGGTTTTTATACTGTACAAACTGTATTTTCTCTCCCCCTACACTACCCCTATCCCTAAACCTAACCATCACAGGAAACTGTGCACACTTTTACTTTCTCACAAAAACTCATTCTGTGTGATTTATAAGCCTTTTGAAAAATGGGGACATGGAGTAATGTCCTCATAAGTCACCCTCTCCTTGTCATACCCATGTCATTATACACATTTGTGTCCTGATATGTCACAAAAACATGCACACACACACTCTCACACACACACACACTCTCACACACACACACACTCTCACACACACACACACTCTCACACACACACACACTCTCACACACACACACACTCTCACACACACACACACTCACACACACACACACACACACACACACACACACACCCCCGCCCTGCATTCCTGACGCTTCATGCGCTGCGCAGCTCCTGGTCTCCAAGATACAGTGAGACAGCTGCGCCGCGACCCCTCTGACCTCCGCTGCTCTCACGGCCCAGTCATTCCTCATCTGCCTCACACTGTGTGTGTTTGCTTTTCTGGGATTCAGGGAATTAGGAGGGACTCAAACTGTTAAAGTCGTCATGAAACAGAAGTTGTGCTGGTCTTTTCTTCTCTATTGTGTCGTATATCAGAGCGAAACGCTTCTCAAACAAGAACAAATGTAGGGCGGGGCTTGATTTTGTCTGTGGGGAATTGATTGGATGGTTGTGGTTGGCTATTGGTGGATCTCATGTGAGTGACAGGTTGCCCCGCCCTCGTCATCAGAGAAGAGATGCTGCAAGAGGAAGATATTCTGATTCAAGATTATTAGAAACATGAATTTAACACAGTAATGACGGTCATTTGTGCACCATAAACAAATGCTTCTTACAAGGTCATTTTAGTGCACATTTATGACCTCTGAAACACCAGCCTAGAGGAAGAACTAACAATGTCCTTGTATCTGTTTCAGTGTCTCTAACATCTCATAAACTAACAGCAGCAGATCATCTGCCATCCACACTAGAACTAAACATACTTCTGTCTAGTCCACGATTAACAAATGACCTTTATATGGTGAAATATTAACAAACCTAATAAGTAATATACATACACACTACAAAACGTTTGGACACACTTGACTGAACTTTTGAGTCTCAGGATGTTTTGAACTAAAGCCTTTGCTGGAATGACTCACTTTGGTTTTGTAGAGAAATAAAAATGGTATGAATTTCATATTTTCCCCATTCTCCCCACATTCACATTATTTCACAGTTTTCATGTCTAAAATGAGTATAAACCGATGTAATAAAGCATAAGTATGTGTCCAAACTCTTGACTGGTCCAATCGTAGACACATGAGAGAACATCTCACACGCTCTCATGACTTCACTGTCACCAGACACCAATCCCTTCAGAACAATAAACACGGGAAATCAAGACAGGAGCGGAAGAAGTGCTCCGAGATGGGCTCTTTTGCATACTATTTCCAGTTGCATGTGTGCAGGACAGGGATCAATTTCTCAGCATGTTTACTCACACACTAATAAATACAGTGAACATGGAACAGCAAAATGAGCTTCAATATCAAAACACTCCATGCAAACCACAATATGACTGCACACTTCACAGCAGTTTAGAGGTTAGTGATCATGGTGGAACAACAACCAACATTTTGAACCATTAATGTGGTGACAACAGCAGAATTTGGTTAAAGGCAGTTAACTAGTGATCTATTAAAGTCTTTCCGTGTATGAGAGCTTTCGGAATTTGGGATTGTTCCTCACAGAAGAAAACGAGTGGGTGAAAAGAAGCAACGTAATGATCCCAAATAAAGCCTTCATTAAAAGCTTCAGACTTTTAGTTATATTGAAACATGAAAGAATATATAAGTTCATTCTTGCAGTGCAAAACATGTTTTAGCGTTGGTTTCTAGGGTGTTGCTATGTGTTTGCTACTTAGACCCAAATATTTATTACAAATGTGGAGAACAACTAAATTCCACTGCCATTAGGTCACTTTAATTTTCTCCCAAATTCTGCTTAATGATTTATGAATGCTGCTGGTGAAGTTCATGCGAGCGTCACGCGTGATTGAGTCGTGTAGTAGACGAAACTGAGCCGCTCATTCACACAGAACATTTCAGCGACATGACCAACTAGATGTAGTCTAATGGTACATTTACATTACTAAAAATGTAAAAGTTGTGGTGTACAGATGACAACGTTGTCAAAACAAACCCCATTCACACGGATCCGTGAAAACGACTAAAATCGCTGTATTCTGCTGCCAGGCCAGTAGATGGCGATGTCACTTTGTAAAGAAACGCTATGCAGCTATATACTCAACATGTAATACGCATGCGTATGACGTCACTGTTTTCACAAATTCACATGTTTGTAGGTTACACAGAGATTATAACGGTGTCGTTTTCAAAGATTTGCATTTTTCAGGCCCCCAAAACGCTGTTGTGTAAATAAACAGCCAAAACACATTAAAAAATTTTCATTTTTATGTGAAAACAGTGTCTTGTACTTGTTATATAGTCAAACGTTTATTATTGGTATCAACTATTACAACTGTTACAATAAAGTCCACTAAAGGAAGTAGAGGTTTTTTGCATTTGGCTCCTAAACTCTGGAAGTGTGTTCATTTTGTCAGCTATTTTTTTAGTCTTCGTCCTGTGTTATATGTAGTTTTTAGTTGTTGTTGTTTTTTTTCATATTTATTCAACCTATCCTGTTTTTGTTTAGTGAAGTTTTAGTTGACTATGGCCTGGTTTCACAGACAGGACTTAGATTAAGCCAAGATTAGATCTTAGTTCAATTAGGACATTAAAGTAGCTTTTATAAAAAAAGCACTTCTGGTGTGCATCTTGAGACAAAACAATGACACTGACATTTTATGATATAAATAATTAAGATATATCAGTGCAAGTTTCTTTCAGTTAAAACAGCCCAAACATGCATTTTAGTCTGGGACTAGCTTAAACCTTGTCTGTGAAACTGGGGGTAAATGTCTGGGCATTTTAATCTAGTTTTAGTCAGTCAATGAAAAAGTAGTCCCAGTTCTCTCAAAAATTAAAATGGTGAAATTCCTAATAGTATTTCCAAATTACATGTTTTTCTATTAATAAAACAGCATAAAAGACTATATGTATTGTATTGCTGACATTTACATTTACATTTATGCATTTGGCAGACACTTTTATCCAAAGCGACTTACATTGCATTATACTATACATTTGTATCGGAGTATGTGGGATCAAACCCATGACCTTGGCATTGCTAGTGCCATGCTCTAACCACTGAGCTACAGGAAAGCTTAAGTGCATTTATTCAGTGATAACAAATATAGTCAAGATCATGTTTAGATTTATTACAGAGAAGGTTTGATGGCAGATTTAGCATTCACATGGTCGCCAGATTGCTAAGATTAAGTAAAACACCAGGCAGAAAATGTGTCCTTTTAACAGTAAAGCTCTGATTGGGGATTTAAACTCTTGATATCTGGCAACCGCAAGCATGAAAGCTCACCGTTGAGGCAGTCTGTAATATTGTGTCTCCTCTTTTTTGACAAAGCAAAAAGAGGTTTTGGTCAAGTTTTAATTTTTGTTGATATAGTCACAGTTATCCTGTAATAACCTCGACATCGTCTCGTCTTAGTCATGAAAAAAAAAGGTAATTGACGAGCATTTTTCCTCATAGATTTTGTTAAGGAAATTAACACTACTCTGGAAAAGCCTTCCTGATAATGTCCGGGGCTCAGACACGTTAAAAACATCTCTTTAGCCAAGCATTCACATAATGCTTCTAATAAACTTACGCGATTATATCAGATGAAACGGTACCAAATACACATCATCATCATTTTATCTAAAATGCTACGATCAGCAGATACACTGTTCTGCTTTTGCTGTTCTGCAGTTTGGATCCAGCCTTAGCGATGATTTCAGATAATTGTGAGGACTACAGATGATGGCAACTTTCAATCGACGTCATTCAATATTGTAATATTTTCCTTATATTGTAATCATTACGATCACAGGATCTGCTGTCTGCTTAACTGAATACATGTTAACTAACCACATAACATGCACTATATCACAGCTGTGTGGATTTTTCTTTGACACACTCATCTCTGACTGATGACAGAACTGTAACAAGCATTTCCTGTAAAGCTGCTTTGAAGCGATATATATATTGCGCTGAATTGAATATTGACAGATTAAGATTTTACTAGACGTCTGGTCCTAGTCTTTTCTTTCTGAAATCTATCAAGACAACAGCTTGTGTGCCTCAACAACAATTATGTGTGGCCCACTTCAGTGACCTTTAACCTCTGACCTAAAACCCCAGGTTCAAGCATGTGTGCTGCTGAAATGAGCCGAGGGCCCCTGCTGGAGCCGTTTACTGACACAAAACCAGTGAAAACGCTGTTTTTATCATTAGACAGACACTTATGTTTCAACCTTATGTATTGATTTAACTCTTTTAATAAGGATGCAATGTTTTATTAAAGCTCTTAATGTTTTACAAAATTATGGATCTTTCTCAGACAGTTAGAAGGCATTAATAATCAAACACAATGCAAGTGGACACAAACAATATGAACGAAGAGCCGTTTTGTCCTCCAGCACACATGCGAACACTCGAAGGAACGGAACGGGCAGCTGAAGGAGCTACAGCAGATAAAGGAGAGCCGTTCTTTGAGTCCATTAACACACAGACTGGCCCAATCAATGAACTTCAAGTGTTTGTACTCCAACAACACTCCAAACTCTACAGACTTCTCTAAAACTTATTTTTTAATTCTTAAAAGTTAAATTGGTCATTCTTAAAAGGCATTAATGTGCAGTTGCTAAGGTGCTCTGAGTATTATGTTACTATGCAGTTGTTAGGTTGCTGTAGGTGGTTCCCAGGGTGTTGCTAAGCATTTGCTCAGGTGTTTTGAGCAGTGTGTTACTATGAGGTTGCTAGGGTGTTGTGGGTGGTTGCTAGGGTGTTGTTATGCAGTTGCTAGGGTGTTGTGGGTAGTTGCTAGGGTGTTGTGGATGGTTCCCAGGGTGTTGCTAAGCATTTGCTAAGGTGTTTTGAGCAGTGTGTTACTCTGAGGTTGTTAGGGTGTTGTAGGTGGTTCCCAGGGTGTTGCTATGCAGTTGCTAGGGTGCTGTAGATGGTTTCCAGGGTGTTGCTATGCAGTTGCTAGGGTGTTGTGGGTGGTTCCCAGGGAGTTGCGAAGCATTTGCTAAGATGTTTTGAGAAGTGTGTTACTATGAGGTTGCTACGGTGTTGTGGGTGTTTCCCAGGGTGTTGCTATGCAGTTGCTAGGGTGTTGTGGGTGGTTCCCAGGGAGTTGCGAAGCATTTGCTAAGGTGTTGTTGGTGGTTCCCAGGGTGTTGCTAAGCATTTGCTAAGGTGTTTTGAGCAGTGTGTTACTAAGAGGTTGCTAGGTTGTTGATGGAGATGTTGCTATGCATTTGTTAGATTTTTTGAGAGGATTTTAGTGCGTTTCATTGCAGTTGCTAGGGTGTTGTGGATGGTTTCCAGGGTAGTTGCCAAGGCCAAGATACAGTTACTAAGGTGCTTTGAGTGGGTTTTAGTGTATTTAAATGCAGTTGCTAGGGTGTTGTGGATGGTTTCCAGGGCATTGATATGTGGTTGCTAAGGTGTTCGGAGTAGTGCATTACTATGCAGTTGCTAGGGTCCTGCAGGTGGTACCCAGGGTGTTGCTATGCAGTCACGAAGGTGTTTTGAGCAGTGTGTTACTATGAGGTTGCTAGGGTGTTGTGGGTGGTTGTCATGGCATTGACATGTGGTTGCTAAGGTGCTCTGATCATTGTGTTACTATGAGTTTGCCAGTGTGTTATCGGTGGTTCCCAGGGTGTTGCTACGCAGTTGCTAAGATGTTGTGAGAAGATTTTAGTTTTAGTGCAGTTGTTAGGGGAGTTTAGTAGAGTTAGATCAGCGATCTAACCCAGTGTTTTTTTAGTGCAGTTCCTACAATGTTGTGAGTGGTTGGCAGGGCATTGCTATGCAGTTGCTAGGGTGCTGTGGGTGGTTCCCAGGGCATTGTTATGCAGTTGCTAGGGTGTTGTGGGTGGTTCCCAGAGTGATGTTATGCAGTTGCTAGGGTGCTGTGGGTGGTTCTCAGGGCATTGCTATGCAGTTGCTAGGGTGCTGTGGGTGGTTCCCAGGGCATTGTTATGTAGTTCCAAATGTGCTGTTTGTGGTTCCCAAGGTGTTGCTATGCATCTACTAGGGTGTTGTAGGTGGTTGCTAGGGCAAAATCATTTTTCCAAATGCTTTCATTAATTAGAAGCTAAAACAAAACAGAATTTGAACCATCCATGTGATATCAACAGATATCCTTACTCTGACAGAACACTCTCTAAATGAAGGCCAGCAACACAGAACCAAGATCCTCAACAATAGGACTGCAGAGTAATTATTGACTCGACTCTTCAGCGCGGGAGGCGTCCGTATGTTTGGGCATTCCAGAGAACAATAACAAAGAAATATCAATCTTTCATTAAGAGGAAAGAAAAACGGCCCAGGGACTCAAAGGTCAACTTCCTGTTTGGATCCTGTTTGGACTGCAGGTGCAAGTACGAATGACGGCACAGCCAACACAAACACGTGAGAGCCACGGACGTCTGCTATCGTCTGACCCACCTCCTGTTGGCAAGCAGCATTCAACGAAACTAAACTTGAGACGTGTACTATACTTCTGCAGCATGTTCAAGAGATGTGTGTGGTCATGATGCTAAGATATTACACAATTAGATGCAAAAAGAAACACTTATAACAGAAAAGCCTCACTGCTTGCATTGAAAAAAGATATATGCTGACATGATAGATAAAACTTATATTGAAAAAAAGTTATCTGAGTTCTCTGCCTTGAGAAACCGCATTACTTTAGAAGAGTTTAATTGCTGATAAAACCATGATGTGTTTGTCTAGTGCTGTTCTGAACACAGTGTAATTGGGCTGTTTTGCCTCAAGCACGCATCTGAATGCAAGCCGTCACCTGACCCAGGCTCACAAAGACAGCCACACCTTCCATGTAATTGTGCAATCCCATCTCTACACTGAAGTAAGTCGTAGCTTGCAAGGCCATGCGTCAGGGCCAAACGTGCGCCTGCGTGAGTCAACGGCTCTGCCTTCAAGTGTTCCTGCAAGTGAGAACAATTCCAAAGGCTTGCAATAAATGCTAGGAGGAGCTAGCAGCGCCAGCACCATGTGAAAACAGGTCAGACGCATTGTGAGGGGACAAAGGCAACGACATGACATCAGCCCTGCGCAAAACAAAAACACAGCAGGGGGGAGGAAGAGGAACAACGGCGATCCCAAGCTTCTCCAGATGCACGTCGCTGTCTTTGGAGCAACCCATGCGAGAACTTTGCTTTGACATCATGACCCACTTTCCCTTCCTGTTCCGTTTTAATTCAGATTCACAACAGGTTCAGAAGGCTTTAGAGGATAGTTCAAGCAATCTCAAGTGAATCAGAATATCTTCCTCTTGCAGCATCTTCTCTTTTCTGATGTCGAGGGCGGAGCAACCTGTCACTCACATGAGATCCACCAATAGCAAACCACAACCATCCAATCAATTCCCCGCAGACAAAATCAAGCCCCGCCCTACATTTGTTCTTGTTTGAGAAGCGTTTTGCTCGGATATACAACACAATAGAGAAGAAAAGACCAGCACAACTTCCCTTTTAATGATTACTTTAAAATAATTTCTACTACTCCAGCTAGGGTTGTCAAAAGTACCGAAATAGTCAGTACTGAAATATTAAAAATGTGACGATACCAGCATTTCCCTCTTGCATTTTAAGAGCTGTTGAGCGGATGTGGACACCTCTGATTGGCCATTGTGTTCACGTGCTCAACAGATGTCTGTGATTGGCTACAATGCGTCAAAAGCTGG